>WAAF01014981.1:0-33709 GCA_013400475.1 Tricholaema leucomelas | reverse complement strand
GGGGGGGGGGGGGGGGGTGACGGATGTGTACTGTATGAAACTCTTAGAAAAGGGCAAAACCAAAGCACAGTTATCCTAAGATAAAAACATAAAACAATCACAGCCCTTGGGGGACCAGAAGCTCTGTGCAGCCTCTCATGTGTCAGATCATCATAGGGTGCCTGGTTATTTTATGATAAGATTATCTAATATTAATCTCACCACTAGAATTGCCTGTAATAAAAATGTTACCAACTTTCTAATTTTAATTACTGGGTTCCTGAAGATAACTACTTCAATTCTGTTTGAAAAAACAACTCCCCATGGTTTCTCTGAAGCTAGAAGTACTTCAAATATCAAACTTGTGGATTAGATGACTTTCAATGTCTTTAATTCTGTGATTATTAACTCCTCTCTTCCCTCCTGCTCTCACACAGTCATCCTGACACAAGGCAGTATTACACCTATGCAGTATAACACAATGTCTTCCATTTCATTTCACAATTACATACACACAAAAAGCCACACACCTCAAAAGAAATTCATAATGCACCCACAATTAGGCACTTTTAAAAGAATGCAAAACAGAGAAATTTAACTCCTAACCCAAAATTGTCAATGTAATGACTTCAGAATTAACCAGCAGAAGTGGCAGCAACCACTTTAACAACTTCAAGAGCAGAAGCCTACAAGCAGATGCTGTGGATGAGGTTTCTGTTGATCAATCTCTTCAGAAACAACCACTAACTTACCAAAGAGATAATCTTTGGTAACCAGGGGTTACCCAGGGAGGTGGTGGAGTCACCGTCCCTGGGGGGTGTTCAGGAAAAGCCTGGATGAGGCACTTAGTGCCATGGTCTAGTTGACTGGATAGGGCTGGGTGATAGGTTGGACTGGATGATCTTGGAGGTCTCTTCCAACCTGATTGATTCTATTCTATTCTATATCTCAATTGTTACACCAGCTGGTCTAATGACACACACACCCTCCTTTCATATTGTAAAGCACCAAACATACATAAATCTATGGGACCTGATGAGATGCACCACAGAATTCTAAGGGAATTGGCTGGTGTAGCTGCTAAGCCACTCTCCATAATATTTGAAAGGTCCTGGCAGTGAGGGGAAATCCCTGGAGACTGGAAGAAGGGAAATGTTGTACCTATTTTTTTTAAAGTATAAAAAAAGAGAATAGAACAGAATGGAATCAACCAGGTTGGAAGAGACCTCCAAGATCNCCTCACCAGCCTTGTTGCCCTTCTCTGGACACGTTCCAGCACCTCAACATCTCTCTTGAATTGAAGAGCCCAGAACTGGACACAGGACTCAAGGTGTGGCCTGAGCAGTGCTGAGTCCAGGGGGAGAATAACCTCCCTCATCTTACTGGCCACACTGTTCCTGATGCAGGCCAGGATGCCATTGGCTCTCTTGAGCTCATGTTCAGCTACTATCTACCAATACCACCCCTAGGTCCTTTTCTGCCTGGCTGCTCTCCAGCCACTCTGTCCCCAGCCTGTAGCGTTGCTTGGGGTTGTTGTGGCCAAAGTGCATGGAAACTACCAGTCAGCCTTACCTGTGTGCCTGGGAATATCATGGAAGAGATCATCCTAGAAGGTGTGCTAAAGCACATGGAGGACAGGGAGGTGATTTGAGACACATGCTATGGCTTCAACAAGGGCAAGTCTGCCTGACCAACCTATTGGCTTTCTACAATGGAGTGACTACATCAGTGCACAAAGAAAGACCAATAGATGTTGTCTATCTGGACATCTGTAAAGTCTCTCACAGTCCCCTACAACATCCTTCTTTCTAAGATAGACAGATATGGATTTGATAGGTGGACTGTCTAGTAGATAAGGAATTGGTTGGATGATGGCCTCCAAAGGGTGGTGGTCAACAGCAAAATGTCCAGATGAAGATGAGTGACAAGTTGTGTTTCTCTAGGGTCTGCACCGGGACCACTGCTATTCAGTATCTTCATCAGTGATACAGACAGGTTGAAAGCACCCTCAGTAAGTCTGCAGATTATACCAAGCTGAGTGCTGTCGTTCATAAGACCTGAAGGGCAGGATGTCATCCAGATCGACTTAGACAGGTTAGAGAAGAGGTTTAAGAAGAACCTCATGAGGTTCAATAAGGAAAAGTGCAAGGACCTTGTCATGGTAGGCCTGAATAGGCCAAAATAGGCATATACATGTTCTGACTTGACTAGACATATTTTTCTGCCCTCCCTCTCTGCTCTGGGGAGAAGTAACCAGATGAAAGAGGACAAAGAACATGGAGCCACTGAGTTGCCCAGACTTGTTTTGCTGTTATTTAATCCTGTTGTAAACAAGGTACATACACTCACTCGCCTTGTGCCTGCCTCATGCGAGGCCTATGTTTTTCCCAAATTTGGGTAAAGCAAGCCTATGGTTCCACCTAATATGGTCAAACTTGGATAACTGCCATTCTGATTGGCTATTCTGTAACCAAAGGTCCATTAGTTTCAGGTTGTATTGATAAAAAGAGATGAGCAGGTAACACAACATGTTCTGTCATTGTATCCATGCTTGTTTGCCTGCTGCTGCCTGCTGCCATTGTTCTCTGTCTCTAGCAGTGTTCTGCCTCACTGGCTTATTGTATCCTGAACTGTCTGGAAACTGCCTGCTTCAAGTTTACCAGGAACGGGCTTCAAATGCCTCCACACAATCAGCCTGCATAGCCAGCATGACATTGTAAGAAGACTGCACATTGAAAGATATCCTGCCTACACCTGCCAAGATGAGGAGCTCTAGAAGGGACACAGAGATCATCCAGAGAAATCAGGACCAGGCCAGAGATCGTCTGCCTCCTTTCCCCAGCACATCATGAAGCCTGGGAAGAATGAGAAGCCTCAGCAGCTAAGAAGACACCAACAGAACTCTCTTCAAGTGTTTAGGGTACTGTCTGAAGCTGTAGCTAGCCCTGGGAGTCAGGAGATTAATATTTTCTGAGTAAATACTTAAAGCCTCTTGCAATTCAGTAATTGCCTTCTGCCATAAGCAGAACGGAGATTCCTGAGTCCATCTAGTGGGCAAGCAGTATATTAACCACGAGAATCTTCTCTTCCAGTTCAATTAATGTGTGATTTCTAGTTATTTCTAGATGTAGTTATTCCTTTGCATAATGTTTCCATGACCATTGCAAGAGAACCTGATTATCATTAAATCAGTGATGGGGGGGAGGGGGGGGCGAGACTGCTAAATACCAAAATTAGTAAACAATATTAATGTTTAAAATGCCATCTCATAATCAATTAATTACCCCTCCATTACAGTCCTGCACCTGAGTAGGGGCAATCCTAGATATCAATACAGGCTGGGGAATGATGAGATTGAGAGCAGCCCTGCAGAGTGCTGGGAGACAAAAAGCTGGACATGAGCCAACAATGTGCATCTGCAGCCCAGGAAGCCAACCACATCCTGGGCTACATCAAAAGAAGCATGGCCTGCAGATTGAGAAATGATTCTGNAGAAGACACCAACAGAACTCTCTTCAAGTGTTTAGGGTACTGTCTGAAGCTGTAGCTAGCCCTGGGAGTCAGGAGATTAATATTTTCTGAGTAAATACTTAAAGCCTCTTGCAATTCAGTAATTGCCTTCTGCCATAAGCAGAACGGAGATTCCTGAGTCCATCTAGTGGGCAAGCAGTATATTAACCACGAGAATCTTCTCTTCCAGTTCAATTAATGTGTGATTTCTAGTTATTTCTAGATGTAGTTATTCCTTTGCATAATGTTTCCATGACCATTGCAAGAGAACCTGATTATCATTAAATCAGTGATGGGGGGGAGGGGGGGGCGAGACTGCTAAATACCAAAATTAGTAAACAATATTAATGTTTAAAATGCCATCTCATAATCAATTAATTACCCCTCCATTACAGTCCTGCACCTGAGTAGGGGCAATCCTAGATATCAATACAGGCTGGGGAATGATGAGATTGAGAGCAGCCCTGCAGAGTGCTGGGAGACAAAAAGCTGGACATGAGCCAACAATGTGCATCTGCAGCCCAGGAAGCCAACTGCATCCTGGGCTACATCAAAAGAAGCATGGCCTGCAGATTGAGAAATGATTCTGCCGCTTTGCTCTGGTGATACCTCACCTGCAGTACTGTGTCCAGCTCTGGGGCCCCCAGCACAAGAGAAGCACTAATCTAACAAGGAGGATCCAGAGGAGGGCCACAAAGATGATCAGTGGGGTAAGGGCCCCATCCCTGGAGAAATTCAATGCCAAAATTGACAGAGCCGTGAACAAGCTGATGTAGATGGAGATGCCCTCTGCTCACTGCAAGGTTGTTGGACAAGATGACCTTTGCAGGTTCCTTCCAACCTGATACTTTCTGTGATTCTGTGAAACATCCTTCTCTACTATTAAATGCATAGTGGCAAATGACTACAGAGCCATACAAGCTATTTATTACCAGAGGACTCCAACTGCAGACAAATACCAAAAGGAGATACTGTGCAAACAACCGTTTAGGAAAAGAGTTTTCAGAAGTAGTAGGGGCTAAGGGTTCCTCATGAGCAGAAAGAAAGTGCAATATTAAACAGGCGGGAAAGAAAATAATCCTCCTGTTTGATCAAAAATCAGTGTGACCTGGTCCAAAGCCAATATCTCACCAGGGAATCGAATTAACTCATTCGTAGTCTACAGTTTGGTTCTAACTCCATGTTTTTAATCAAACATTATAATCAAAGGACATCGCAATAAAACACAATAATACAGAACATGTTTCTCACAAGAGTTGAAACACAGTAAAAACCAAATAACTATGTTCTAATCACACTGTCATTGGTAATTATCCTACTATCATCTTTTACTGTAGGTTAAACTAGAAAATGGGAACAGATGAAGAAAACCTGAATAGATTTATTTACTAGTATGATAGCTTGCTTATAAGGCTAGTTATTTTATATACATATTATACATAATCTATTGTCTGCATTTCTCTTGTGCTTTTAGCATAAAAAAGGTTAGAGAAAAATCTAGATGTGTATTTCTCCTGAGTTCACTAGTTCCTGCTGTTTGTTTCTCACCTGAAGTCATAATCTTGTCTTTGACATCATAATCATTTGCACAGCCACCAGTTGAGATGTCACAAATGGAGGATTACGGCCAGGTGGGGAATAAACAGCAGGAGCAGATGAACTCTTAAGAAACAAAAATCTTGTTTTCATGCAAATGTCCTTCATAATAGAGAACAAAAGAACAAAGGAAGAAAAATGCAGAGAGAAAATACTAGAAGACAGATTGTTTCTAAATACATGATCTCCCTGAAGTTTCCTCTGAGGAGTTAGCTGCTGATTAACAACTGCATAAATCATTTAAAAAATAAACCAAACTTGGCATCTGATGATTGAACCCCACTGCCACCACACATGCACACAGTTTTCTACTTAATGTGAAATCAGCAGAAATATGAGGTACTTTGTCTATTTTTCAGTGGTATTTATATACATTATGTTGAAATATTCCTGGGAGAAACTAAGCACTGTTATCCTTGTTCTACAGACAAATACAGTGAGGTCAAAGAACACAGACCACCTCTCTGAATCATAGTCACAATCAGATTGCTCAAGACAAGAGATATTAAAATATTCAAAGCTGAAATGGCCTGTATTTTGGAGGAAGAGAAAACCAATAGTTCTGGTTCTAGTTCAAGTGAAGATTTATACAGAAGGGCTACTCTGGGTTAGCAGTTATAAAGGGTTTAAAGATTATGAACAATTTTTTCATTTCAAAAAATGCATAATCTGTCTGAAACTGAGTCTAGTTTCAATCTGAATGTCAATATGCAGCCAGGGGAAGTGGGAATCCCATAAAACAAAAACCTGCAATCCGGATTCAAAACAATAGCATCTTTACATGTAAACAGTAATTTAATATGCTATACTGATATCATTCACACTGTAATGTTGCTGAAAAAAAAAATCTATCAGGCTTCTGGTTCCATTTCTATTCTCTCCTTTTCATTCAGTTTTGAGCAAGCAGTGCTAAATTGTAGGTTGGTTAAACTGTCATGTTCTTTGCACTGATGCTATGTCCATATCATCAAAAAAAGCCTAATTAATAAATATAAGAAATTCACTTTTGGAAAGAGTGCTTTGCATAGTGGTGTTCTATGCCACTATCGCCTGGGATGATGCTGAACATACACCATTAAATGTCACAGGACAGACAGTCTGCAACTCAAAGAAGTCCATCATCTTCCTGCGTTCTAGTTCCCATACAGTCATTTGGACATACCCTCTCCACATCTTGTCAGATGTGGCAGCTCATTTCCTCAGCGGTAGAGGAGGAACTATAGCATGAAAACTGTGCCCTCTGTCCTCCTATTGCCCATCCTGCAATTTAAGTTCACATGAATTGTACAGATGGTTTGTAAATAAATGTGCAGGAGTTAACTCAGTACAAAAAAACCCTATCAGCTTTGCCAATAATCACCTTGCATTGTGGAAGCAAAACAGCCTCCAAACTAGAAACAAATACAGTCACAGTTAAAAACTGCATTCTGGCTTCTAAGTACTAACAGGCATGACAGCAGCCTGCTAGCAACGCAAAATAGTCTAGATATCAGTACAATGCAATCACACTTTTAAAAAGCCTAAGTACTATGTACGATTTTCCTTCATGACTTCAAGTAAATGAGTTGCTGAATAATGCTAGGTTAACCTGGCGTAGGATTTTACACTTGGTGGACAAACATCTAAATATCCTAATTAGGTATTAACCAAATTGTAATTGCTTTCAAGTTATATTTAGCTTTGAAATATGCTTTGTCCATTTCAGACCTCAAAAACAGTTTGGCTCCCTAGAACCTTATTTTCTTAGGCATACCAGTCCAGTTTAATAAAGGATATTATGTCTACCTAGAAATCTTGTCCCACATTTGCTTTCACATCTACGTTAAATTTTCATGCCTTATTCACCCACAGTGTGTTTCTGAGCATCTTCTTTAAACCTGCAAGTTTCAGAGTCCAGATGGTAAAAATGTGTTTTGCTTTTGTGCAAATGTATGTATTATGTAGTAACAAGTTTGAAATTCTATATTCAGAAAGCAGGTATGGATATTTATGAATAACCTAAAGGGAATTGCTTTACAGAAAATACATTTAAATTCCTCTTTCCATTTTTCATAAAGGATGACAGGTAGTTTGTTATAGTAGTAACCACTCTAACATGCAAAGTGATGTTTAACTGTGTTCATGTGTCTTTCTGGTGGCAGTGACCATGTCTGTTAAACTTTCTCTATTCATACCAGAAATGATAGACATACAAGAACACGGTCAAGTTATGAGCAGGTAGCAAGCAATGTGGAAGTCAGTTTTATCTCACCTGTGATACAGTTTCTCATCTACTAGGAAAAACCTGATACTTCTAACTTCCACTTTTCTAACAATTTACAAATCTCTACTAAAAGCAAATGTTTTATCATTTTGGAAAGAGCAACACTGCCCTAAGGTGGAGGTAACACAAGGTGGATTCAACTCAAGTCATTTAGACTGGATGTTAGGAGGAAGTTCTTTACAGTGAGGGTGGTAAGACACTGGAACGGATTGCCCAGGGAGGTTGTGGATGCTTCCTCCCTGGAGGGGTTTAAAGCCAGGCTGGATGAGGCCTTGAGCAACCTGCTCTAGTGGGAAGTGTCCCTGCCTATGGCAGGGGGTTGGAGCTGGATGATCCTTGAGGTCCCTTCCAACCTAAACCATTCTGTGATTCTATGATTCTACACTAAATAAACACCAAGAACCTGTATTTTCTTAACACCTTCTTGAGGTGCTGAGAATTACCCACTGAGAATTCCAAGATGCAGCCTCTAGACAACATACTGCAACAATGGATAATGAATATCCTAGGAAAAGACTGACAGAAAAAATCCAGTTAAAATACTTCACCACCAAGGAGGGAGTAACCACATTGTGCTTTGTTCATGGTAAAATGAATCGGGGATGCAAAATCATAATTATGAAACCAAGACAAAAGGCCAGACAAACCACATGTGTACACGTATCAGCATTTCACTGCTAGAGGCCATTAATGTCTCTTGTTAAAAGGAAAAAAGTCTGCTAGGTAACACTATAACCAAAGTGAATCCCAGCCAAAAATCCTTACTATTATAAAACTGATTGCTAAGCAGAGCTTTAAATAAAGTTTGGAAGTGAAATGCTCTCAAATGTTAGACTGCGATTTCTGAAATTAGAGGTCAACTCTATTACCCCTTGATGCTTGACTTCTCAAATTTCTTAAAATATGGCACTTGCTTCCCATATTCAGGAACGCACCTCATGCAGTCAAGCATACGGAGTCAATAAAGGTGTTTCGTTATCCACCATATGAAGCTTCATTTTGCCCACTTACAAAATACAACTGGTTTTAGTAATAGCAATCCCTGCACACATCTGAAATGCACTTCCATTTTCCATGTTGAAAAGCTATATGGCTTAGTAAATACATGCAATTTAAGTTCAGAACCATAGCTCCAGGCACTACATAGCGGGAATTTTATATTACTGAAAATTAATGCCTTTTTTGCATATGCTTGAGCAATAAATTAAAAAGCTGTGTCTTGTATGTACCAATTGGGATTTACCTAGCCTTCATTTTAAAAAAGAATCATACATACAGAGTTGCATTTCTGGTGTTTGTTTTGTTGTTTTTTTTTGTTTTTTTCCTGGGCTTTTAATATGAGAATATGAATTTATTTCACTTCATCAAAAGCCACTAACTAGAAATCTATGAGTCCTGTATTCTGTACTAAAATTTGTATGTATTCAACTGTTCAGCTGCATCAATATCAACCCCTGAACACAATTTCCCCACTGAGAAAAAAAAAAAGGCACCTGCATGTACTGTATTCATGACAGTACCCAAGTAGAATAATTAAAGTAATAGTCATAATTTCTTCTAGCACAGAAAACTACAGTCACCATATCAGAGCTGTGTGGAAAAATTAAATGAGGTTATGATAATTGCCAGAAGGGGAGCACAAGGGCTAAATAAAGTTTTGAAGCTGTTGTCTCTTGTGGAGCTCTATTTCATCCCCAAATCTGCATTCTCTAGTCTCCTGTGTGTATAAAATGGAAATATTCCTCTCCTGGTGCTGCCTGCTTAAGGCAGCAGGAGGATAAGGAGGTATGTGTGGTTTTCTCATGCCGAATGTTGAAGGAACTCAGAGTAGATAACTGCAATTGAACTTTTCCTTGAAAGTCTACCTTTCAGGTCCCTTGATTGCTTTGGTGTATCCTCAACTTGCTACCAGAATTACCCCTTCACTTACTTTTACCTTATCATAGAACCATAGAATCATAAAATGGTCTGGGTTGGAAGGGGCCTCCAAAGGTCTCCTAGCCCAAGCAGTGGCATCTTCAGCCAGATCAGATTGCCCAGACCCTTGTCAATCTCACCTTGAATATCTCCAGGGATAGGGCCTCAACAACCTCTCTGGGCAATCTGTTCCCGTGTTCCACTACCCTCACAGTAAAGACCTTGTCCCTTATCTGAGATAACTAGCAAAATAGCATAAAATGTTCAAGTTTTGTCTAACCTTGAACCACAGGGCCTGTTTAGCAGCTATATTTCAGCATTCCCTCACCTTGGCTTTTATCTAGTGCATGTTCTGACAGACTATGCCACATACTTACTGTTTGGCTACCTACAGCAATGCACATGCACCTTTATTGATTCCTTAATCTGTCACAATCCTGTCATTGTCTGGAGCTATTCCATCACGCAAGTGACATTTGTTCTAGGCGTTTGGTGTATATTTCACAATTAATCCAGCTTGACTTTCCTGAACAAAAGGCCTTTTTTCAGCAGTCTTTCAGCATCACCCTTTACTGCTCAACATTATTCTCTCTGTTTAAAAGCCTCAAAAATACCTTAGATTTTCTGCAGTTATTACTTCTAACATCACTTATATCCATACCTACCACCAATCTCTTCCAAAGAGGAGTGGGTATGTAGCTATTTGTGACACAAACATTTGGACAAGCTACAGATAATCTGGTTCAACATTTTAGTAAGGAACATAAAGCTGCCACACTGGATTGAAGCAAGCAACAGCACAGGTAAGTAGCTCGTTTTAAGCTTGCTGTCTTTTAGCAGCTCAAATGATGACAACAAAGAGGAACTGCTCTCGATGCAGAGATGCCACTGCTCAGTTTCCACATGGCCTGCCAGTCACCCTAGAGGAGTGCAGCTGCAATCAACCACACAGCCTTGCAAGTATCTCTTATATAATTGAAGACAAAAAAAAAACCAACAAACACGTACAACCCAAAGCTCAGTGAGGTTTGGGAGTCTGAAGAAATGACTGTATTTCCTACCCAGATGACAGACCATACATAGGATCTTAAGCAAATCTTTTGAACTCATCTGGTCAAATGGAAGTTCTTTACAATGAGAGCAGTGAAATACTGGAGCAGGTTGCTTAGAGATGTGGTGAAGGTCCCATCCCTGGGGACATTCAAGATCAAACTTGATGGGATTCTGAGTTGGAGGTGTCCCTGCTCACTGAAGGGATTGTTGGGCAAGACGACCTTTGAGACTATCTTCCTGTTCCAGAATACTCCAAATTCCTTTCTTCCCCCACCCCTGCAGGTTTGAATGGGGAGAACAAGGTGCAAAAAACTACTTTCCCCCTCACGCCCTGCAGGCTTGGAGGCACCTTTCCGCATGTGTGCCAACCCGTGTGGAAGCCTGCACTGGAATTGGTGGTTGGCTGGGTTTTCACACACAGTATAAAATGGTAAATGGGCACTTTGTCTAGAACAGCATAAATAGAGCAAGGGAGAAGGTGAAGAGATTCCTGCCTTGAAAGAGTTCCCACCTTGACAGAGTGCCTGACAGGACAGGTTCCTGCCATGACAGAATTCCCATTTTGGACTGTCCCTGCTTTTGGATGGCTCCTACTTTTTTACATGGCTCTTGGTTTTACACTGTCCCTGCTTTTGGACATTCTCCCCACTTTTGCAGCCTTCTGTGCAAAGTTGAAGGCTTGGCAAGTCCTGGGTCCTTTGACAGAGCTGACAGCAGCACCTGGACTGGCTACTCTCCAACCATATCAGCAGCCAACATCTTGGCTGCCTTCTGGACTGGGGAGACCCTTGCAGTCTGACTATTACCTAGTGCTGTGAAGGCAGAGGTGCTTCCATGAATCCCTGTCTTGTGGCAGCCATGTCTCGAGACATTTCCGAGTTTGGCAGCTTTGCCACTCTCCTAGAGCTTCTGCCATGTGGATCTGCATTATTGGATATTGTTTGCAGGGTCAGGAGGCAGCTGAGAGCAGACAAATCCAGCAAGAGATCACTGCTGAATACCTCCATGAGTAAGCCCTTAATTTTCTGCTCAGACAGATTGATAGTGGGGTAAAGCTGTGTTTATAGCTTAGCCTTCTCCATTTCCCGACTTCCTAAACATCAAAAATTGTGCACATAACTCCTTTTGAAGAAATTCCCAATCAAACTAGAGTCTGTAAATACACCTAAACTATTTTTTTTGTATAGTTTGTTTATAGTTTGGGGGTGGGGCTTCAGGAAAATAAAATAATCCTATTTTTAGAATTCCTGACTTGGCCACATTAATTCCCTGTCTCCACGACACTTCCAACCCAATGCATTCTGTGATTCTGTGAAATTAATCTTTTTCATACATAATGCAACTATTATTAAAGCTGTACTGAAGGTGTATAAGAAATAGGTCAAAAGTTTTGTTCTCTGCTTGCTAACATAACCTCACAGCTTCTGTAGCTTTCTCCTTCCCATCCAGGATGATTAGTAAACAAGGTTTGAACACTGCAGTAAGCCAAAAATTAGCTACTACTTTAAAATAAGGCTTCAGTGAACTGATCTAACAGCCAAGGAAAGTGTTTTGAAACAACTATTGTTGGTTCCTCTTCTCCCATCCCCTCAAGAATCATATACAGAAGGGACAGCCTAGATCCCATTTAACCTAGATAGCTGGGATACAAGAGCAGCTAGCAGAAGCTTCAGGGACAGAAAAGCTTCATCCTGAAATAAGCAAGCTCTCTTAAAAGCCATGTGAAACAAATACCTCAGACATAATATGAGACATGTCGTTCATTTTTGCAACACAATAATCATGAAGAAAACAGAATAGGAAATCAAGCTTTTTCTTCTTCTGCAATTCACTTGCTTAGGTTAGATTATATCTCTGCTTCAAATTCATATTTACATTTGTGGACAATACACTTCAGAAAGTAAAACCAATGTGGAAAATATTCACAAGAACTTTGAATATGCTATCCAATACAACAGTTTGTTACTTCCAAGTAGAGACAGAGGAAGTGTTTCAAAAAGCCAGTGGCACTGGGAATCTATTAGCTTATTTTCCTGTGAATTTGAGGAGTTCCTCTACATTATTAGGAGTTTCTTTCCTAATTACCATGTGATTTGAAAGAATTCCACTATTTTTAAAATTACTTCTTTCATAAAATCTACCCATAAAAACGGGAAGGATTTAATTGTCACCCTCCATAAGGACAATGAGTGAGTCAGGCTGCCTGTTTATAGCAGGCTTTCAAAAGTTGGAAACATTTTTAGAAAGAAAACTAACGTTTGAAAGGTGCACATGCAAGTTGTATGCAAGCCAAGTTCAAATTAAAATTTTGGACTTGAGTTCATTTTAGGTTTTGTTTTTTTCTTAAAAAAAAAAAAAAACAACCAAACAAACCTTCAAACTACAAAATCCATAGAGATATACTTCGCTTACATTTTTCCAGCAGTGGAAAGAAAACTCTCCCTGGAATCGGAGAAGTGCCAAAGCCCTCCTTCCATTTTCACACAGCTTGATCGCAGCAATGGAAACCTTCCTACAGTCACTTTATGAAGGCAACTTTCAAAGACTTTCCTATATTACAAATACACTAAAGGCACCAAAATACACTTCCTCTAAATAAGATAGTACTCATCAAATCTTCGACCTGTTATCCCACACTGTCTTTTCAAACAGGCATGTCAATAAAACAGCATCATCAATCAATTCGATAGATTTTCATAGAATGGTTTAGGTTGGAAGGGACCTCAAGGATCATCCAGCTCCAACCCCCCGCCATAGGCAGGGACACCTCCCACTAGAGCAGCTTGCTCAAGGCCTCATCCAGCCTGGTTATAAATGCCTCCAGGGAGGAAGTATCCACAACGTCCCTGGGCAACCCGTTCCAGTGTCTCACCACCCTCACTGTAAAGAANAGAGCAGAGTAAAGGGGGAGAATCCCCTCCCTTGCCCTGCTGGCCACACTTCTCTTGACGCAGCCCAGCACAGGGTTGCTGTCTGGGCTGCATGTGCACACTGCCGGCTCATGTTGAGCTTTTCATCAACCCAGACAAAATCCACAATGAATCCACCCTGCAATAATTTGTTTTGAGTCATTTAAGGGTTACTGTCTTAATGTTAGGAAAAGAAAAATTATTATTTTGATGTATTCCTCCTCTCCTTAAACACCCTGGATAAAGGCTACACATTAAAAAGGAAGATAACTGACAGCTGTATTACAGCAACCAAGCCTCAATAAAAATGACTGATCAATCCGAAGAAGAAAATATAAAAGAGATTACTCCATATAAACTACATAGAGATTCACAGATTGCACTGGGTTGGAAGGGTCCCTTCAAAGGTTATCTTGTCCAAGCCTTCTGCAGTGAGCAGGGACACTTCCAAGTAAATCAGGTTGTCCAGTGCCACATCAAGTCTGATTTTGAGTGTCTCCACAGACAGGGCCTCAACCACATCTCTGGCTACCTGTTCCAGTATTTCACCACTCTCACAATAAAGTTCCTCCTTATGTCCGACCTAAATCTACCCTGCTCCAGTTTAAAACCTTTGTGCTTTTCCTATCACTCTATACCCTTCTAAACAGTCCTTACTTAAAGATTTTTCTTTGTCCTTTCACACAAAGATTTTTAACTCCAGAAGTTCTCAACTGTATCAAATATACCATAGCAATTAAACAAGCAGACAGGGTGCCAAAACAGTAGGCAGGGAGAACAACTACATTCCTCCCCTTTTCAACCTTTCTCTCTAGATTACCACAGCAGTTAAAATTGCATCCTTTTACAACCACTATTCTACTGATGTACATAGCAAGAAAACCATTGGAAATGATGACCTAGAAACTGCTATGTGGATTTCCCTGCTAGTATCCACAAGAAGAGACCCTCTCTCCTCCCTCCTTGCAATTCCTTTTAGAAACCACACCCATTACATTTCCTCCTCAATATATGTTGCATTACCTCTCTTGGATGAATCCCAGCTTTGTCATACTGCAACTCAGACACTTACCAGCTCATTTTAAAAGCTTGTTTTCCTTCATGAAATGGTCGTGCCTGAAATACATTTGACACTTAAAAATATCATAAATCAATACAATCTGATCAAATGGCACTGAGCAACTGCTGAGCTCAAATTATAAAGAAAGAAGGTTTACCAAGAAACAGTTTCCACTGGCCACATAAAATATACGTCTGACATCAAAGCAACTTAGTGCCTTTGAAAGGTGCTGAACAGCTGCGTGCTCTCAGCTTTTACCAATTTCAGAGTCAAGGACACAGTATCAGCAGTATTAGCTCAAACTCATATCAAATATTTTTATCCAAAAATATATTTAAACGTGTAAAATAAGCTACACATATAATTGAACACAGGTATGTTCATAGAACAGAATTAAGATGACCAGCTTCACAGAACAGAAGACCATCTGCATGGGAGTAGTAAATCATTTTTCCAAAGGCTAACCAAATAGTCTGTAAGAAGAATGCCAAGCCAGTATTCCCTTACACATGAAGGCACACAACCTCTGTGTCTAACCCTCCTGATGCTGCAAGATCACCCTAAGAGATTTCCCCCAAAATAACTTTTAGTTATACCCATCATTCTTTTCAAATCAATTCTCTTCAATGTATTGTAGTGGGGACGACTGGCTGAGATATGGCTGGCATCAATGACAGCACCATGAAAACTGAAAAATTACCTCTAAAAGAGTTTAACAAAGAAATTATCAATACTACTTTCATATCATTGAGCCTGAAATACAACTTGCCATTCCATAATGCTCTTTCAAAGTACTACTGTAAGAAAAAGTAATCGTAATTTACAACACCCGTCAGCCAGTTAAAAGGTAAACACTTAACAGAAAAACATCATAGTATGCACTAACAAGATAACACCAAATAATAGGCAACGTTGAAATACAATGAAACAGGAAACAAGGACTGTAAAAACATTTCCTGATAGCAAACCACACATGGGAAGCTTCCATGGGAAGCAATGGAAGCCAACTTTCATGCTATTTATGCTGGATAATAATGTTTTTAAAAACTATCTGGAAGGAGAAAGAAGGGGAAGACGAAAAGTTTAGTCACACACATAGATTGAGAATGTAAAGATCTGATGAATTACCAAAAGTAAAATTGGAAATTTGGGAGCAGCCCAGGGGCAGAAAAGAAAAGGGTAGAGAAATTCTTTGTCTCTAACATTTCTAATTTCTACATCATTTCTCCAACTAGATAAAAGAAAGCAACAAGCTTCAAGTAGAATTAACAACCACACACAGAGGCAATAAATATAGATTGAAAGTGGAACATTTAATAAGAAAATAAAGTCCTTCTTTTCTTGCAAATGGAGGAAGACGACAATTCAAATAAAAAAAAACCCATAGCAAACAATATTTGTAATATATGGTTTCTCCAGGCTACAGAAATCATTGTGAGGTGCTGCATACTGCAGAGTTTTATGACATTTTTTGGCAGGGTTCATGATTAGAAGATTACATAAGCTGTTTATTACTTGCTGCAGCCTATGGAGCGCAAAAAATGAAGTGGTCATTTAATTTACACTAAATTTGTACCAGATAGGAGAAAAAAGCAAAGCAACTCACTGAAGACAGAACAAGCACTAAAATGCTGCAACCAAGAAAATGGCACAATTTTCCAATATTGTGTTGCATAGAGGAAAGAAATAGTTTGGCAAAAGACAATTAGTATAAAAAGAAGCTCTCAAAGTCTGCCTGGACCCATGGATTAATGCCTAGCAACAGAAATGTCTGCATGGGTATTCACATGCATGCATGAGCACAGTGGTTGTGGATGGACAAGGGAAGAGCTTCCAAATGGCATGGAGGAAGGGAAAAAAAGAATGGCAATTCAGTTTTCATGTTTCCCCAAAGTCTCAACTAGAACTAATAAAAATGAATTCATCTGAATGTCTTTGATGGCCAAAAATTTAGTCACACACAGTCTGGCTGTCCAAATGAATGGTGAGGAAAGGGCTCACATCAATCAGCTTCATCTAAGAAGACTGGCATGACTTCAGTAGGGATTGACAGAGTTCAGTGCCTGCCAGCCTGATGAGCCAAGCACCAAGCTGAAAATGTTCTGACTATTCATAATGGCATTGCAGTCATGAGCCTTTGATTAATTAATTCAGGAACTAATGCTTTCAGTTACTGTAAGAATATTTGAGGTAGCTGTTTCTCACCCTTTACAGTATATGAAATTCACATCCCACTACTACATTCAGGCCTTCACGGGCACCATTACTGGAAGGCTTTTGAGTGCTGATACACATGCAATTTCAGCTCCTCCTCGACCTCAAACAATTTACTTTCCTAGAAAATAAATAAAACAGTGTAAATGTTCAGTGCCTTGTCTTTGAGAAGTTTTGCTAAATGAGCCTTCCTCAAGCCACAAAAGACACATTTGTCTTAATTGTTACTAATAACGTTATCTTTCAGCACTCTCCAAAAATCTCTGACCAACTGCAGGGTTCTTGCACAGCACTGTTAGAAACGTTGCTAGGTAGCATTACACATGTAGACAATTAACAGCTTTAAAAAAAAAAAAAAATAGGTTGATCATTTTGCAGCATTATTGTTCAGACAGGAGAAAATTTATTTTCATTAAGATAAGACCTTTCCACTCATTCTTAGCCCTAAATCTGGTTAGAGGAAGGCAAGGTGTCTGCTATATTAATGTATTCCAATTAAACAAAATTGGGTAACACAAAGAGGAAACTTAAACAAGTTGCACTGAAGTTAAGGGGCTGCTGCTACACTTTCTTGAGACTGCAGTCAGTCACACCTATGGTACTTAACAGAAAAGCTGAAGGATGCAAGACATTACACAGACCTTGGACTGACAAAAAAGCCCCTGTTATAAGCTCTTCCCAAACTATCTCACCACTATTGTCCTTGTATTTGAACAAAGTAGCCAACACAGTCTCAGCCCCAAAGTAGCTGTCAGTTCTCTCTTCAAGTGTGTATCAGTTATGCTGCTTTCCACAGCATGATGCTTTAATAATGCTGCACAGAAAGCCATTTTAAGTGAAAGCTACAATGCTGACAAACAGCAGAAATATATAACACTATCAAGGAAAAATAATACAAATTCTGGAGAAATTATTGAACTACCTTCATTCTCCAGTGTTTACTTTGCACCCAAAGTGTATTTATTTTTTTAACTTCCATGTTTCAAAAATAAAGACTTGTATGGATCTTGCTGGAACAAAGTCAGTCATCAGCCAGGTTGTTGTCTGTGAAAGGAGACATTCAGCTGGAGTCAGACCTGCACTGCTTGACATGAAAGTGAGGAAGCATTTCCTTACTTTTTATGGTCTCTTAAGCAGGCTTTTGTTTTATATTAAGCTTCATCTGGCAGAAAACCATTAAGCCCCAAAGCACAATGTAGTGGCATGAATAGCCCCTAAATGCCACATACAAAGAATGCCTAATGGAAATACAGCCAGCAACCACGGTTGCAGCAAACATGCTGGATTAAAAAATTACATGATTCTCCACATAGCAATTCATTTGTAAGGGACACATGAAAACTAGGAGGCCTATTACAAACCAAAAGATGTGTTTATAGGATTGAAGCTGTTCAGAGACATAGATTTTGATTTACAAAGTTGCAGTTTTGCTCCTGTTGCAATTCAAATATTTCATAGACTGTTTTCTTCTCCTTAGCACCACAAAGTATGACCTTTAGGACATTCTATCTCAGTTCAAGGGATATGACTGCATTTCTCCCTTCCATCACTCTGAACTGAAGGTTACACAATTCATCTGCAAAGTCTAGAGATGCCTACAGGCAGAAAACTGTGTACCAAACAACAACAAGTAGAGAAGTACTTTTTTTCCTTTTAGATGTTTCTAAAGAAATGGTCTGCACTGGTCTCTTCTAGGAAACATGAGGGCCTGCAATGCCAGTAACTAATACTGAAATCAACTTAAGAAAAAAATAAAATAAAAATATCATAACACCAGTTACTCCAAAGCAGAAGGACATGGACAACACATTCATGGAAACAAAAGTGCTAATTTTAACTGAGTTACTGAGAATGAGCAAGCCTTGATGCGAGTGAGACCGTTGATAACTAAAGCAAAGTCATCTCATCAAAAATGCCTGCACACAAAACTCATTCAATTTTGACCTTCCATAGGGTGATACCTTCCATTAAACTGGCAGCAGTTTGCATGGAGAGAAGACTTTTGAAATCGTTCTTCCCTTCTATGCTGCTGTCACTGCCATGCACTTCAGCTTCCCTGATTCTCAGCACAGTCACCTCTACGAAAGCTACAAAAGTTTTGCAAATTGACTAACGAGATTAGCAAATCTGCGCTTGACTTGCTCAATACGGTGTTGATGCATGCAGATATATTTGTCAAAATTACTTTATCCAAGAGGCATCAAATCTCACCAGAGCACCTTCTATTTTCAGTCCCTAATCCCTAAACCTTTCTAACCTGCACATAACTGGGGGGGGGGGGGAGGGGGGGAGGAAAAAAAAAAAAAAAGAGAGAGCTGAAAAAGAAGGAGAGGAGATAATGATGCCCGCTGCGAAGGCAGCCGATCAGGCAGTGCCTCCCCCAGCCCCTGCACACACAATCAGCACCAGCTGTAGGCCAATTAAACCCAGCCGCTCACAGGTGTTCATAGAAATGACTAACACAAAAGAAATTCGCACTTCAGAACTGCAATATTTAAAAGCTTTGAGGTGGAACCAAGAAAGATAAAAGCCGAATTAAGTTTATTGCCACCTTGTGCTTCACTCTAATGCAGGTTTTGAACAGGGCCTCCCATTGGTATTAAAAGTTGGATGAACATCTGCATTTAAAATACAGGCAACTGAGCACGTGAAATGCTTTTAGAACACCAGTTGCCATAGTAGATAGGGGGCTTTAGTATATGTTCATTTATTATTATAGTGGTATGGTAATATGGTAAAATATATTTGCCAAGTGGGCAATACAAGCTCAACTCTAAGTCAACATAATATGCTAGATTGCTTAGATTTTCATAAATATTTTTGGTGCTTATTTTCCCTAAACATAACTCTCATTTCCCAATATAACAATTTTGTTAATTTTTAATGAGAACAAAACCATTGTAAGATCGTCTCATGATCTCTTACGTTTATATTAAAAACCACAAGAGAGGAGAAAAAGAAAGAGAGAGGCAGCCCCTTGATAACTCTCCTTGTTCTCTTAAGCAGTTGAATGACAGGAACTATCCAGTAAGTGAATTCTTTCCCTCTCTCTACAGAGCAGCAAACAAAGTATTTGCAAAATTAATTTCTCTTTATGGTCCTATACCAAAAATACGTATACAAATTAACATCCAAATGTCTTTAATTCCCATGATATGTCTATTAAGCAGCAATTCTCCACAAGGCTGTTTAGCTATCCAAACAGCAGCCTAAAATTATTATCTCTACAAGCTTTCCATAGCTTATCACTCAGTTCCTATGAAAAGCCATTAATTTTGGCCTCTCTGTATCTTGGTCTCACAGGAAATATTCTGCAAAGGGATGTAATAAAAATGTGATTTCTGCCATCATTTCATTAAAATTCCCTGTTAAATTTCTATCTGAACAGTGTACATAATACAAAAAAACCTCAGAGCTCTTATTAATGATGCTGTTCCTTATGATATAGACTTTAAAAAATAATGAAGACTATTTCTTAGTTGTAAGAATATTGTTCATTTTTCATTCCTATTAAAATTTAATCTGGAAGTTGTTTAAAAATGTTTAAGTTTCATTATATTTCACCATCTTAAGGGGACAGAGTCAGTAAGTTCATGAGCAGGAATGCTGCCACTCATCTGTGTCTTCCACAGATATCTCAACATTGTATTTCTCAGTCTATCTATGACTAAAGACACACATTTGCAACAGCTTATTATTTACCTATCTCATGAAGGCACCATGCTTTCTGAAGACCTTCAGCTCCATGCATTGAAGATGACGGAGGTCAGAGGAGCAAATAACTTCCTCCAATTCACAGGGTATTTGAAGACTGGGGACGTCGCGGAGGGGAATTCTGTCTCCTCCGCCCGTTTGTGGTGAAGGGGAGAAATCAATAGGTGTGAGATAACTTATATAAAAATATATTTATTAAACTCAATATTCTTAACTCTCAACACCCCTCAACCACTATGAGTTGGGACTGAAGGGGTGGTGCACGAATTAGTAGGCNTTTTGACCCAGAGTCACAGAAGCCAATACCCATCACCAGTCAAGGGGGTGGGAGAGAATTTAATAAAGAGCACCAGGTACTGGGCTCAGAGCAATAAAGCTCTACACTGTTTGGGTTAAGCTCTATATGGAATAATAATGGTTGTATACACTGTTTGAGATATATATATATATACTACTCATTGTGCATATATGTAATCCACTGTTTATATATGGCAACCCAATTTAAAGGTGACATACCAGAGCAAAAGGTAATCCACACAAGAAGCTTCATCCCCAGAGGGATAATTAGTTGCCCTCGATCTAATTGGCTCATTAGCCATGGGGTGGCTTGTCATGGAGGGCCCACAGGCCCAAAAACAGACCTGCATATGCCTTGCCTGGACGTGTTTTTCCTGCTCATAGTCAGGGGTGAGCACATGGCCAGCACACAGGGGCACAACAGGCCTGGTGCCATGGAGTCTGGCCTGCCCAGGCTTTAGGTTGTGTAAGCCCCACATGCTCAGCTCATGCTTGCCGGGTGCTAGGCCCATGTGAGCCCCATATTTGGAAAGTCCAGGCCTGTGGCTCCTTGCCTATTATGGCAAGGGTGGCTGACTGCAAGCCTGATTGGTTATTGGTGGCCAATGAGACCATTGATCTCGGCCCACAGTTCATAAACAGAGGTGCACTCACGTGCCAGCATTCCTCCTTTGCTCGCCGGTGCATTCACTCACTTAAGCCTGTCACTACGGGGCTCAGACTCCCCGTGCAGCCATGCATCCCACTGCACGCCCACTGCCTTATTGCCTGCTGTGTGCCATCGCCACGAGTCACCAGGTGCAGACTCACTTGTCTGCATGGGATCGTCTTCCCTCTGACCCGCCAGCAAATCCTGCCAACTACACCAGGGGAGAAGAGACTTGAAGGTTTTGATTGAAGTTAGGTTTTTTTGGTTATAGGTTGTTTTGGGTCTTTTTAAAATGCACAGATCAGGGTGGGGTGGAGGTGTATTCCTGCAGAATTTAAACAAACAAATCAGTGCAGAAAATTGTGGTGTCATGGAGTCTTGGATACTCCAAATTCCTCTCATGTCATGGTTTGAATGGGAGAGCAAAGGCGTGGAAAAACCTGTTTCCCCCCCCAAACCCCCCTCCCAGCCCTGCAGGCTTGAAGGGGGAAACAAAGGGTCCTTCTGGCACAGGGGGTGACCAGTGCAGAAGCTCACGCTGGAATCAGGCTGGCGATCAGCTGTGTTCTTCACACCTAGAAATGGTAAATCAACACTTTGTCTAGGAAGGTATAAATATTGGGGTGCTTCTCACCCTGGGGTTCTCCCCAACCTTGATAGTTCCTGCAGAGAGAGTCCCCTGGTGCTGTGAAGGACAAGCCCCTGAGGGACTGGACCATCCCTGCTTAGGACGGCTGCCCCACCATAAGCACTCTGTGCAAGCTTAACAGGCTTAACGATNATTCCTCTCATGTCATGGTTTGAATGGGAGAGCAAAGGCGTGGAAAAACCTGTTTCCCCCCCCAAACCCCCCTCCCAGCCCTGCAGGCTTGAAGGGGGAAACAAAGGGTCCTTCTGGCACAGGGGGTGACCAGTGCAGAAGCTCACGCTGGAATCAGGCTGGCGATCAGCTGTGTTCTTCACACCTAGAAATGGTAAATCAACACTTTGTCTAGGAAGGTATAAATATTGGGGTGCTTCTCACCCTGGGGTTCTCCCCAACCTTGATAGTTCCTGCAGAGAGAGTCCCCTGGTGCTGTGAAGGACAAGCCCCTGAGGGACTGGACCATCCCTGCTTAGGACGGCTGCCCCACCATAAGCACTCTGTGCAAGCTTAACAGGCTTAACGATCCTCGGATATCCTTTGAAAGAGAGAGAGCTGACAAACACCTGGACCACCCTTTCTCTCGGACAGCCTAACTCACTTTGTGAGTAACTTTTCTGCTCAGTATGATTGATAGCGGGGAAAGCTGTGTTTATAGCTTAGCCTTTTCCATTTCCTGACTTCAAAGTAGCCAAATTTATCTATAATATCCTTTGTGAGATATTCTCAATGAAACTGAGTCTACTAATTAAACTGAATCAATTTCTGTATATAGTTTTGAGGGTGAGGCTTCAGGAAAATAAAATAATTCCATTTTTCATACATTTCCTGACTCAGCCACATTAATTCCCTGCCTCCACAACATGTGGTCAATGCATCATAAAAAAAAAAAGCTACACCATATTAAAAAGCTACTTTACCAACATGCAAAGTGGAATTGTTTGAAACTGGAGAGCAAAGTTGTGCAGCATAGTCTATTCTCAAAAGTGAAAACCACACCAGTGTCCCCACAGCCTTTCATAACAACACTATTATCTCACATTTTAAGAACTTTTTAGGTGGTAATAGTGGTCTGACTTTAAAAAGCCTTCTCTCTGCTTCTTTACTCCAAATAGCCAGTGATGAGGCAAAGGCCCACACATGTTCTGCAGAGTTCCACTTGCTTCACTGTCTCTGCTGCAAGGGCACATCACTCAGGGCACAATCCTGCTCCCACTTCAGCAGTACAGGAGAACTAGTAGTCAAGTAGAACAGTAGTCAAGAGAATTTAGGTATTCTGAGGCAACACTGAGTTAAATGAACTGACAGGCTCCAAGAAAACTAAAATTAAACAATCAGAACTAGGACATGCATCTATCTGCAAACATTGTGCTTAAGCACTTCCTACAATCAGGTCCTTTATTCTAGTGCTTAATTTTAGACATCTAAGTATAAAAATTCTGGCCCATACATTTAATGGAAGCATGCAATTGCCAATCTGAGAATGTTAAATCTAATTTTAGCTTTTCTTTGCATACTTGTTTTTCACACAATTTCTGCAACTGAATAGAAAAATATCTATGATATTTTCTGGACTGTATTCACAATACTCATTTAGTTGTTGCATCTCATGTAGTAATAAAGCCTGCTCCAGTGGATTGCAGTTTTTTTCATTACTGCCAGCGAGACCAAAATTTCATTCTCAGCGAAGTACTTTCTGGCAATTTTTTTTAGTCCTCAAAATATTGCTATTAAATTTAATGTTAATACATTGTGATGGGCACACTTCCTAAATTAGAAATTAAAACTTCCCTGAAAGTCTTCCCTTTAGATCTTTTTATGCAATTATTATCCAGCTATTGTGCTACAGGCAAACTTCTGAATTTTCTTCCTCATGTAGATAGTTTCATAACAGGGATATATTGATTTAAACTAGTTTCATTACTACTAATGCTCTGCTAAATTTTAAAGACAATGCAATATTGAACAGAATAATGTGTTCTATTAATAAGCATGCTATTGAAATACTGAGCAGATTTATTGCATTTAGATGTTCAAATAAACAGTAAGATCATGTTCTATAAATCATCTCCTGCCTAAAATGATGACTCAAATGGGATTTGATTTTTTTTTAATTTTTTTTTTTTTAACAATAAAAACAATGAAAACTCGATTGAAAAATTAACCAGTGGGTTTTAATCAAAAAGAGTATTCTCTAATCAGACATGTTTGGGCCTTGTTTAAAGCAGTATTTACTCCCATAGGTACAAAGGACCTATAAAGGCACTGCTTGTAGCAACTGTTTGAGGAAAGAAGTCTGAAAAGAGATTCAAGCTTCATTTTGTAAATGAAATAAAGCAGAGATAGCAAAACTTTTAAGTCCACACTGCACAGGGCTTGCTTCTTGCATGCATACTTAAGCTGGCTCAGAAACCAGGAGCTAAGTATCCATGTCAGTACAGTATCTGCTTGAGCCTGCTAATTAAGCTTGCTGAGAAGAACTAATTACTGATGCAGCTCTGCTGCTTCTGGGAGCTGATCTAATACCACTATGCAGTACAGCGTATCAGCCCATTTAGAGCAGGCTGAGGTACCTGACCAAAGCAGGGCACAAGCATGCCCTTAAGTAATTCATTTCTAATATCAAACAACAAATACAGATTCTGTTTCTTAAGCAGTGACCCAGCACGTGATCTCCCACAGGCCCCCTCCTCTGTGTCTCATCTACCACGCAGAGAAAACACTCTCACAAGAGTGCATAAGCAGGGAACATCTTATTGAAAGACAGGAAAATAAGCACCTTCCAAATGCTGGTGTAACTGCGACCAAAGGTTTGCACACATTGAAATCTTCTTCATCAACTCCGCAACAAAGCATCTTCATTTCCTGAATTTTTGATTGCCACAAATATCATACTAAACACTCGGGTTAAAAGAGAATGCTTTAAGCCATTTTCCAGCACAGATTTCAACTGCCATAAAACATTTGCTTCCTATCTTGCTCGAACAGTTCTCCATAAGAATACTGCTAAAATTACATGGGAATCCAAGCTGAGGGGAAAAAAAGCAAGATTGTAATCAGAATTGCGAGCCCTGCTAGGGCTAACAACAACTGCTGCTTACTACTGCTAGAAGATAACAGCAAGGCAGGCACAGAGCACTGCTGTGCACTCAGCAAGCTCACATGGCAATATGCTCCTGTGGTCACCCTGTCTTTCCATTTCTGCTACCATGACTACAATTTTTTTTCCTCTCTCTGCCACCTCTACTCAAACGGTAAGCTTTACATACAGGAACTGTCTTTTATTTACACGTGCAGCATCTGCCTAAATTACTCAAAGACTGACAACTCTGCTGCCTCTATTTCCCAGCATCTCTGCTGTGACATAAATAAACTAGAAAATCACTGTATTTCGTTTCTGGTTTATTGCAGCAGTTCAAACACCCTAGTAGCTCTCTCAGTAAGTTGTACATATTTCCAGGCTCAGGACCATGTTGTCCAGAACAGCACCATGCTGAGCCGAAGAACACCATCAGCTTCTCTGATGATGTTACCACCTGACTGCCTATTACAGAGGCCTGTATGATGCTGCAAGCATCAGGCTGTGCTTCTGCAAAATCAGCATGGGCCAGAAGCTTGTGTCTTCCTTTAATATTCATGATGTACTTGGCAGAATAAAGGTTGGGCTTCTAAGCACTATCATAACACAACCAAACCAAGTATTTTTTTACGGCCTGCCATTTCTGCTTGTTTACACTGTGTGGCCTACAAAAGGTTATCTATACAACACTGATAGGTTTGAGAGGATCACAGGATGTTAGGGGTTGGAAGGGACCTCTGAAGATGGAGTCCAACCCTGCTGCCAGAGCAGGACCATATAACCTAGTGCACGTTGCACAGGAATGCATCCAGGCAAATCTTGAAAGTCTCCAGAGGAGACTCCACAACCTCCCTGGGGAGCCTGCTCCAGTACTCTGTGGCACTTACAGTAAAGAAGTTCCTCCTCGTGCTGATTCAGAACTTCCTGTGCTGTAGTTTATATCCATTGTCCCTTGTCCTATCACAAAGCACAAGTGAGATGAGGCTGTTCCTTCCTTCTTGACACCCAGCTCTCACATATTTATAGTTATTAAATCCCTTCTCAGTCTTCTCTTCTCCAGACTAGAAAGGCCCAGGTTTCTCAGCCTTTCCCCGTAAGTTATTCTAAGTCATCATAGTTATTATGTTCTTAGAGCATTTTAAGAATGTTTGAGGAATTAAAAGACTTCTTTTTATGAATATTTCAGTAAAACTACGAGTAGTACTCCCTCCTGATGTACGAAAAACTTGTTTCAACTCAGTAATCCAGCATAACTACATTCTCAGATCCCTATGTTCCTCCGAAATCTTGTAGATATAAACTGGGCCATGGTCAAACTCTAATCCAACCTTCACTACTTCAGCAGAGATCTTTCACTGCCTAAACAAACATCCTAATTATGACTACATGGAAATCTCTGCCTGTCAGGTATTAAATCTTTATAATCCCAGTACTGATTGAGTGTATTTTAAAATGTTGATAACAATTAATGTCATCACGGACAATTTCTCTCTGATGTGTGCTGCAAACTTTCTGCTGTTCTTCCAATGATTTTTGTCTACCCCACCCAAGCCCCCCTCTGCAGCCTACCACAGAAGCATAAAAGGCTTTTTGCTGTTTTTTTCCAATGCTCTCATCTTCAATGAGCAGCTGAACTTGGCGAACTCATGACACCTACTGTGTACAAAAGGCATATACCCTCACTTATAAGCAAATGTCAAAGTTTCTTCCAAGTTTGAGAGAAGCATCAAATCTGGATCTCCACAAAAACCTCTTATCAACATTATATGCACTTATATATAATCTTCATAACACTTAACAGAGAAGGTTATCCTCTCAAGAAACAATAATCTGGATGAACTCTTGTTTTGGGAGTATCCACTGAGCTAGCATTACCATAGCCCATAAATATCATCAACAGAGCATAGCTACATCATCTCCCTGTTCCTCTGCTTGAACGCATCTATATGTTTCTACCCTTTTTCTTCTTTTCATTCTAATCTTACATTCCCATTTCCTGTGAACTGCCATAGGACTTGAGTGTTCTAGGCAAACGTTACCTAAACTTCAGAGGTCTTCTGCTTATCTTAAATCATTCTATAATAAAATATAATATTGTCTATACTGGCTTATCAAGCACATTATTTTTGCTGCCTACAATCAGACCTCTTCTCAATTATACCCTAAAAAGAAGGATTAAGCACTTCCTGTGTCACACATGGGGTCTTTAGCAAATCACTCAAGAATTTTCCATATGTCCCTGCTTGAAGGGGACATCTTTTTCAGCTGACATACTTCAGGATTACTTCTGCTGCTCCTACCCTCTCCAAAACAACAGTGGAGATTACCAAGTACTGTCTTGGAGGTCTCTTCTAACCTGGTTGATTCTATTCTATTCCATTCTATTCTATTTTTAATCATCACAGCTGTGCTTATGTCAACAGAGAGCTTTGGTGCAAAGGTGTAATGCCATCATGAAGCATGACAATGCTTTGTACTTGAGGTTTTCAAGCACAGAACTTGAAAAGCTTTACAAGGTTAGTGGCAAGCACTGTTAACCTCACTGTACAAAGAGTGAACTTAGGCACAGAAAGCTGAAGTAATTATCCAAAGGTCACAGAGTGAGTCAGTAGGCGATGCAGGACAAGAAATCACTTACATTCACTCCCAAATTCTTACTGCATTGAAGTTTTAAGTGTAAATCAATAATTGAGGTCACTGAAAACTTTCTGCATGCAGATTGCAGTGAAGCACTGACAAAAAGGAAGGTGCTTCATTAATTTTTCAGTGGTCCTTACGCAAGGATACAGCATTCCAGAAGGAGGTGAGAGGAGAGGACACTTGCTCAGGAAGCGCTGTAACAGGGCTGCAGTGACAAATCATTACTCCCAGAACACTGCTCAAGGAAATGTAATGCTGCCGTTTTCCAAATGCTAGGTTATAAAACCTTTCACACATACAATATTTAAAACTGTGAATTACCTTCAAGAGTGTATCCAAACATCTAACAGTATCAAGTCATGCTAATGGTTGTCTGTTTATAGGTCAGAAGGGCAGTAAATTATTGCAATGAAAAGTAGTAAAGCCTGTATTGTATCTAGTTGTGTTGTTTAACAGGTGATAGTGGAAAGCAGGTGATGCATGAAAACTTCAAGTTTTTATAGCTCATGCCTCAATCTGTATTCACTTATATAAAGATGTCACATTTTTAAACATTTAAAGTCAAATTGTCTAGAGAATAGATTCATATAAAATTTATTTTCGGAAACTGATATTTAGCCTACTGCTATCAGAGTTGATTGCTCTTATGTATAAGCTTTACTCATGTTTCTACAGGTTTGAAAATAAAAGACTGACATTTCAGATCCTATACTCAAGTGTGTCATTAACCATAAATTGAAATGGGAACATTTCCACTTTCTCTGAAACACTCAGTTTGTTTGGGTGGTAACTGCACTAACTGCTTTTGAGTTTTTGTGAAGCTACTAAATATGACCCTGCTTCAATGGGGACAGGAAGGAGGAGTTGCAATGGCAAAAATAAAAGCCTGAATTGGTGCCTCACCCAGCACAATATGCCCTGAGAATTGCATAGTTTCAAAGCTCTGCCAAAACAGCTATTTGTAAGTGGCTAATGGCAAAAATGTTTTATTCTCTTTATGTCAAAGACATGTTTGTCAGGCACTGGACAGCCAGACAAATCAAGGTCTAATTAGTTCAGTCAATTCCCTCAGTTTTATCCTTTTAGTCTACATTGAGTTATTAAAGCATCAGAAATAAAATGCTACTGAGACAGCAATAAGGGAAATAAGATGTCAGAACTCTTATTAACAATGGCATTTTCAGGAAGCAATGTAAACAGAAAATCAAATTTATGCAAGAAATATATATGAGTAAACAATACTCAATATGATCATCCTATATTTATCTTTAAAGCAGCTTTCACCTCCAAACCATTTAAATAAATAAATAAATAACTACATCGACGCATTGACATCTCGACTTGATGACTTGAACAATGACCATGATTCAGATTCAAACACCTACCTAGTACAAGAGGATATTGGTCCCCAAACCAAATACTACAGTTGTACAAATAGCACTATGTGAATAATAATTTATTCCACCCTCGACATTTAACCAGCTCAGAAAGAGTCTGTGACAGTTAAGCAGTTGCAAGATAAAAAGAACTGGAAAATGCCACATTCAACTGAAATGACAGGAAATATTTAGGTAGACAGACTGTAATAAATTTGGCAGATTTATGGGAGTTTAATTGCCCCTTTGTGAAAAGAGATAAATTCATGTAAAAACTGTAACTGCAAGGACCACTTTCTGGGAGGAACAGCTTTCTGTTAGCAGTGTCTAAATATTCACTGCTTGAATATGGTCATCACAGAAAGGATATTTTCTCATCCAACAACAGTGATAGTGGTGTTGGTAGCAGCACCTTCCAACTCTGTAATAGGCTTTGCGCACGCACCAAAGGGACAGTGGCCTCTGGCCCCAGACAGGCTGTCACAATGCTCTGGTCTTAGACTAGCTCACACTTGTTAGCACAGATATTGAGATATTTCCTACTTCAGGCAGTATCTGCAACTCAAAACACTCATTTTGCATCATTTGCTAGTGTTTCTCCTACTACTGCTGTGAAATAGCTCATCTACCACAATGTATGGAAAGTCCAGATTTAACTCTCACTCAAGCATCCTATGTCATTCTGTTCATCAAACTATGATATAATAAAACAGAATCCACCTTCACTGGATAAGGTGAGATCTTCCCCAGACTTTTGTTTGTGTGAAAAAACGATCAGCCATTTATAATACAGTGTTTCTGACACTTCAAAACATTTCCATAATATCCTTAAACTCTTTCTAACTATTTGAAGTATTTATCTCTTATGTCAATTTATTAACTTTCCCCTATTAGGGAAAGAAGTCAAAAGTGCTTAAGGAACATTCTTGGTTTTGCCAGGTCTGTTTGGCAGCCTGCCACCAAGCTCTGTGCTGAAGAATTTAGACTCATGGGACCACAAGGTTGAAGACAAATTAAAAGATATACTTAGAGAATATTTACTAATTTATAACACAAAGCATTAGCTCAGCACGTAAACAGCATCAAAGATATGTCTGCAAATCACAGAATCATAGACTGGTTTGAATTGGAAGGGACTTTAAATACCATCTAGTCCCTCTACCATGGGCAGTGGACACCTCTTACTAGACCAGGGTAACTAACATCCCATTCAACCCGGCTTTGAAGACTTCCAAGTTGGAGCCTCCACAATTTCTCTGGGCAGCCTATTTCAGTGCCTAACGATCCTTGCGGTGAAGCAAAATCAACAACTCATAAAAAAACCTCATGGTCTTACTTATTGCAGAATCACAAACTATATCTGGTTAGAAGAGAACTTGAAAGTCATGCTTTCCAACCTTTGACCTAGCACTGAATGGTCAACACTAAATCCTGTCTCTAAGTACCAGGTCCACACACAGCTGCCTGAACACCCCTATGGATGGTGACTCTACCCCTAACCTGGGCAGCCCCTTTCAATGTTTGATAACTCTTTCTTTGAAGAGGTATTTCCTAATATCCAACTTAAATCTCTCCTAGTGCAGCTTGAAACCATTTCCTCTAGTCCTATCACTGGCCATCAAGGAGAAGAGGCTGGCCCCTCAATCCAACCTCCCTTCAGGCAGTTGTAGAGACTGATATGGTCTCCTGTCAGCCTCCTCTTCTCCAAACTGAACCACCCCAGCTTCCTCAGATGATCCTTGTAGATCATGTGCCCCAAGCCCTTTGCTGCCTTTCTCTGGACACACTCCAGAGTAGGATCGTACACTTTTTGGTCACTGATGGTCTTAGTGACGATAATGTCATCTAGCCTTTCATGAAAAAATAATAGAAATATCTTGATATTTGACAAAATAACTAGGATTTCAGAAAGAAGATACACAGATTCTTTTTAACTGAATCCTTGGATGGATTGGAGCAACCTTCTGGAAGCGCCTTGCACTTCTACTCTTGCTTTCTACAGAGAGACCCCAGAGTGATTGTGGCTCCTATCACATACAGTGTTAGGAAGAAGGAACTACCAGGGAGTAGCTTTCTAAGATGCTAGCGTTAAGTGAGTTACATGTCCTCACTGACAAAGCATCAAAGGAAAATATTTTTTAAATCTACTAGTTCTGAGATACATTTTTTAAAGCACATCTGTAGTCCTCAACATTTATTTCTTTTTAAATAAGCATGTTGTTACAATAGGAGTACTTTGGATAAACCATTCTAATACAATTAATGCTTAAAGGAACAGGTAATAAGAATGCATAGATGTGTGCCTAGCTAATTGGGGATTACAGTATTTTCTTCTTGTATTTTACTTGCAGAAGTGCAGACTCTCATTTCAGGTGATGTGATCCCTTTTACCCCGATGAATAAACACAGCCATGAAATGAATCGCATGTGTAAATGCCTTGTGTTAGACAACATCAGAGTGGTTTTCCCCATGTTGACTACTTGTTCTTACTAACTCAGCACAGACAAAAAGACCACCTTTTACAATAATTAACTTACATACAGAGAAGTCCCAGAAAAATAGACTTCTCCTTACAGTATCTTAAACTTGTAACTACACCAACAATTCATCCTTCCATTTTAAATTCACTGAGCTTATATGCTCTAACAAACAGTAGGCATCATTTTCTATTTAAAGAGCAAGAAACTAAGCCAGAAAGCAATTAAACAACTTGATGGAAAAAACAGTAACACAGCAGAATTAGATCCTGATTCATCTGCCTACCTAGCTGGTAGACTACAGCAGCAGTCAAAGTAGAACACTCGTAAGCAGCCATAGGTGTTTTGTTCACCAGGTGCTACATACTGTCTTGAAAAACCAGATGCTACTTTGTAGTGGAGGGCCCATAGGCCCAAAAATAGACCTGCATATGCCTTGCCCTGCCTGGACATGTTTTTCCTGCTTCTTAATCAGGGGTGAGCACATGGCCAGCACAGAGGGGCACAACAGGCCTGGTGCCACGTGGAGTCTGGCCTGCCCAGGCTTTAGGTTGTGTAAGCCCCCACATGCTCAGCTCACGCTTGCTGGGTGCTAGGCCCATGTGAGCCCCATATATGGAAAGTCCAGGCCTGTGGCTCCTTGCCTATTATGGCAAGGTTGGCTGACTGCAAGCCTGATTGGTTATTGGTGGCCAATGAGACCACTGATCTCGGCCCACAGTTAACAAATAGACACGCACAGGCTCACCTGCCAGTGCATTCGCTCGCCGGTGCATTTTATGTGCTAGGTGCCTTCGCTCACCAGCTCCCTCACCCATCTGTGCATTGACTTGCTTAGTGGCCTGCATATTTACTTGCAGAGCTCACTTAAGCCTATCATTGCGAGGCTCAGACTCCCCGTGCAGCCGTGCATCTCACTGCATTCCCACTGCCTTATTGCCTGNNNNCACAGAGCAGAAAGCTTTCAGCCCACCTTGCTGGGCAAATAGTATATAGACCCCAAGCAGCAGTAGCCGCGAGGAAAACTCTCTCTGTTAATAGTCTGTTAATAGTTCTATGCTAGTCATTGTCATATAGTTCTTAATAAGCCGGTTGTGAATATTATTCCCATAAGGTTCTTCATAACTGTGATTAGAATCCTATTTAATATAGTGGTTGGGGGTTGATGAGAGTTAAGAATATTGAGTTTAATAAATATATTTTTATACAAAATTATCTCGCACCGATTGATTTCTCCCCTTCGCCACAAACCGGCATAGGCGGCAGAATTCTCCTCCGCAACATACTTACAAGTCAGTAATGCAATATGAGGGTTGCACATCCACCAGGCACATGGAACAGGATGAATTTTCTTTATCAGTGCCACTCAGAAGCAGGCCATTCCCACATGCATGGACATGCATGCTGCTACATTAATATCATTGCAAGTCCTGCTCCAAACAACCTCAAAAATCTCTAGGGATTCCAAGGCCCTTTAATGAAAAAGTTAAGGAACAAAATTACTGTTCTATCTCCTTCAACCCCATGCCTAAATACAAACTCATTATGAGGGACACTACCTGCAAACTCACACATCACCAGTAGTCTCAGAGCACTTGACTGAATGAGCACTGGAGGATAAGCATCCAAAAGGATGAGTTGTGCCAACAAGGTGCATCAATGTGGGGTGTTGTGCTTTATGTGATGACTGCAAGAATCTCAGGTAAAAAAGTGCTTTCACTGGAAATCCAGAAGAGTGACCTCAGCTGTTCACAGACCTTTGAGGTCTCACAAGCTCATTTAATGAAACAAGTTCACAGAATTACAGGATGTTAGGGGCTGGAAGGGACCCAAGGAGATCATCCCTGCCAGAGCAGGACAATACTATCTAACACAGATCACAGAGGAACACATCCAGACAGGCCTTGAAACTCTCCAGAGAAGGAGACTCCACAACCTCTCTGGGGAGTCTGTGCCAGTGCTCTGTGATCCTTACAGTAAAGAAGTCCCCCCTTGTGTCAAGATGGAACCTATTTTGCTGCAATTTACACCCATTGCTCCTTGTCCTATCACAGGGAGCAAGTAAGCAGAGTCTTGTCCCCCACCTCCTGGCAGCCTTCAGATACTTATAAACATTTATCAAATCTCCTCTAAGTCTTCCCTTCTCTAGACTAAAAAGCCTCAGGTCCCTCAGCCTCTCTTCATAAGACATACCCTCCAGTCCCCTGATCATCCTTGTAGCCCTCCGCTGGACCCTCTCCAGCAGATCCCTGTCCCTCTCAAACTGGGGAGCCAAAAACTGAACACAGTACTCAAAATGACGTCTCACCAGGGCAAAGTAGAGGGGGAGGAG
>WAAF01014979.1:0-45170 GCA_013400475.1 Tricholaema leucomelas | reverse complement strand
GGTTATTTTGGAAGGATAAAAGCCAAGTTTAGATAGGTCCCAAAATGCAGCTTCTCGCTGCTGAAGTGTGGAACAGAACCCTTTGTTTGTTCATTTAATGCATTGCTGTGTTAGGAAGCAGGAGGTTTTATTAGCAATAATGACAACATAATCAAAATTACCAGGCTTGTTTGCAGAAACAGATGCTCTAAAGACCTACTACATGTTGATGCAATACTTTCCATATTCACTAGAGCCTCAGCTTTAGGCAGCACAAGTTGTTTTTAGCTCCAAAAGCAATAAACTCTGAAATATGCATGAGTTGGAGTTCTGACACCTGATTCTTTTCATTACTTACAGATATTAATTGGATTTAGGACATTTTGGTAGATTTAGGAGTACTTTGTCTGGTTCTGGAGTCCTCAGGACAGGAAAGACACGAATCAGAGCAGGCTACAAAAAAGATCACAGGACTGGAATACCTCTGCTTTGAGGTGTCCCTCACAGGCTGTGAGAGCTGGATTATTCAGCCTGGAGAAGAGGATGCTCTGGGGAGACCTTATTGCCACCTTTCAGTACTTGAAAGAGCCTATGAGAAAGATGAGGACAAACTTCTAAGCAGGGCCTGTTGTGACAGGACAAGTGGTGATGGCTTTAAACTAAGAGAGAGGAGGTTTAGACTAAATGTAAGTAAATACTTCTTTTTCTTCTGCTATGGGTGGTGAGATGCTGGCACAGGTTGCCCAGAGAGGTGGTGGGTGTGCCATTCCTGGAACCATTCCAGGTCAGGATGGACAGGGCTCCTGACTAACCCAATCTAGTTGAAGATGTCTCTGCATACTGCAGGAAGGGATTGTTTAGATGCCCTTGAAGGTCCTTTCCAACCCAAACCTCTCTGTGACTCTATGACTCCATGACTCAATATATTTATTGATGATCTGGATGAGGGGATTGAGTCCAGCATCGGTAAGTTTGCAGATGACACCAAGCTAGGAGCAGCTGTGGATCTGTTGGAGGCTAGGAGAGCCCTGCATAGGGACCTTGTCAGGCTGGATGGGTGGGCAGAGGCCAATGGGATGAGATTGAACAAGGCCAAGTGCAGGGTTCTACACTTTGTCCACAACAACCCCAAGCAGCACTACAGGCTGGGGACAGAGTGGCTGAGAGCAGCCAGGCAGAGAGGGAGCTGGGGCCACTGGTAGAGAGTAGCTGAAAATGAGCCAGCAGTGTGCCCAGGTGGGCAGCAGAGCCAATGGCATCCTGGGCTGGATCAGGAAGAGTGTGGCCAGTAGGACAAGGGAGGTTCTTCTTCCCCTGGACTCAGTACTGGTCAGGCCACACCTTGAGTGCTGTGTCCAGTTCTGGGCTCCTCAATTCAAGAGAGATGTTGAGAAGGTGTCCAGGGAAGGGCAGCAAGGCTGGGGAGGGGCATGGAGCACAGCCCTGTGAGGAGAGGCTGAGGCTGAGGGAGCTGGGGGTGTGCAGCCTGCAGCAGAGGAGGCTCAGGGCAGAGCTCATTGCCATCTACAACTACCTGAAGGGAGGCTGTAGCCAGGTGGGGGTTGGTCTCCTCTGCCAGGCAACCAGCAACAGAACAAGGGGACACAGCCTCAAGTTGTGCTGGGGGAGGTCTTGGCTGGATGTTAGGAGGAAGTTGTTGCCAGAGAGATTAATTGGCATTGGAATGGGCTGCCCAGGGAGATGCTGGAGTCACCACCCCTGGAAGTGTTCAAGCAAAGGCTGGATGAGGCACTTACTGTCATGGTCTAGTTGACTGGATAGGGCTGGGTGCTAGGCTGGATTGGATGATCTCAGAGGTCTCTTCTATCCTGGTTGATTCTATGATTCTATGAAGTTCCAAAAGTTTCAGTAGAGAGCCTTTTACAGAGTGCCCCACAACATCCTTACCTCTGTCTTAAGGCAGAGAGAACCTGTGCAAGCAGACTCTGTGCTGTCAGACCCTGTGTCCTGGAGGAGCCCTCTGTGGGGCTGAGGTGGAAAGCATGGGAACATGGTGGGGTTGGGATCAGCTAAAGGTCCAGGGTGGGAGGATGGTGCCCAGAGTTGCAGGGATCAGTGCCGCTTTATGTGTGAGGCTGTGTCTGTGAGTCCTGCATAGACTCATCTCTCCTGGCTCCCCTGCCACGGGGCTGCTTCCTATGTTCCCCAGGGGAGTCACTCTCTGTGATTGCCCTTGTGGCTTGGAGTGACTAAGGCCTGGGGATGGCTTGGTGCTGTTCGGGGCTTGGTGGATCTGATTTGTGTGTCTGTGATGCTTTTGCATTTCTGTGGTGTCAGTTCCTGATGCCTCCCGCACTCCATCCCCATCCCACATAGGCAAGACAGATTCTGGTTAAAGACATTTTAATGATAAAAAAGAGAACAAAGAGTGATCAAAGTTAAGAAGCACATTCCCAGCCCACCCTCAAAGCCAGCTGATGCCTGAAGTAAGTGTCATCTGGGCCCCCCTCAAAACGCTGTGTTCCCCTCAACAATACCAGTATCTCCCTATCCCTCCCCCTGCAAATGCCCTCCTGCTGCAGCAGTGACTGCAGGACCCTTGCTCTTGCCCCTACTCTTTGGCAAGGAGCCCTTTTGCTGCCTCTGCTGGCGCTTTCGCAGCCTGATGTTGTTGTGGGACGTGGTGCTGTGGGCTGGTGGCTCTTCTCTCCCAACATGCTGCCATGGAAGGTCAGGCGCATAGACCAGAAACACAGCAGTGCTATGGACATCATCCATGTGGACATCAGTTGGTGGGGAGATGCCAGGTGGCATCACCCACGTGGACATCAGCTGCAAGGGAGATTTCAAAGAATGATGAGGTGGCACAATCCATGAGGACATGATTTGCCAGGGAGATGCGAGTGCCTGGTTAGGTGACATCATCCATGTGGACATTAGTTGTGAGGGAGATGCCAGTGCCTGGAGAGGTGGCATCATCCATGTGGACATCAGTTGGAAACGAGATGCCAAGGCCTGGTGACGTAGCATCATCCATGTGGACAACAGTTGGGAGTGAGATGGCAGTGGGCGATGAGGTGGCATCCTCCTTTTGGTCATCAGCAATTCTATTCCCAAACTCTTTTTTGTGCAGGTTATATGTTCCTTTGGACTGTTATTACTGCACTAATTCTGATACACCTTAATCTCAGGGAAAAGCATTTGGCTGGAATTTTCTGGTTTGGGTTTATGTAGCCTACATTTATGGAAAGATCTTGTCTAAGAAAATTACCTTATTTGTCATTAAAAAATAACTATAATTTAGGGAAAGCCCTTGAAAATATACATTTTCATGTTAAAATAGAATTATTAAGGTTGGAAAAGACTTGCAAGATCATCAAATCAAACAGACAGCCTAGCAATATCATGGCCAATAAACTACTATCTTGCTTTTTTAATCAGTACAAACGCGCCTTAGAACATGCACTCATTCCCCTCATAAGTCCAGCCAGGAATGGCCTACGCTGGAATAGCTTGCCTCATTCTGCTGCTCTCTAGAAGCCTCACACATTGGCAAAAGAAACTTTCTCCTAGCTCCTTTCCTTTTAAGCCCACTCACATTTTGATTTATCTTGCTTTTCAAACCAGTACAAACTCGGCTTGGAAAACGCACTCATTCCTCTTATAAGTCCAGCCAGGAATGGCCTAGGCTACAAGAGCATGCACCATTCTGCTGCTTTCCAGGAGCCTCACACATAGGCAAAGAAACTTTCTCCTAGGTCATTTCCTTTTTGTGATGGTTTGGGAGTGCCAAAATAATAGATGTGATACTTTGTGTGTTCCCTGGCCCCCCACACTTTAGAAATCACGCAGACTAGACTCAGCCAGCTCTGGAAATTGAATGAAGGTCATTATTTACAGCTAACACCATATACAAGGAGATATTAACAGTATATACAGTTATATACAGAAATATACAGAAATACACAAATGAAAATGTAATACAGAAACACAACAGCCCTCCCAGAAACCTGAGTTCCCAGGAGTGGCTCTCAACCACTCCTTCACCTCCCCCCTATTCCTCTAAACCTTACCCCTGTCCCAGGGAAGAATGGAGGTTCGGCCATGCAGGTTAGGAAGCAAAGTGGCTTAGCCAAGGAAATGGAGGGTATGGTTAGGGGAGAGAGATGATGCAGCTCAGAGCTTGACAGCAGCAGAAGGGAGACTCCCTAATCTATGTTTTGCTTTTTGTTCTTATACATCTCAGCAAGCCTATGAGCAAAGTAGACATCACCACTGTTTTCCTTTCACAGCCTGTAATCTAGTCCTTCTTACCAAAACATTCTAGCTAGCTTCAAACTAGCACACTTTTAAACCCACACACGTTTTGAATACTGTTGTTTTTCAAACCAGTACAAAAGCCACTTAGAAAATGCACTCATTCCCCTCATAAGTCCATCCAGGAATGGCCTAGGCTGGAATAGCATACACCATTCTGGGGCTTTCTAGGAGCCTCACACGTTGGAGAAAGAAATTTGCTTCCAGGATGTTTCCTTAACCCACCCCCCCCCCACCCCCTTTTCACTTTTCTTGCTATTTGGACGAGAACAAAACCTCTTCAGAAAATGCATTTATTCCCCTTATATCTCTGAGCAGGAATGTCATAGGCTTGAATGGGATGCATCATTCTGCTTCTTTCCAACAGCTTCTCACATTGGAGAAACAAATTTGCTCCTAGGTCATTTCCTTAACACCCCTCCACTTTCACTTTTCTTGCTCGTTGGACGAGAACAAAACCTGTTCAGAAAATACTTCCATTCCCCTTATATCTCTGAGCAGGAATGTTCTAGGCATGAATAGGATGCATAATTCTGCTCCTTTCATGAAGCCTCACACATTGGAGAAAGACACTTTCTCCTAGGTCATTTCCTTTTATCCCCACCCACATTTTGAATCCTGCTGCTTATAGGATGTGCTAGTTTGAGCCTAGCTAGCATGTTTTGGTGAGAAGAACAAGATCATAGGCTGAGAAATGAAAACAATGGTGAGGTCTACTTCGCTCACAGTCTTGCTGAGATGTGTAAAGAAGAAAGACAAAACAAAGATTAGGTCACTTGCTTCCTCTCTTTGCTGGGAGCTTTTGCCTGCTGGGGAGCTTGTGGCTGCTGGCTGAACTCCATCTTGCTTTCTAACCTCACCTCCATTTTGCTTTGGCTGATTTCACCTTTGCTTCTTTAATCCTCTTGGCCGAACCTCCATTCTTCCTTGGGACTGGGGTAAGGTTGAGAGGGGTAGGGGAAGGTGAGGGGTGGTTGAGAGCCCCTCCTGGGGACTCAGGTTTCTGGGAGGGGAGTTGTGTCTGTATTACCTTTTTAGCCTGTATATTTCTGTCTATAACTGTACGTACTGTAAATATCTGCTTGTAAATTGTGCCAGCTGTAAATATAAGCTTCATTCAAATTTCCAGAGCTGGCTGAGTCTAGTCTGGGTGATTTCTAAAGTGTGGGGGGAGGGGGATACCCAAACCATCACATAGGACAATTAAAAACCTGCTTAGAAAATGCACCACCACAATTTGACTTCTGTTGCTCTTCGGACCAGTACATAAGGTGTTTAGAAAATGCACCCATTCCCTTTAAAAGTCCAGCCAGGAATGACCTAGGCTGGTGTGCTAGTTTGAAGCAAGCTAGAATGTTTTGGTGAGAGGAACTAGATTACAGGCTGTGAAAGGAAAACAATGATGATGTCTACTTCACTCATAGGCTTGCAGAGATGTATGAAAACAAAAATTAAAGCATAGAGAAAGGTACTTCTTCTGCTCCGACCTGCATCGCTCTCTAACCTCACCCTCTGTTTCTTTTATTAATCCACTTTGCTTCCTAACCCCCTGGCCGAACCTCCATTCTTCCTTGGGACTGGGGTAACGTTGAGAGGGGTATGGGGATGGTGAAGAGGCTGTTGGAAGCCCCTCCTGGGGACTCAGGTTTCTGGGGAGGCTGTTGTGTTTCTGTATTACCTTTTACCTTGTCTATTTCTGTATATAACTGTATAGACTGTAAATATCTGCTTGTATGTTGTGCCAGCTGTAAATAATGAGCTTCATTCAATTTCCAAAGACAGCTGAGTCTAGTCTGGGGGATTTCCAAAGTGTGTGTGGGAGGGGGTGGGTATCACCCAAACCATCACAGCTGGAATAGCATGCACCATTCTGCTGCTTTCTAGGAGCCTCACACATTGGCAAAAGAAACTTTCTCCTAGCTTCTTTCCTTTTACACCCACTCACATTTTGACTTCTTTCCTCTTTAGACCAGTACAAAAGCAGCTTAGAAAATGCACTAATTCCAGCCAGGAACAGCCTAGGCTGGAATAGCATGCACCATTCTGCTGCTTTCTGGGAGCCTCACCTGATAGCCTTTTATGAGGACATAACCAGGTGGACTGATGATGGTAGAGCAGTGGATGTGGTTTATCTTGATTTCAGCAAAGCATCTGACACTGTCCCACAGCATCCTTCTGGCTAAACTGAGGCAGTGTGGTCTGGATGACTGGGGAGTGAGGTGGATTGGGAACTGGTTGAAGGAAAGAAGCCAGAGAATTGTGGTCAATGGGATGGAATCTAGTTGGAGGCCTGTGACTAGAGGGGTCCCACAGGGGTCAGTACTGGGACCAATTCTCTCCAATATATTCAACAGTGACCTGGATGAGGGCACAGAGTGCACTGTCAGCAAGTTTGCCAACGACACCAAATTGCACGGTGTGGCTACCACACCAGAAGGCTGTGCTGCCTTTCAGCCAGACTTGGACAGGTTGAGGGTTGCGCAGAGAGAAATTGAATGAAATTCAACGAGGGCAAGGGGAGAGTCCTGCACTTGGGAAAGAACAACCCCAGGGAGCAGTATAGGCTGGGGAATGATCTGTTGGAAGGCAGCAAAGGGGAAAAGGATTTGGGGGTCCTGGTGGATGGGAGGGTGAGCATTGCCAGGGTTTCTATGATCATGCAGGGACTGGAACGACATGGAACACCAATATGGTGCATATGTCTATCCTTTATTGCAGGCTAAAAGCATACAACGTGTATAATTCTGATAGGTTGCATGAATAGAGTATGGGCTCTTCACATGCCCTAGGAGTAAATTTGATTAGCCATCACTCTTAGTCCTCTCGCACAGCTAACTTTGCACCTTCTCTGCCAACTTCCTCAAGGTTGTTTTTTTCCATGCTGCACTCCCTCATCTCATATCCTCCTCTATGTCCTAATGTTACCCTTCATGTTTTGTTACTTCAGATCACTCAGCGTTGCCCATATCCCAAGAGAGCATGAGCCGGCAATGTGCTCTGGTGGCCAGGAGGAGCAATGCCATTCTGGAATGGATTAGAAGGGCTGCGGTTAGCAGATCGGGAGAGGGTCTCCTGCCCTTCTACTCTGCCTTGTTGAGGTCATATCTGGAGTACTGTGTTCAATTCTGGGCCCCCTAGTTCAAAAGGGACATAGAACTGCCTGAGAGAGTTCAGCACAGAGCCACAAAGATGCTAAAGGGAATGGAACGGCTCTGTTAGGAGGAGAGCCTGAGGGAGCTGGGGCTGGGAGCTTAGAGAAGAGGGGACTGTTTGAAAATGTGTAAAGGTAAGTGCCAGGGGGCTGGAGCCAGGCTCTGCTGGGTGATACCTGATGACAGGACAAGGAGCAATGGTGGAAGCTGAGGCATAGGAACTTTCATGTAAACTTGAGGAGGAATTTTTTTTCTCTGTGAGGGTGACAGAACCCTGGAACACGCTGTCCAGGGTGGTTGTGGAGTCTCCCTCTCTGGAGACATTCAAAACCTGCCTGGATGCATTCCTGTGTGATCTCGTGTACGTGACCCTGCTCTGGCAGGGGTTGGACTGAATGAGCTTTCAAAGTCCCTTCCAGCCCCTGACATTCTGCGATTCTGTGATTCTGTGAAGCAAGATGGCCAGGCTGGCAAGAACATTTACTGCTGCTTACATGCCATTGAACCTTTTTCCTCCTGTTTTCCCATGCTTGTTGCTCCCCTCATCCTTCCCTTTCTACTTCCTACATCAATTACCCTAAAGTTTCATGGAATCTCTAGGTTCTGCTCTGTGTCATTCCTAAATTCTCCTTCCTCCTACGCTACATCTTACGTCACTACAGGCCATCAACTGTCCTTAAACGTTACTACATTGCCATGAGAGAGAGCTGACTTTAGCAAGTCACGTTGGTGGGCTTTGCTGAGCATGGAGAGGAGCTGGGACAGCTTCTGGTAGTGAACTGTGTGTTGAACAAAGGACAACAGCAGAGGATACCATTGTGTTACAAGTCACTACAAGCTTGTTCTGGGTAGGGGCAAACTCTCTAGTGGGTACTGGGAAAAGAGGAAATATCACTTGGTCTGGGCAAAGCAGGGGTCAAGGTAAGGCCCACAACCTCTCATCACCTCAGATGCATCTGAACATAGGAATTCACCTTTGCACCTGTTGAGATGGGTTGTGTTAGAGTAAGGAAAACACATCCCAGAAACACTGTACTTGAACAAGGTCTCAGAAATCCCACTTAGCTCTGAGCAGATGCAGAAGAAATAGTTTATAGCCAAAAGGGCAAATGCCAGAATAGATACAGAAACGATTGTGAACAACTCCAAAGCTGGGTTATGCCACTGGTGCCTTTCTTAGGCCACCAGACATGAGCAAGGTTTGAAAGAGGAGGGAAGGGTGTCTCACAAAATCCAGGGCATGTTAGCCCATAAAGTATGTGAATGAGCCTAAGCAAAGATCAACATTCATGGAATATTCATTTTGCATTTCCAGAAACTGCAAGCTTTCTGGACAACTGTGTGAGCAGCAGAGATGGCATGGGAGGTTCTCAAGGAAAGGCCAAGAGGTCATGATGGACTGGTTCAGCTATGCAATAGAGAGTAAGCCATCTTGGAATACGTAATCAGACACCTGTAAGCTCAGGAGGACTGTTCCCTTTCAGCGCACAAGGGTGTCCACAGAAAAACTCAGGTGTACAACAAATGCCTCCAGAGTGTCTTTTCTGGAGTAATGAGCATCAATCAACTCAGGGTAGCATGGAAAACAGAAGTATCAAGCGGGAGATGCAAAGCCTCTGGAAGAAGGAGCAGCACACACATTTAAGGATCTTCAGTGCTGACAGGAGGAGATTGCATCGCAGGCAGAGGGAAATGGAGCATGCATGGAAGACAATGAACCAGGAATAGGCATGGTTGGAGGGGAGTAAGTGTTATGTTTGGTGAAAGGGAGGGGATTGAGGAAATCTAAGGGTCCATGGAAGAAAAGGAAAGGCACCTAAGAGCACCCACTAATGCACTCAGAAACACTTCTTATGCCCAAATGCCCCTTCCCCACTGCAGCGTCACACCTTTGGTACTGAAACACTCGGAGGACCTCCCCGCCCCGCTGGACTCAACGAACCTCACCGGGCACTCAGACATCCCTCTCCCCTCCCCCCCGAGACCTCCCCTCACGCTTTAAGGCGCCGGCGCACAGCCTTCGCCCGGGTCCTGCCCGCCCACCCCGCCTCTCCTGCCGCAATCGCCGCCGCCGGGACCACTCCTCGGGAAAGCGGCGCCGTGGAGGCCGCGCCGGACCGGGCGCCGGAGCCATGCTGGGCAAGGACTACATGCTGGCCATCGTGCTCGTCAACTGCGACGGTCAGCGCGCCGGGAGCCGGGACGGGCGGGGGCAGGGCCAGTGCGGGGCTGAGCCAGGCCGGTGCGATGCAGAGCCAGGCTAGGCCGGGGCCGATGAGGGGCTGAAGCCGGGCCGCAGCCGACCCAAAGCTAGAGCCAGGCCGGGGCAAGGCCGGTGCGGGACTGGAGCCCGGCCAGCCGCGCCGCTTCGGCGCTATCCGCGGTTCTGAACGAGGCCCGCAGCGGCCTGTCGGCAGGCTCCGGGTCTGGCCACCTCCCCTCCCAAGGTCGCGGGGGGCATCCTGTCGCTCCCCTCCCCCTCCCCGCACCACGGCCTCGCGGGGGGCTGGGGCAGAAACCGCCGCCCAGCGCCTGCCTCACTGGCAGCGCAGCCCCGCGGGGTGGGCACCGAGCCGATTGCGGGTTGCTGCCCAAGAAGCAGGGCTCGCCGTTGTGCCGCACCACAGGCTCCTGTCCGTCACCTCTCCAGGGCTTAGGGCTGCAGGTAGGAGGGGATTAATGTCCCCCCTCCTAGCTCCAACCCCCCAAGGGAGGTTTTCTCCTATTCTTCAAGGGTCTGTGTCCAACCCCGTCCTCGGACCAAAGTGGGAAGAAGCCTCTCATGCATCATGGGGTGTCGGCAGAGGGCTGGGGAGCACATAATGGCAGAGGGAGCTGTCAGCTGGTAGCTCTGGCTCCTTCCTATGCACACATATACGGTGCCTTCTGCAGCTCAGGCTGCCTGTATTCTCTGTGCTTCTGATGGGGTCACCCCAGGCCTCCACATGCCAACCAGGCAGCTTCCTGCACTAATTACTTACTTGGGGTCAACCACTTCTGTACCCTCTCTGGTGTTACATCAAGCCCTTGCCATGCTTCTCTCCTGGGTCACATGTCCAGCTGCTTATCTAGAGACCACTGCAGGACCCTTTTGCTGCTGGGTGAAGCTGCTTATTTTTCTGGGTCCCTGCAGCTGGAAGCATTTCCCATCCTTGCTTCACACTCTTCCTATGTACAGACAACCTCTGGAGTGACCAGAACCTGGAGACAGATCCTGACCTCCCCCCAGGCTGGAGGAAAATCCATGACTCTTTGGGCACCTACTACTGGCATGTGCCAACTGGCACGACACAGTGGCAGCACCCTGCATGCACCACTGGTCTAGGAGGGCATCTGACAGATGATGGAGATGAGACACTCCACAGAATGGTAGGAGATGTGGGCAGAGAGGTGAGGGCTGGTTTTGTATCATGCCTCCTTGGCAGAAGCCTGCTGAAGGGCCCTATTAGGCATCACTGGTCCAGTCTCCCTTTGGAGCAAGCCCAAACTCTGCCATCACAAAGCTCTGCTCAGTCTAGCCAGGGTTAAACTTCTTGACAAGTTCCAATAGAGCCCATGGCGGGGGGGAGGGGNGGGGGGGGGGGGGGGGGGGGGGGGGGCTCATGGGTGCCTCATGGACCATGCTGTCCAACATGGATGCCCACAAACTGAGCCACTGTCCTTGAAGGAATGGCTCTTGCCTGATGTCTCCTGATAGCATCTCTTGGCTGCCCTCATCCCTTTTCTCTTCTCTCCCAGGACTGCCAGACCCCTGAGGCAAAGCACTTGGCAAAGGACAGGCCCATTTCTAGTCCCATGGCTTCACTGTCCCGGAGGTAGGGCTGCCCATGTGGTCTGCTGGCTTGTGAGGCACCATTTGCACTTGGTGAGCTGGCTGCTGGAACTTGATGACCCCATCAGAGCAGCCCCACACAGTGCAACCAGCAAACTCACACTAGTCACCTCCATGGGATGGTTCCCAGATGGTGGCATGAGGGTATGCCAGGGCATTTTAGTGGTTGCCCCAGGTTCACACTGCTGAGTGGGCACCATGCTCTCAGTGCCCTGTCTCTCTGCAGGACCTCGTTGCCCTGGCATGGAGATGATTTCCAGCACAGCACAGAGCCTGGCTCCAAGGTACTGAACCTGAGGGTTTCACTGTGACATCATGGGCTGGGGCTGGCAGAGGTGGGAGCAGAGAGCAGCTGGCAGGAATAGGGATAGGAACAAGAGCAGGGGTAACCATACTGACATGATGATGAGTGCAGAATGGGAGTGGCTGTGCTGGCTGCACAGTGAAGTCCCATGTGCCTCTGCTCAGTGCTTTGCTGTGCGCTCGCTGGGCTGGGTGGAGATCCCCGAGGAGGACCTGGCACCTGGCAAGAGCAGCATTGCTGTCAACAACTGCATCCAGCAGCTTTCCAACAGCAAGGGCCAGGGCTCTGTGAACAGAGGCGAGGTGAGAGCCTGGGATGGTGGTGACAGGCAGAGTCCCACCCTGAGTCCACTGCTGCTGAAGCTAGCTGTCCTCAACCCTGGGGACCATACCAGGTTCAGGGAAGGGGGCAGGCACCAGTGCCAGTGGCAGTCAACTTGTTCCATGTGCTGGCCCCAGGTGTGGGGCAGGTTGGTCTGACAGAGCTGTCCCTAGGGCATAGTGCCTGGGCTACCTGGGAGGGCTGTCCTCACACATGGGAATGGCACCCGAGAAGGGCTGTCCTCATGCTTAGGACAGAGGTAGTCTGGGGGCACAGGTATGTCCTTATGTGTGGGCTGGCTGCTTGGGCATGCCCAGGCTGTCTGCTAGGCTGACCCTTAACAGGGCCAGGACCTGGTGATGATCCTGAAGAAGGACACCATGAGCCTGGTGGACCCCCTTGACCACAGCCTCATCCACCACCAGCCCATCCTCAACATCCGCGTCTGGGGCGTTGGTTGCAACAATGGCAGGTACCAGGGGCTGGGTCAGAGTTGGGGTGGCTCTGTCTACTGAAAGGGAAAAGCATCCCAGCAGTAACCTGTCCCCTCTCCTCCCTTCCCAACTGCCACTGTGGCTGCAGGGACAGGTAAGGAAGTGTGGGACCAGGGGACAGCACAAAGACTGGGGAGGCTCCCTCTGTCACAGTCTCACTGGTTAGCCTGTGGTCTTGCAGAGATTTCGCTTTTGTGGCCAGTGACAAGGACACATGTGTCCTCAAGTGTCATGTCTTCCACTGCAACGTGCCTGCCAAGGGCATCGCCAAGGCCCTGCATGAGATGTGCTCCAAGGTGGGATGCAAGGGTGCTGGTGGGTGTGGTCGTGGCCTAGGGATCTTGGAGTGAAGGGAAGCACCCAGGACCCCCACCTCTTTCAGATTGTGGCTGAGAGAGCTGTAGCAAGCAGTGGGCTGCCACGTGCTGCCACGCTGGAGCCCATCTCCACTGATGATCTGCCGCTGCAAGGTACCATTCCCTCAGCACTGCTGGCTGCTCTGTGTACCCAGAGTCCACCTTTGGGCAGTGGGATTCCTGGCAGCCATAGCCCTTTGGTCCGCCTAGCTCTGTCCCTGAGGTCCCCAGGGACAGGACACACACACACTCTCGAGAGTCTGTCAGAGTTTCTTCTGCTGTCCTGGCAGTGAATATCCTGGAAGCGGTGAGGCAGTCAATGCAGACTTATGAGGCACTGTACATTGGCAGCCTGCCTGTGCCCAAGGCTATGGGTAAGCCACTGGCCCTGCTGAAGCTGGGGCATGCCCAAGAATAGCCATGCCCTGGTGCCAGGCAGCCTATGTGGCTGGCTGACAGCAGTATGCCTGCACCTGGGGCAGAAGCCAATGGGATGGGATCTCCCCCTTCCTAGGGATGGATGTGCTGAATGAGGCCATTGAGAAGCTGATGAGAGGCCCTGGGCGTGAGCAGTGGACACCCTCCCTGATCCACGTGTCTGACACAGCCATGAGGGTGCACCCCACGCAGGTTGGGAGGGGTATGGGAGGCACCCTGCTTCCACAGGGTTGGCAGAGGCATCCCTCATGGGGGACTGGCCTGCTGGCAGAGGGGACCTGGTGGGGGGTGGCAGGGCTCCCTGGGGCATGGCCAGGGGTGGATGGGCCCACGGGGTCCTCTACAGGAGGATGCGACTGCAGCGCACATCTGGGAGTGTCAGGTGCGGTATGTGACCTTCCTGGGCGTGGGCCGGGACGCCCACACCTTCGCACTCATCGTGGACGTGGGGCGGCGCTTCCAGTGTGCAGCCTTCTGGTGTGAGCCTGATGCTGGCACTATCTCGGAGGCGGTGCAGGCGGCCTGCATGGTGAGCAGTAGTGGGGTATCCTTCAATCTCCCCAGCTTCCCAGCCCTCTGGGGACACCTGGGAGAGGAGGCCAGGACCGGGGCCAGATGAGGGCAAAGCTGGGGGCCTGGGTGGCATGCCCCAGCCCTGGGGAAGGCAGCAGAGTTAACACCACAGCAAAGTCTAACCCACAGCTATGCCCCATCGGGTTGTGTCTGACCCCACGGTGATGCCACGTGTCCCCTCTCTGTGGCGCATGACACCACTGTGATGTCACCTTGCGTCTGACCCGCACCACCACACCACGATGTGTCTGCCCCCAGTGATGCCATGCGGTGTTGCACCTCATGGTGATGTCATGTTGTCTCCCATCCCACGGCCACGTGTGCCCCCCACAGTGATGCCAAGATGCTTGCCCACCCCACAATGAAGCCTTGTCCCTCGTGTACCTGCAGGTGCAGTACCAAAAATGCCTGGTGGCCGCTGCACCAGAGGCTAAGGCGAAAAAAGGCCGAGGCCGGGCTGGGTCAGCAGCCTCGGGGGACGCTGCCGGTGGTGCAGCCAAGGCGAGCGGGGGCAGCGTGGGGGCGAGGGGGTCTGGTACCTTCAAGCGGGGCCTCTTCGCCTTCCTGGAGGCCTTCCGCCTCAGGCGAACCCTCCTCCACACTCCGTAGAGGGCCGGGCCGGGGGCCGGGGGCCAGGGCCGCGGCCGGAGCGCCCGGCCCCCGCCCCCCGCCCCAAGCCCGGCCCCCGCCGCCCCGGCGGGGTGTGGACACGGGAGGCCCCGCTCGCCCCGCCCCGCCCCGCCCCGCTCCGCCGCACGGAAGAGGCTGGGCCGGGCGTGACGCGGCGGGATGGCGGAGCTCTACGTGAAGCCGGGTGAGGGTGCGCGGACCGTGGGGGGCACTTCCGGGACGGCGGCACTGTGGTGGGGCCATGCTCGGCTGCGGGGAGCCTCAGAGGCCATGTCCCCGTGGGGTGGAGCCGAGGCCCTGTGCCTGGCGTGGGGGGAGGGGTCCCGCAGGCCTCTGTTTGGTGTGGCGCGCCGGGGGAGCTGTGTCTGGGGAGGGGGTCTTGGCCTGCTGTGGAGGGAGCCCTAGAGGTTCTGTGTTCCGGTGGGGGAGTGGGCCCGTGTCCTGGTGGTGGGTCGCGGGGTCAGGGGGTCGCGTCTGGAGAGGAGGAGCCCTGTCCTGGCGCCAGGGCCGCAGATCCCACGTTTGGGAGATTCTCCTCGTCTCCCGCAGCGTGTCAGTGTGTCCTTTGCTGCCGCAGGGAACCGGGAGCGTGGCTGGAACGACCCTCCCCAGTTCTCCTACGGACTGCAGGCGCAGGCCGGGGGTCCCCGGCGAAGCTTGCTCACCCGCCGGGCCTGCCCTCCGTCCGAGGAGGCCCCTCCAGGTTAGGACCCGCAAAGACTCCGCAAAGACTTCTACCCAGCCACGGCCTGTGTTGGGAAGCCTCGGGCTGCCGGTGCCGCAGGGGATGCGAGTCTGGGTGCCTCCTACCACTTGAGTCCGGTGGGGACGTCCCCACGGCCTGGGCCGTGGGTCTGGCTCCCTTTGCGCCGTCGCCTTGGCTGTGGGACCGGGCCGTGTCACCCCTGCGCAGGCAGAGGCACTGCTGGACGTGTTTGGTGGGGGTGACAAACTTGCGGTCGCTGGCGCGGGGCTGATGTGGGGTTCTGCGCGGCTGCCTCTTCCTTGCAGGGGCTCACCCAGGCCCGGCCCGTGCCCCCACTGCCCCCGCAACACTGCCCCCACGAGCGCTAGGGCCGCTCCGCGCCGGGCCCGCCAGCCCCTGTCCGCGGACGGAGAGCGGAGGGCCGAGCTCCGCGGACTGCCCGGAGGAACGAGGCCTGCCCGCCGACGCTGTCCTCGCCCCGCTGAAGGAGGCCCTCGCTGCCTGCCGCGCCAGGGTGCAGGTGAGGCCCCAGCCTCTCCCTTGACTTCCACCCCACGCACTGCGTTGGCGCAGGAAAGGCAGGGCCAGGAGAGTCAAGCAAGGGCAGCCTGCGTCTGGGATACCTCGGGGCAGGGACAACCACCCCTCCCCACGACAGCTTCTTGGAGCTGGTGGGGGGGTGTCCTTCTCATCTCTGCTTTCAGAAACAAGTGTGTGATGACATCGGGCGGCGTCTGACAGTGCTGGGGAATGCCTGGGCTCAGGGGAAGCTCTCCGCACCGGTGAGGAAGAGGATGACCCTCCTGGTACAAGGTGAAGGGCAAGGAGGGTTGCATCCAGCTTCCAGGCATTAGGCAGGGAGCAAGCTGCAGGAATGTTGACCCCACACCACTGATTGGTTCCCCTTTCCTGGCAGAGCTCCAACAGCAGCACTGGGATGCAGCTGATGAGATCCACCGCTCGCTCATGGTGGACCATGTGAACGAAGTGAGCCAGTGGCTGGTGGGTGTCAAGCGTCTGATAGCTGAGACAAGAAGCCTGCCGGCTGCAGAGACAGATGGCAGTGCCAAGGCTGACCCAAGCCAGGAGAATCCCTGATGTCAGGCATGGGTCTGCAGACTGTGAGCATGGGAGCCTGTGAGAAGAGCCTCTGCTACCCAGGGATCTCTGGGCACCTCCTCTGCTTCCACTCCTTGCCCAGGAAAAGGGCATTTTAATCATGTCAACATTTTAGTGGCAATTCACTACCTGGTGTTTAATAAACAGCACTAACTTGCCTCTAGCCACAGCCTTGCACTGGGCTTCTGGCACTGGACGGTTCCTGGTTCTCTCCCAGGAGCAGCACCACCTGGGACTGCTGAGCAAGGCCAGGGCTGCTTCAGGCTTGTCCGAGAGGCTGTCTTACCCTGGCAAGGTGTTTCCAGCCCACATGACATGAAGAGAAAAATATCCCAGGCAGCAGCCCCACCGCTCCCCTGGCTCCCTTTTGGCCTTGCCTTCAGCACTGGGGCTTGGTCCTTCTACAGATGACTTCTGAGCTGTAGAGGGGCTGAGGATGCCAACCTACCGCCAGCAGCCTGACAGGACCAGGGTTTGTACTGAACCTCCACTCCCTGCTCCCATCTGAGTTTCTGCCTGTCAGGCTCTGCCCCTCCTAACAACTCGGACTCAAGCTTGGGCCCCAGCAGGCCTTGGTGGCCTCAGGGTCAGGGAGGGACAGGGAGAAACACTGTGGTGTAAGTGATGTCCACCAGGTTAGGTATGCCCAGGACAGTGACATCTACCTTGCACAGCAAGCACACTGCAGTATGCTGCTTTTCTCCATGCCTGAGAGCAGACTCAGAGGACTGCATTCACCACTCCCTGCCTGTATGGTGCAGGAGGAATATGAGAGCCTCTGCACTCTCGAAGGGCTTCTGGTGCTGTTCAGCTTCTCTCAGCTTCCCTGCCTCGGGCTCTGAGGACCTGGCTGAGACCCAACACAGAAATGAACCAGGTCAGTACAGGGGTTTCATGGTGTTTATTGATCAAGCATGAGCTCCTAGGCAATTGCACCAGCCAGTTGTGCTAGAGCCTGAGGTGTCACACATCCATCCCCAGCATCAGAGGGCTGTAGCCAGCTGGTCATGGTGCCAGCACCTCCATGAGGCCCACAGGCGCAGCCATGGCCTGGAAACAGGGAGCTGGAAACTCAGATGTCCATCTCAAACTGGTCTTGATCTGCAAGGATATGGAGAAATAAAGGATTAGGGTTAGGATGGGGCTGCCTTGGGAGAAACAATGCAGGGAAAGGGAGCAGGAGCTGGCACTGGGGCCAACCCAGGACTGCCCCTTGCCCAGCAGCCAGGTAGGAGCCCCAAGCCTTAGGCAGCATGTCGCAGGGGCTGTGTGCATGCTCACCTGGCATGGTTTCTTGGCTCTCATTCTGCTCCTTGACCTCCTCCGGCTTGACGAGGCTGGACTGGGCCAGGGATTTGACACCTGGGATCTGGGGCAGGCAGCAGAGAGGGGTCCTGGCCACGGGTGAATTCCTGCACTCCAGCAGGAACTTGTGGTCGTAGATGATGTGGGTACCTGCCAAAAGCAGGGGCCTGTCAGGAACTGCTGGTCCCTGGCTGCCCCATCTCCAAGCACCACAGCCTGAGCCCGGGGGTGCAGGGAGGAGCCAGCACTGGGCCCTGGCCTGGGGACACAGCTAGCTCTAGGGCCATTGTGAGGCTTCCCACATGGCAGAATTGTGACACCCACACACTGCACACAACCCAAGCCCATCAGGCAGGTCCCCAGCACACGCTGCTCAGAGGCAGCTGGCCCAGGAAGGTGGCTTCCAGCAACTCTAACAGCAGAGGCTGGGTGCACCTCCACTGGCACCGTGGGGCTCACTTCTGTCAGCTCAGCCTGGAGTCACCCTGCTGGGTGTACAGCCCCAGAGCAGCATCCACAGGAGACATCTGCTGCTTCCCCTGTGCCCCAAGTGGCTGCCAGTGATTCCCAAGGTTGCATCATTCCCAAGGGCTGCTGAACATGCACACTTGTGCTAGCCCCCCCCTATGCCTCCTTCAGCCATGACCTACCCTTAAAGAACCAGCACTGCATCTACCACCCTTCTGACAGTGCCAGTGGCCCACTCCCCTGAGGTGCAAGCACCAGGTACTGCCTCTGCCTGCTCCACCTGGTACCACAGGGCAATGAGGGTCCTAACTTGTCGCAGTATCTTCCTACAAAGCTTTCCACTTCAGCTGTGGGCTGCCAAGAGAAGCCACCAGCCCATGGGTCTGCCTGGATCACCCAGAGCAGGTGACCATGTCACCAGGGTCCAAAGTGCAAGGTAAAGAGCCCAGGAAGGAGGTGCTTAAATTAGGCAGGAATGGTGGAGAAGACAGTAGCACCTGGGGTGGAGCTGTGGTGGCTCCCCGGGATGGGGCTGAAGGAGGTGGCTGTGCTTATTGCAGCCATGCAGCTCACATGGCTCAGGTGAGGGATGGGCCTAGGGCCACCCTGCCCTCTTCTGCCACTCACTCCAAGAGCAAACATGTCTGAGCCACGCAGCACCTCTGTTCTGTGCCACTGCTGTTAGCAAGAACCAGTCTCTGCCATGTGCACTGCTGGGGGACAGCAACACTTCCATGTTTTCTAAGTTTCTTCTTCAAGTGCCAGGAAAAAAAGAGTTGGGTCTATCCCCCAGCAGCATCTCAGAGGTTTCCCTGCCCATGGCATTCTGGTGTTGCCTGTGCACTTCAGGTTTTCAGTACTTCTTCCTCATGCTTTGCCTGCTACTGCACATGGAATGATTTGTCTGGAGAGGATGGGAGAAGATGAAGTCCCCATCTGGTCTGACTGACCACCAGAAGTGGTCCATGAGATTGGACACTACTCTGCTGTAGCTACCTGCTTAACAAATCAACCAAATCTTCAGTGTAGCTACTGCATTGCCACTGAGCAAAAGCAGAAACAAGCACGGCTCAAGTGTAGAAAGCAAAGAACTTCTGTACCTGGGTAGAGAATTAAAGTTCCTCTTAATCTATGCAAAATTCCCCTTCAGGAGCCTGATGTAAAGGGTCCCAAGAAGCTTAGAATAATCTGTTGTGTTTTTATCTAGTGGGAAATGGTCTGTGCTGTGTCCAGGTCTGCACCTATGCCACTGGTCACAGCAAGTCAGGTGAATCAATCCTTCCTTTACCTCTGAGCTACTTTGTTACCTTCTGCAACCGAAGACACCATCAACTCAACCCTTATTTCCAGCCCCTGAACAAAACCTGATCTCTGTGGCAACCCACCTGGAAAAAGTGCTAAAAGCAGCAGAGCTAATCCAGAAGGTAAAAAAGCCAACAATGCGTAACTACATTCACACACAGAAAATAAGAGGCTAACAACTGTCGGGAGAAAGCAGCAGAAAACTGCAGACCTTCACCCAAACCCTGCCTGCATCTATATGATAATTACATGACCCTGAAAAGTTGCATCACTGGGCAGGGCAGCAGCGCAGTGACAACAGCCTCTTCCCAAGTTCTCACACACGACCTACAAATACTGTTTGCCTTTTATGGAATGTTCAGGTAAATGTTTCACATTAATACAGGCTACATTAAGTGGAGCCGGTACACGACATGGAATTTACTCAGCTTTTCCTTTTAAGTATGTAAACAATTATACATGTATTTACCACCCTAAAAACTTTCAATCATGTGGTCAGCTAAGTTGCGTGCAACATACAGGGAGCATTCAGTAGTGTGTGGCCAAAAGCACGAGCTTCAGCTAATCTTTAGTTCCAAATGGCTGAACTGGAGAACAGGATCAGTTTGTCTAGGTAAATCCATTTGTTCTTACACAAGGGACAACTGAGTTTCCACTGTTAGAGCCCACAAACTTAGGCATGTTAAAAACCATAATCATAAAGATTCCCACACAAGGCTACAGGACAGACCCCCCTTAAATCAGTTGACATACTTGAGATGCATGTTTCCAATGTGAGGTGCCCAGGTGCCAGGCCAAATCTACAGCAAGAAATAAAAAGACAAGTAATTATGAACACAAATAGGGTTCCTTTAACAGAGCATTTAACTACTAGAGGGCAAGCATAAGGCTTGCCCCTAAAATACAACCAGACTGTACAAAGGCTGAGAGCCCTCTTCAGCTCTGGCCAAGTATATCTATTTGTAACAAAGTAATTTATTTGGCTGAGCAGTCTTGAAATGCTGCTTAGTTTACCCAAAAGCTTTGGTACTGACAGCACCATCAGTGCTTCATAAACACAGAGTGCAGGAGAGAATTCCTGCAAATGACCTCAATTCCTGTGTGGAAAGCACTGAAGAAAAAGGAGCCCTGACCAAACAGAACGAGCCCCAAACCACAACACTGTAAGCAGTCTCAGGTAAGCAAAAGTGGGAAAAGGAAGCCATGCTACCTGCTGAGCATCAGTACATTCTGTTGAGTTCTGCACAACTTTGATCATGGGATTCCAGGCAGGATCTGGAGTATGGAGCCCATTAAAGAGGGGGCCTCCGGGGCCATCCGCTAGCTGAGGATGTGAGGGTATTAGAGTGCCGCCGTACATGGAAATGGGTAGGCCCTGAAGGAACAAGAGGGAGCACCATCAGTGAAGGCTGTATTTGTGAAGGATGACTGTTGGGCCAAGCTTGCCCAGATGACAGAGGCAGCTCATGTCCACACAGATCACCTACTCTGCAGAATGCGACAACCTTGATGCAGGCAGACTGCAGCCAAGAAGTTGTACTTCAGCAAAGCCCATAAACAGCTTGAACCTGCGTGCCCTGAGCTGAATCACAGAATCACTTAGGGTTGGAAGGGACCACAAGGATCATCCAGTTCCAACCCCCCTGCCATGGGTAGGGACACCTCACACTAGATCAGGCTGGCCAGAGCCTCATCCAGCCTGGCCTTAAACACTTCCAGGGATGAGGCTTCCACCACCTCCCTGAGCAACCCCTTCCAGGCTCTCACCACTCTCATGCTGAAGAACTTCTTCCTAACATCCAGTCTGAATCTACCCATTTCTAGCTTTGTTCCATTCCCCCAAGTCCTATCACTGCCTGACAGCCTAAAAAGTCCCTCCACAGCTTTCTTGCAATTCCCTTCAGATACTGAAAGGCCACAATAAAGTCACCTTGGAGCCTTCTCCTCTCCAGACTGAACAGCCCCAACTCTCTCAGTCTGTCCTCATAGCAGAGCAGCTCCAGCCCTCTGATTGTGGCCCTGTTCTGGACACCTTCCAGCACTTCCATATCCCTCTTGTCCCAGGGTCTCCAAAACTGAATGCAGTACTCCAGGTGGGGTCTCAGCAGTGTGGAGCAGAAGGACAGGATCACTTCCCTTGCCCTGCTGCCCACACTTCTCTTGCTGCAGCCCAGGCTCTGGTTGCTCTCTGGGCTGCCAGTGCACACTGCTGGCTCATGTTGGGCTTCTGGTCCACCAACATACCCAAGTCCCTCTCCTCAGGGCTGCTCTCCAGCCACTCACTGCCCACCCTATATTGGTGCTTGGGATCACCTCAACCCAGATGCAGGACTTGACACTTGTCTTGTTGAACTTCATGAGGTTGGCTTGGGCCCACCTCTCCAGCCTGTCCAGGTTCCTCTGGATGGATCCCTGCCCTCCAGTTGTCAGCTACACCACACAGCTTGGTGCTGTCGGCAAACTTCCTGAGGGTGCACTCAGTGCCACTGTCCATGTCACCGACAAAGATGTTAAATATGACTGGTCCCTGAGGGACTCCACTGGGACATGGAGCCATTGACCACCACTGTTTGGGTCATCGAGCCAGTTCATCCATCTAGTGGTCCATCCATCACACTGATGTTTCACCAGTTTGGAGATCAGGATGCGGTGTGGACCAGTGTGAAGATGTTCTATAAATTGAAAAGTTACAGAAACACTCTTCCAGTTCAGAAGGAGCAAATTACAGAGCAGCTTTCTGCGATTCTGGGATTTCTTCCCTGTGTTTGAATGACTGCTGCTCTGCAATTCAACAGATCTCAAGAGCACAGGCTGCAGCTCCTTCCAGCACATGCTGTGAGCAGTTCTGCTCTTGAACACACTGTCCTGGATGATGTGGTGGCTGAGCTGACTCACTATGGTACGGCTGCATCTATCTGCCTCAAGCTGCTTTCCAGCATTAAATATACAGACCTCACAAGTGGTCCTCTCACCCTGCTGCTTCCCTGAGAGGCATCAAGCATTCACTGGCATGATTTGTACCCAAAACATGAAGCAATTAGCCTCAAAGGCTGAGCAAGCTCTTATGAAACATTCCAGAGTGACTGAGCCTCTGAGAAGAAAATCACTGGAGAGTGGTGGAGACCTTCAGCTAGTGGGCAAGAAAACATCTGCAATCTACAAATCCTGCTTTTGTGTGAATGTGCCACCAGGCTTGGGTACCCTTTCTAATTAGTAGTGGAAGTAAAGATGGTTCAGGATGAAGAGTGGCAGGGAACGTAAATAGACAGGAGATACAGCAAAGGCAGTCCTTGGTCATTTTACACACAAAATCCAACCCCTCTGTAACTTACTTTAGAAAAATCCACAAAACTATTTGGCATAGGTTGGTGGAAAATATTTGAGGGAGCCACTATTCCAGAATCATCTCTCTCCATTGGCTGATGCTGAGAAAATGCGCCTGGGTCTGACAGCTGCTGATGCATCGGATGACTTCCCATGACAGGCTGAGACCAGCCTGACAAACCTTCTGGAAAAGGAGATGGAGAGTGGCAGTTACAATTCACTGAAGGACACGCAACCCAGCAGCTGCACCTCTACACCCATCCAAAGGGGCTCCTCACCACACACAGGTCCAAGCACAGGCAGGCCCTCCACAGACTGATGCAGTTTCTGGGCTAATAACCCATTACAAACACAGCAGCACTGAGGCCTCTTCTAAGGCAGCTGCAGAAGGCAACATCATACAAGGCTGGCTCCACATACACACAAACACTTGTGACAGGGGCATCGACAGGGAACAGAGAGGCTGACATGGCCAGGGAATTTTGGCCAGACACATGTCGTCTGCATGTGCATTCATCGTGATCCACCAAACAATTGTGGAGATAATGGGGACCAGCAGTCACTGCAGGTTTCAGGTGTCCACAGCAGATCTAATAAACCTTTGAGCATCACGAGCAGATACAAGCTCTCCTTGAAAACAACCACAGCAATGCTGAGACATGAAGTTAACTGAAGTATGGAGGGCTTCAGCAAAAAATGAACCCAATGCTGGCCTAGTAAACACTTCTCTTTACAGCTCCCAGTGAAACACTTGACATGTCAAATAATGCAGCTTCTCCTTTCCACAAGAACCTCAAACTATCAGGAAACTGAATGCAAAACTTCAATTGTTCTGGATCACTCTTTTGAAACTGGGTCTGCCTGGAACAGAAGTTACTCCAAGCTCTTAGGAGTCATGAGGAGATCAATGTGAAGCTCATCATCCACCGTTAGTGTTTCTGGACACAGCAACTGCACCATAACTAGCAATGTAACACAATAATGGCAAGTAAGCTAGACATTTGGACAGAGGCCAAGGGCCAGGCTTGGAAAGGGACCCCCTGAGCAGGTAAAAGTTGTTTACTTTTTTTAATTCTCTAGCATTCATCTGACTTCCTATGACATCTCTGAGCAGTTCCCAGGGCTGACAAGTGCATGTTCCCAGGCTGACTGGGAGCAGTTCCCAGGGCTGACAGAAAACCCAGGCTGGATGAGAGCCTCCTACCCAAGGAGAGAACAGCCTCAGCACTCATCGGTGCCAGCCTCCTACCGCTCCTCCCTTCTGCAGGCACCATGCAGAAGCTGCTGGCAGGTTGTGAGACTTGAGTCCACCTTCCCAGCTTCCTTTTCAAGCAGGCCTGGGCAGCTTCTTTAGCTGCCCCAAGCTGAGTAATGGACTCACCAGAGACACTGTTGACTCCGAAGGACCAGATGCCACTGTGCCCGACAGGAGCTGTGAAGTTGGTTCCCAAGGGCGTGGGAGTGACAGAGCCTCCCTGCCGGATCCGTGCCAGCCGCTCTGTCCCGATGGGAGGAGGCACCTTTCGGTCTGGGTTGGCATTACCCGTTTTTGGCTGGCCCAAGTTAGAAGGTGCAGAGGCAGCTGAAAGGGGTGAAGGTGATCCTGAGGAAACTGATGGAATAGGAGATTCACCTGCTGAAGAGAATATTCCTCTTGCTTAATAACACATAAAGCACACAAGCTAGCAAGCACAAATGCACCAAAGCTCTATGCCCCCCTTAGTGTAACCTCAAAGTAAATGATAAAAATATTTTAAAGGCTTTTTGGCAAGCATTCTTCAAGTCTTTCACAGAAATTCTGTTTAGAGTTTAGCTCTAAAAATCAGTATTGTAACACAAATGCTTTCAGCCATCAGAATCCAGTGATACTCTCGTGACATAGCAGCACAGGTAAATTAATTACAAGAAAGAATAAGGAAACATGGGAGAGTTTCAGGAAGAAGTAAAAACATCAGCCAAAATACCATAAACATCTAAACAGCCTGGGTTTGGTGTCCACAACTGCCAGCAGAAGAGAAATGAGACAACTTCCCAAAGCCAGATGTGTACCCTAAAAGCCTAAGTCCTACCAGCTTCACTGTCCCAGGACAGCCTTCACCATCCCTGACTGTTCTGGGGAAATGCAGCTTTCTTTGAGCGCTCTTTTAAACTTTTTAGTTCTCAGCTCAAAGTGGCAATGAGGTTGCATGCAGTGACACGGAAAGCCTCCCCATTTCAGATTCTGAAATCAAAGCTTTCTCTGTTCTGTAAAACTACTTCCATGTTCTTCCTAGCAGCAGGAAAACCCACTGCTAACCTGGGAGGCACTTAAAGATTGTGGAGCATCTTAAGTAGCATGAAATGACCTCAGAATCCAAATAAAAGGAAGTAAAAATACCCAACACAAACAAACAACCAAAAAACTACAAAAATGGGGGGCGGGGGAGAAGGCAGGTGTAACTTCAAAACTCTGGCCAAGGTAACATTTTCACCCAATATTGTATCTTAGCTTGCTATAATCACCTCCACTGCCCCCATAGCTTCATACCCTCTCCTCTCAAGGCCTATGATGACATTTTTTTGCCTGACTATGCTTTTAGTAATGCGACCCGAAATAGTGGCATTTGACACGGGAGTACCCACACAACAACTTGGGATTTCCACGCCATCCTCACAGCTGCTACAAGCAATTGGAAAGCATTTTGTGCATCACTGGGTAATTTCCCCTCGAGTTACAGATCTACCAGAGAAAACAACTATGAATTTACAGTTAACTAAGACAGACCCATGAAGTTCCTACATGAATTTGTTGCGCTTGTCCAAGGATGTGGTGAAAAATGCTGTCTGTTAAAGCTGGGAGTCCCAACAGGCGCTGGCCCTTGAAGGTAAACCCGTGCTCCTTGTATGTTTGCTGAAAAGCCTGTCAAAGGACCTGAAGAAGAAGTTGTAGAGCTGTTGGATGGATCTAGAGAGGGTAAGCCTGAAATAAACATAAATTTGATTAAATATCTCTCTTTGGGAACCTGCTCCAAAGCACCAGAGAGAGCTCATGCTCCAAATATAATGAAATCATCTTGTCACCTTCAGAGGTGTCTGCATGTGCCAAGTTCATGTTATAGGTGCAGAGTTCTCCCTTAGGAACCAGCATTAGGCAGCTCCACGTGCTTCCTGAGCTAGCCTGGAGCTTAACCAACACAGCCCTCCCTTTGGCCACTGGAAGGTATGCTTAGCAGGGAGGAAAAAGGAGGAAAGCTGCAAGTGGCTGGGATCTTTGCTTATGAAAAATGCCACCCAAGTCAAACAGGGGTAACAAGGCTTTGTGAAAGTCCCAGGGGAGCCTGGCACGAGAGTAGTTCACAGCAGACCAGTTTTTGCCATCCTGTTGGTACACAGAGGTTGGGCAGAGCACACTGTGTCCAGAGAAACAGAACTGACACAGCACAGCAGGTGAGGTGGCTGCTTTCTACAGGGATGGGGGAGGAAGGCAGAGATGGAGAGAAAGTTCAAAACCCCACAAAAATTATTAGCAAGGGGGAATTACAGGTTTTGAATAAGCCAAAGCTTATAAGTACTTTTCCAAGATGTTATAAAAGCTCTTATCACATGGTATTTCCTGACAGCACAAACAGGCATGGCCAGAGGTTCACCTGAGGTCTGGGTTTAGTTTCAAGGGCCTATTAAACAAGACTAGTTTCAAAACCATTTAAACATTTCCAAATGACCACAACCAGGACCAGCCTCTCTTGCAAGGTTGAGGGTTCCACCTACTCACAGCGCAGCAGTCTGCAAGCAGCAGTGGTGGCAAGCAGCTCCTTAGCTCATAGACCAGAGGTGCATCTTGCACCTGGATGGGTTTCTGAAAGCCAGGCCTTCTGCTCCACAGCATCAACAACATGTCAACCCTACCTATTGCTTCCAGAAGCGCCAGAGCCAGCCTGCTCACTTTGCTGGATTCAAAGCAGACATTTTTTCTCACTAGCCTTAACCAAAAGGTCCAAATAAAGAAGTCTCTATTAAAGACAGAGAAATAAATCACTGCTACCAACAGAACATGGAATGCCGAGACAAGGGAACCTGAACTTGGGAGGAGAATCCTTTAGGGTTTGTCACAGCCAAAGGTGCAAGACTGCACAGCTGCGAGTGGGATACTAACACCTGTGCAGCCTGCCTCTAAGTGCAGTGTGATTGATCTGCGTTAGTCTGGAGCTACAGATTGGCCTCTAGCAGAGAGCCGAGACTACAGCACCTCCAGATGAGAGCCTTCACTATGCATCTGTCATGGAGCTACTAATGGGACACTCTTGTTAACCCTTCATCCAGAAAATCAGCTCAGAGATAGCCACAAGGCCCTTATGGTGACCACTGCCATCATCTGAAGCAAGGCTCCAGCTGGCTGACAAACCACTTAAGATCCCAAAGCCCCTGCCTCACAGAGAAGCGGTAACAGAGCTGTGCTGCCCATGGGGACTGCTGGTTTCCTGAACAGCAAACAAGGCAGAGATCATGTCAAAAATAATCACAGAGTCAGTTTGGTTGGAAGAGACTTTGAAGATCATTGAGTCCAACCATTATGTCCAGCTGTGTCCTTTGAAAGCTTGGCAGAACAGGTACATAGCTTTCCAAAAGCAGTGACTGAGCAGCCCAGACCACTGTAGCACTGCTGTGGATCGTCCACAGGCTGAAGGAAGGGTGACAGCCAGAGGGGCACAGATTCAGAGCAATCAGTTTTCAGGTTGTAAAGAGCACTTCTAATCACTATCTTGCCTTTCGTACAAGTGGATGAGAACCTCCCTTTGTTCAACATTAAAAGCAGCTTCTCTGAACAATGACTTGGAGTGTCCTCATTTCAGCCATGAGTCTCCTGTTCACATACTTACCAAGAGCACCGGGGTTTGTGAAACCAAACCTTTCTGCAGTACCAAACTTTGCAGTTACTTGTGCTCTGAAAGCCTAACAGAGCTTCTGAGACTTGTGTATGAATCCCACACAAGCTCTGCTCAAAAGACAGTTGATCCAAGTCTCTAGGAATTGTTGCAGAAAGTGGTCACTGCAAGGGCCACCCCCACCTCCTGCAAAGAGGAAAAGCAGAGTACCCAAGCTCCACCCTTGATTGTTGGTGAAATCTCCATCAAATCAGCTTAGAGCTGGTCACCAAGAGATAGTGATTTGTGGAAAAGTTTGCCACAGCCCAACTCTGCAAGACAAGCACTAAACCCCAAATCTCTGCTCTGTCAGGTGTAGAGTCGCAGCTGAGACTAGAGGATGAATATGTACTGGCTCTGATGGCCACTACTACTCTCTTCTCACATAAAAATGAGCTGAATTGCCAGGCAACGTCCAGGCTGCTTCCTTGCCTATTGCACCACTTTGGCCAAAGCATAACCCAGCAGTGACTGGTCCTTCCCCCTTCTCAAAGCTCATGAAACCTGTCACCTAACCCTATGGAATTAACCAAGGGAGTCCTCAGTTCAATCCTCCTCAGAGGCTAAGCTGGGCGGAAAGGTCTGTCCCCCTGAATAACATTGGTGGACAGACCACAGGCCCACACTTGTGCTCCAAAGGAAGATTCTGGAAAAGTCTGCAGCTTTTCACCCCCTCTCCTTTGCTCGCTGCAGCACACTCAAAACACTCTCTTCTCCCCAGGCTCCCCTAATGCCTCTGTCCTCCTGTGACAGCATTTAGATTCTGAACTTAAGGTGCTCAAATGCAGTATTAAGTGGAATTAAAGGAATAAACAAAGACCTAAGCAGTCACTTCCCATCAGGCAGTATTTCAGTGGCACATGTACCTGTTTGCAGTTTTAATTCACTTTGCAATATCCCAATCTAATTCTAGCTCAGAAAAAAAATGCGTTGTCCAAATATTTTTTGTGCTTCAGCTAAGAACTCCACGGCTACCTTCCCAAAGTCAACACGTGAGCTCTCTGTAGGTCTCCACCTAACCTTCCTAACTCATCTGAGAAAGAGATTTGAACTATTTTTACAATACTAAGTCATTTAAGGACACATAAAGAACCAATACATTTTCCCCAAGAACGAGCAGATGACCGTAACATAAGGTTGAGTTTGGCTGCTATGGGAGTCCCAGTCATGCATAACTTGTTTGACACAAGTTATCTTCCTCAAGGGTTATTCCAGCAACACCAGATCCCAGTTTAGACTACTGCAGAGAGAAAGCTCAGGCAATGCAAAGTGTTTCCCAAGTTTGCTGAGTGGCACCTGGCAGTTATTTTATTAGCAGCCTGATGACTGGGGTCCAGTTTCTTTACACAGTCTCAGTTACATCTAGCTCAACTTAATACACCAGGAGTGGATGCGGCACAAGAGCTCTGTATATTCACTTGCTTTGCAGAGCTCTACAGCACAAATTAAACTATTAAGAAAGTCACAGGCACAGCAAGCATCCAGTTTTGTAGTTAAAGCAAGGCAGAGAGAAATTCTGTGGCTTTCAGAAGTCTTACATGTTTGTAAGTCAACCAAAAGGAACAGAGATGCTGAAAACCTTCTGTTCTCACCTCCAGGTCTCCCAAATGCCCCCTTCTCCTTTAGTCTCAAAGACTTGACTTCTACTAATCCAGCATACACAGCCTGAAGCATTTGCCCAAATATCCAACATATGGCGTGGGGACAAACACCACTTCAAGGCAAGGCCCTCTTCTACCTAGCTTCAAGGCATGGTAAAGCCATCATGGCAAGAAAGCAAGAACAAGGTGGCACAGATTACACCTCCTGATGAACCCTTCCAGCCAAATGGGTGCAACACAGTTTGAACACCAAGATCCTTTAGGCAAAGCACAGCAAGGGTAGGAAGCTCATTGTTTCACATGCATGCAGATAGCACTGGCACCGTTGTGCCCAAGGGCAGGACCTTCCTAATGGAACATCATGCAACAGCATATGAAATTCCCAAAGCACAACATAAGCTTCAAATACCAAAGCCACACGAAGAGACAGAAAGTGCAGAGTCCACCTTCACCAAGCCAAGTTGGCATCTCAGATAAAGCTACACACAGCTGCTCCAGCAGCTGGAAGCTGCTGTGGCAGGTTTGGTACCACCCCACCCTATGTTCCATTCCAACTTCAAGTTACAAATCAGTGATATTCTGAATTCTACCAACAGCTGGAAGCATTCCTGCTTCTTACAGAGGACAAACAATGCAATGTCTTCAATCTTCCCAACACCTAACATCCTAGAAGAGCTAGAGAGAAAATAAATCATAGTCAACAATTTAAAGAGCACCTTGGAAAAAAACCAGGCTATCCTGATCTCATCAGCATTCTTTGACATCTGTAAATTACCTCTCAGCCAGTTTGAGGTGATCAAAGTGCAATGGCTGGTGCATGATCTCAGCGACTTACCTACAGGACTAGCTGAAACCCGCTGGGAAGCTGGTCTGAAACCAGGAGCCTTGGAGTTGTCAGGATGCACATTTTCCACATGTCCTAGCACAGAGTTATTCAGAAAGGTGGACTGAACTGTAAAAGGTGGGTCAGCTGCTGCTCGGGTAGAGAGTGGACAGTCTCCCCATCCTTGGTTAGCCGGCACCTGGTTACTATCAAAAAGACTACTAAAGTGATTGAAGAGTGTCGCTGGCCCAAAGGTAGGAGGCAATGATTTGTTTGCTGGGTTAATGTGCATCTGAGAACCGTTCACAACGTTCACTGCTGATGAAAGCTGCACTGCAGCAGGTGGACCTTGAGAAGGTGTTAAAGGAACTTGATTTGTAACAAAAATAGACTGAGGATCTTGATGGAGGTTTGCATTTGGTACCACTGAATAGAAAGAACCTCTGGACTGCATCCTGTGAGTAACTCGAGGTGCTGGTACAGCTACTTGAGGTAAATTACTGTTGTCCTGATTATCTGCAACAACTGACCTGGATGATGCTAAGCTTAAAGGTGCAGTTTCTGAGCTGGATGAAAAAGGCATCGACATCGAAGGGCTGATCTCTGCCATGCTGGTTGGCAGGATGTCATCTTGGGCATTGTTCAGCGGCACGGGGCTGCTGATGGTGTGAGTTTCAGTGCCTCCCGAGCTGCTGCCAGCTGGCGTGCTGCAGCTGCTGGCAGCGGAGGGCTGTGCGCACAGGCTGGCCGTGGGCGGCTCTGGCGGCAACGCCTTCTCCTTGGGTGCCGAGGCAGCCGGGAAGGAGTCTGCCTTAAGTGCGGGATGCTGTGGTGGCGCGCTGGCTGGCAAGAACGGGGTGGGCACCTGCCCGTTGCTGGCGGGGGTGGAGGAAGCTGAAGGCAGAGTGTTGCAGGTGCTCGTCACGGTCAAGATCGCTGTTGCTGCAGTGCTCGTCTTGGGGACGCAGGCAAACAGCTGCTTCCGGACTGACGAGGGAGTCCGGCTGCTGGTCGCACACAGCGGCTGGGTGGAAGCGGCTACAGAAGAGGCAGTGACTGGACAGCTGGAAGTAGCTAATCCAGGAGACTCAGTCTGCAAAATGTTTCCATTCTGACTACTGACACGACTGGAACTATTATGCTTTGGAGAGCTGTTCGTGCTGCCAGGGTTTACTGGTCTCACTGGGAACGGTCCCCAAGTGTTAGGTGAAGGTGAAAAGCTTCCTCCAAACTGGGCCATAGGTAAGCGAGGGTGCCGGATCTGTTGCATAGTTTGGGCAGCCAGCAAGGCAAAATGAGGGTGAGAGTAAGCCAGAGGAAGAGACACCGGGAAGGAGGAGCGCACGTTGGCTGGGACATTCTTGTTTAGTTTGTTGGTAGGCTGGAAAGTGGAGAGCGAAGATGACTGCGAGGTGACCAGGGGTGGTGCTCCCAGGGGGAAGGAGTTCTTATTGGAAGCGGTGGCAGTGCTGACCCCAGATGAGAAGTTTGCATGGATTGATTTGGTGTTGGAAGCAGGTGTTCTTATGTGAGTTTTAGGGATCAGGTCTTCCAGCTCCTTGGCAGGATCTTGAATAAGGGCATTAATGAGCTGCACCGCATATCGCGTTGACTCCGTTCCACCCCTAGAGCAAGCACAAATACACTGAACTTCTGCAGGAAGAAACCTCACAGAACACTGCATCACTTGATACTGAACCACACAGCTAGGGCATGTTTACTGCTGCCAGGTAAGGCTTGGTTTTTGTCTGTCATAACGACTATCTCATGACCTAAAGAAGGCCTTCAGATGTCCTCTTTTAAAAAGAAGACAAACTTCTTGTGGGGGAGTTCACTAGGGACTAGTTCAAGACTTTAGTTTCTAGACACTGTACCTTATAGTGATCATTCTCTCTCCATTCTTATCTTTTTGTTTATCAACATCAATATGGGCACCAGTGACATCTTGAATTGCTGTGATGTTGCATCCTCCTCTTCCCATTATTCTAGACACGACAGAAGCTGGCACAGATAATTTCTTTGACCTGTATCACAAAGATCACACATCTGTGAAGCTCATTCAAACTGTAAAGGCACACAAAGCTTCCTTGCTGACTGGCACCAATATTCTGCCATTTCAGGGCAGCAAAGGTTTTTCTGTTCATCTTTTCTTCACCCTTCAGAGCCTCTCTCAAACCCTCACCCAAATTACTCAGCATTCTCAGCACCTGACAAGGTTTCACTAGCAGCAGTTGTACCACAGATGTGTGTGCCTCACACTATCTCAGAAACACCTTTGGATTTTGTCTTACCTTGCATACCCTCAAAGTGAGACAAATCCTTAGCTGATCGACCTGAATTTACATAAATAATACTGCTTCAAATCTAAAAGGCCAAGGCTTAGCACCTCTCATCATGTACAGCAAGGGAGAAAGGAGAAGGTGGTATTCCACTGTGCTTTCGGTGATCAGCTTTGTAGTGCCAGCTGTGTCCACAACCCTTTCTCAGACCTTAAGACCTGAAAGCTCAGTGGTGGCAGCACACTGCAGCAGATGGCAGATGGTTAACTCATGCAACCCTGTGCTGAAAGGGGCTGATGCGAGCCCCTATGAAGGCAGCAGAGACTTTCAGCAGCAGGCTCATGGCCAGGCCACAACACTGTAATCCAGTGAGTCACCTGCAGGGACTGCAGGAAAGATGGAGAGGGACTGGTTATAAGGGCCTGTCGTGATAGGGCAAGGGGCAATAGATTGAAAGTAGAGCAGGTGAGATTGAGATTGGACATTAGGAAGAAGTTCCCTGGTTGCCCAGGGAAGCTGCAGACTCCCCATCCCTGGAAATGTTAAAGATCAGGCTGGATGAGGCTTTGAGCAACTTGGTCTAGTGAAAGGTGTCGCTGCCCATGGCAGAGGTGTTGGAAATGATCTTTAAGGTCCCTTCAACTTGAGCCATTCTGTGATTCTATGAGTTTAAGATTTTTCTAACTGCCATGGTGTTGGTGGGCCTGTGCAGGCCTGCAGGTATTGTGGAGTCTCTGAAAGTGCGCTGTGCTTGCCCCAGCTCCCAGCCAAGGTCTCTCTGGGCCAGCACTGTCCCCAGACTTTGAATGCTGAACCTCTCAAGATCAGGCATTGCTTTCAAGCTTGGCAGTGATGTGCAATAGTTCAAAGCTGAGCAATTAGCAGGGATTCAAAGGGGCTTGAGAAAACACTGATCAGTGTGCAGATGCCTCTGAACACTGCACAGATCCCTGTCAGCACTCCCTGAAAAGGCCTCACCTAGCTATTCCAGCCTTGGAAACTTCTAAGTATCTTGATCCTCAGGAAAATGTTTCTTACTTCAGAGGACTTCAAATGTATTTAAAATAGAATGGGTGTCCCCCAACACACAGAAATCTACTAGAGCATCACCTCCTATTGCCAAGATGCTCTTTTTCCATAACCCTTCCTGCCAGTACCATGCTTCACCCCTCAGAGCATGCACCCAGCTCCCCTCCCAAGGCTATTCCATGCTTTGGGCTTTCTTCCCCTCCTCACTCCCACTCCTCTCTCAAGACAAGATACCCCAGTCACCCCCTCCCCAAACTTGAGCCTCCACTGTCAGCTAACTTTCAAAATATGTCCATGCTACTCACAGGACTCCTAACTGTACCTTGGTCTGCTTCCATCTCAGTCCTCCAGGAACCCCATGTCACCACACATGGAGACTTTCCTGCTCCAGGACAGTTCACTCTAGTGCCTATGCCCCTGGCCACCCTTCACCCACTGCTGTTTCCCTCTTTGCCCACCAAGCCTGATGCTTTTCACCTGGAGAAGTGCCCACAGCAGTACCTTTTTGCTCCCGAACAGCAGCGGCCTCCCCTCTGCAGCTGAAATTGCTCCATTGGTGCTGGCTGCAGAGTGCTGCTAGGGGCAGGGTCTTTCAAAACTCTGCCCACTTGCCTGCAAAAGGGCAGAAAGGATGTTTCCATTGGTTACTTTTGACAGCCATCCCTTCTAGGCAAGGGGTTACTCATGGGGAGGAAATTCTTGTTGAGAACAGGAGAGGCTTCAGAGAAGGAAAGCTTGCAGTTCCTAGGAATTCTGCATCTGAAGTCACCAAAAAGCTCTTCCATCAGCCAGGGCACAGCAAACACCAGCGCAGTTACGGACCTGTCCTTTATGATGCCAGGCCTGATGCCACCCCTAGAACCCTACCATCTCCAGCAGAAGAGCAGACATACCCAACTAAGCTGTTTAGTTGAGTCTGTGAGACTCAAGAGACCCAGGAGGAGAGATGGAGAAGCTTGAGGGCTGTTGGCTGTTGGTAGGGCCTGTTGAAGAGTCAGTTGCCTGTTCAATGAGGCCCACATGACTCACCAAGCAGTGGGCAGCCTGGAACCACACATTCAGCAAGGCCATGTCACTGTGAACCCCACTGGCAAACACAACAAAATGCAAAGACCAAGCCACCTCTCTACGGCTTCAAACATCCACATTTTCAGAGGAAACTGCCTTTTTAACCTTTATGAAGAACAGTCTGTGCCCTCCACTACTCTGAATGCGTTAAATCCTCCATACATTCCTGGCACATGGCTCACAATTCCCTAAAATACGCATATTTGGCCACTATCATTGCAGAAGGGCAATGATGAGCAGGAAGGCAGCAAAAGTGCACCGAAAGCATTTGACACTTGTCTGTTCCTACTGTATTCCTTTTTGATAGACAATGATACAGGCCAGCCAGATGATTATTTCCAGTTACAAGCAGCAGCCACCACAAAAGTTACAGAAAAGGCACTGGGGTGTCACCTGCCATAACAAAACCCAGAAGATTTTCAAAGGGGAAGTTTGCATTACAGAAGATCTTTCAATCTCACTGCACCTCTGGCACTCACTGTAAGGCAGTAATATTTTCCATGGACTCAGGGATCATCGTCACAGCCCAAAGCACAAAAAAATTTAGCCCTGAGGAGACCATCCACTTCTGCTGCTAACATCCACCCTTGCCTCTAGCTCATGCACAATCATCTGCTGTGGGAGCTCTGGCTGTCATCTGCTCTCTCTCCTTTCTCGCTTGTTCCCACATCCTTTACTCAGTGGAGAGGCTCCCTCATGCTGAACAAAGTGCTTCTGTCACACTGATGCTAAGTTAGAGAGGAGTTGCCACTGCAAGAGTAAGGGAGTGGATTTTATAAGCAATCAATTTGACAACTCAATAAGCTTGCTGGACGTTCTGTATTGGAAAATCATTTTCAGGCTAGAAAGTTCACAGTTTTTTAACAAAGAATTAAAGTCTTTACCTTCTAACCACTTCTTTCCAGCCTTCTTCTCTTTTCTGGCCTCTTTTTGGACTAGTCAGATTCAGCTTCACATTTGGAGAGGTCAGAGGCAGTGAAACAGATTTGTAAGTAGTTGACAAAGAATTTGAATGAGCTTCACCATCAAGCCTGGGAACAGAAGCGTGCTGATTACAAACGACAGAACCAGAGCACAGCATCACAGCCCACATGCCTGTACTCACAACTGCAAACACAAACTGCTCCCACCCCTATTTCCTGACAACGACTGGAGAGTGATTTCATAGGTAGTTTTTCACCTTTTAGTGAACAACCTGTGCCTTTCCTCCACAAAGTGGAGGGCTGACCAGAAGCACTGAGGACTCGATATTAAGACAGTCTGTGATAGGCAGTAAGCTGCTACTCTCTTAGTGAGATCCTGATTCCAAGTCTACTGTGCTCTCCTTTGAGAATGGCTTCTTAAGAACAGGAACTTTGGTAATGTATCTTCTTACTAAGTACTTGACGAAGATCTGTTTTCTAGCTCTTACTGTTAGTGATTCCCTGGAAAGTGGTTCTACCCTACCTTCTGTTGTATCTGTGGGTAACTGAGGCAGAGACATTTGAGCATATTCCAGCCCCAGTGACATCAATTTGGAAGCAGATGCCCAGATAGCAATACTTGTAACTAACACACCTGTAGCAAAAATACAGTGATACAAACAATACAAAGCTTGGGCATGAGATAAAATGAGAGGGAGAGAGAGAGAACCTCCCATTAGGCTAAGTGATCTGTGTAGAGGTGAACAAAAAAAGCTAAGCTTCAATTCTGCTCTTCACTATGTGTAAGTCTCTGTTCTGCCATTTAGTTGCCCATTCTTCACAGCATTTGATGTTTATTGTGCCCTCCTGTGGACAACCTGTTTATACTACGACCACATTTATGGAACCCAAGGGTACTGACGACAGGAACACCAGCCTCTAGCCAGCACGCCTTTTCGAATGGATGTATTTTCCCTCTTCACTGTAGTGCACCCAAGCTCTAGACAAGCACCTGGCTCAAGGCATTTGAAAGTTCTGTGGAGAACTTTACTTGTCCTCACATTGACACAGAACAAGAAAATGCAGATGAAAGAAAAGCACTAAGTTTACTGCGTTTTGTTCTGCTTTGCCTGAAAAGGTGTAGGAATGCATTCAGAAAAGCATAAATATGAATTACAGAGTCACAGCATGGGTTGGGTTGGAAGGGACCTTAAAGACCATCCAGTTCCAACTCCCTGCCATGGGCAGGGACACCCCCCGCCAGCCCAGACTGCTCAAGGTCTCATCTGGCCTGGCTTTGAACACCTTCACAAAGGGGGCATCCACAACCTCCCTAAGCAACCTGTTCCAGCGTCTCACCACCCTCACTGTAAAGAATTTCTGTTTCATTACAGCAGCCTTGTCACAGCCACATTTACAAGAGAAAAGGAATTTCCAAAGTGGAAATCTAGAAATTATTCCCAGGCAAAGTCTGCCCAGTGCAAGACTCAGAGCACCTGCAGAGGGTAATGAGATACAATCTCCCCATTTCAGTACTGATGTCCCAGATGTATTTCTCTAACAAAAGCACTGCTTCTAAAGAGAAGTAAGGAGGATGCATTCAGTTAGCCCTGCTGTGATGAACTGCACAGGGTTTCAGGGCTTAGAGGAAAGGTCCAAGGCACAAATACTGCATGTGCATTGCACAGAACAGACCAAGTCCAATTTCCAGCATTCCTAAGGGTGATTCAGAACAGGCACCCCTCGACCAAAAGGGTTGGCGAAGCCACTCATTCTGCACCTAACTTACACCTGGGAATAAAAATACACACACAAAAAAACCCGCAAGGCCAATTATCTTCCTATTCCCAGACAAGTACCAACTGACCTGGCCCCCTCACTTCTGCCCCTTCTGATCCCTGTTCTTTATGCAGCTGGGTGCTTAGCCAGCCAGGTGTTCTGCAGAGCAGCCCTGTATACGGTTAACACTCCAGGAGGAGTGTCCCTGAACTCGAAACCTGAGCTCAGGTGGTCCTGACCCCTCCCCAGGGGTGGGTCTGGACACCCCCAGGTGATGGTTAGCCCACTGCCCCCTTCCTGTCCCTTAAAAGCAGGGGGACTTCCTGTTCTCTCGCTCTTGGACTCTCCCTCGATCACTCCACAGCTCTCTCAGCACCACACCTCCAGCTCTCCCTGCATCTCTCCACACACGTGGCCACCACCATCACAAACTTGGTTGTATTCATACCTTTTTTTGTATTTGTTATTCTTCCTTCCCTACATCTTTTGTAACCTCCCTACCTTTGATACCCTTTTTAAGTTATTGTTAAACTTTTCCCTTTTTTACTTCCAAATCAAATGAGACTGATTTTATCTGGGTGGGTTTACCTTTTCCTCTCACTTCCAATTCCTTTCTTTGGGGAAGGAGGGAGGGGAGAGGGAAGGGCAATTAATATAAATTGTCATCGGTTCTATCAAAATTATTAGAGTCTCTGGGAATCTTAATTAGAACCCCAGACAAGCCCCCACACCCTCTCCCCTCCTTTAGTGCAGGAAGAGAAAAAAGAACACTACAGAGGATGGGACTCACATTGCTTAGATACAAAAATAAACAAAGACCAAAATAAGACACAGATGAAGATCTAAGCTTTTTGATGTAGACCAAGGAGCTGTTTAGGAATTGGTCTTACAAAAGCTACGGGCAACTGAATGTTTTCCAAACCACTCGTATGTCCTCTACACATTGACTGAACTTTTTCTGGCTCTCACCTCTGGCTTGACAAGGTTAAATCAAATTGGCCATCAACCTGGCAGGTGAAATGCTCAGAGTCATCAACTTCTTCCTTCCTTAAAAGAGATTGCAATTCGAATAGGTTAATAATGAAATCATCAACCAATTTTACACATGGGCAAGTTGGCACTGCCTCTTTAAACTGCCAGCACATTCATTTCAGAATCTATTCTAATGAAGCTGGACAATGCATCAAGGGATGCCTGAACAGCACAGAGCAATGCAGCTGCTGAAGCAGTGTTTAAAAACTAGCCAGCAATGGCAACAGCAATGTACAAAGAAGCATTGCTTAGTAATTTTAAACAGGTTGATTTCAACACGCTTGACAGCAGTAATTAGCTCTGCAAAGAAAGCCAACTCAGTGTCTTGGGACTTTGGGAAGACATCACCTGAAGTAAAGCTTAAGCTAGAGAGTCTGTGAAGGCCAGAGAGGCACCAGGAGGCTCACCTGGCTGGAGCTTTCGGAGTCAAGGCACCAGGTTTGTCGTCCTGAGAGGGGCTGAGCAGGGAGGTGTAGCGTCGCTCTGAGGAGTTGGTGTCCATTGTGAAGTTCAGCTCCTGGCTCTTCCCCCCACTGCTGCTTTCACTGTTGCAGTCTGTGCTGTCCAGGTTATCTGAGTCACTGTTCCCACTTGCACAACCGCCTCTTGGCTCTCCATTTATTTTATTTTTATCTGCTTTTTGCTGTGCTAGAGATATATGCTGGTCTGGCAGGATGATCTGCATGTTCTGAGGAGTCTCTTTTGTTTTATTTTTCTTGTTTTTTCTATTTGTGCTGGGAGTGGTCACAACATTGGCTCTCTTCTTCCCAAAGGCATTTGTGAAAGTGGTGGACGTGGCAGAAATTCCAATTGTAGTTGTAGTAGTTGCACTGGGAGGCTCTATAGGGACTTCTTGCTCCACTGCAAGAGAAACGGTTGTTACACAATCAGAACCCACAAAACGCAGACATCAGTGCCCTGACTGAAAACTCTAAAGCTAAAGTTCTGCTCCTTGCTGAGCTGTCAGACTCTTGGCTGTAAATTCATTCAGCTCTGAATCCTCCAAGGATGAAAGACTTTTGGGAACAAAGGAGGACGAAAAAGCGGACAAAGGAGTTTCGTGGGGAACTTTCCAGTGCAGAGGAAAGAACTGGGGCAGAAGCTGTGCAACACCGTTCCAGTAACAGAAGGAAGCTTTCAAACAGCCTCCATTACCTAGAAAGTGAAAAAAAAAAAAAGCACCCCCGCAACTACACCATTCACAGAAACACTTATCCTTTACCTTCATCATCATTTTCTTCATCATCATCATCTTCTTGCAGTTCCAGAGTTTCTTTAGGCTTGTTTTCTTCATCTTCTTCTTGTTTTCTTTTTTGTTCCTCTTTCTTCTTCTTTCTCTTTTCCTTTCTTTTCTCCCTTTTAGCTGCAAGGGCTTGTTTTCTGCTCTCCTCTCTTGACTGTGCAGGAGAAAAGAATCCACATTTTAAAATTTTCAGACTACATTACACTTCAGATTCAGAACTCCCCTAAAAATCTGGGGCAGAGAGAGAAAGGAGAGGGCCCAAAGGATGAGAAGGATTTTGTCAGATACTGAATCATTCCTGAGTCGGAACCTGGACAAAACAACAGAACCTGTGGGTCTTAAAATGTCTGAGGGGTAAGAATAAAATAACAACCAAACCTGAGGCATTATAGAAAGAGAATTTCTCTGAAAAACAGCTGTGCTAGTTTGAAGCAAGCTAGAATGTTTTGGTGAGAAGAACTAGATCATAGGCTGTGAAATTAAAACAATGGTGAGGTCTACTTCCCTCACAGTCTTGCTGAGATGTATTAGAATAAAAAGCAAAACAGAGATAAGGTCACTTGGCATTTTGCTCGGAGCTTTGCTCTCGGCTGTTAGCCTGCTGGGGAGCTCTGGGGCTGCTGGCTGAACTCCATCTTACTCTCTAACCTCACCCCCTCCATTTGCTTTGGCTGATTCACCTTTGCTTCTTAATCCCCCTGGCCAAACCTCCATTCTTCCTTGGGACTGGGGTAAGGTTGAGAGGGGTAGGGGGAAGCTGAGGGGGTGGTTGGGAGCCCCTCCTGGAGACTCAGGTTTCTGGGAGGGGAGTTGTGTTTCTGTATTACCTTTTCCCTTGTCTATTTCTGTCTATAGCTGTATACACTGTAACTATCTGCTTGTACATTGTGCCAGCTGTAAATAGAAGCTTCATTCATATTTCCAGAGCAGGCTGAGTCTAGTCTGGGTGATTTCTAAAGTGTGTGGGGGCAGGGGACACCCAAACCACCACATCAGCAAATCTCTTATCATCAACTCAGTCCTTTCTTGAAAACCTTAATAACCTCATTCATATTTCTGCAGCAATGTTCACATCTTCCACTCAAAATCACCTTCCGGAAATACTATAGAAAAAAAACCCTGCTCTCCTTCTGATCACTGTTACTGGACATATGGAATCAGGAAAAGCAGCTGTGCTACACTGCAGCTTTACACAGGATTTGCTGGGGGTTTAAATAGTCAGTGGCCTGGGAAATCTGCAACTTGTCTGTCCAAAACTGTAAGAGCCTCCGTTAAGAGAGCCCTATGAGGAGTGCCCAAGGTGCCACATCTTAAGACACTTCACAGTGTCCTCAGTGAGGGAGAAGCTGATTTTCCCCCACTGCCTGCTCAACTCATAGTTCATCAGGCAGCTTGTAGGCACTGCTTTGTAACACTGAGTAGAGGTGCATGAAATGTTTCTGGAGAATGTCTGCCACAATATCCAGAGCATACTATGCACGGCACCACTGAGGCTGAGGAGCTCCCTCTTCCACACTTCACCTATACTGATGCTATGCAACAGAGCTGCTACACAAGGGAGCTGTTGTCAAGTTCTAGCTTTCCCAAAAAGAACATAGTTGTTGGAGACAGTTCCGGTTTGTCACATTCTCAGTGTCTGCTTCACTTTTCTGTATATTAGATGGAGGAAAACACATAGAGGAGTCACAGGGGACAACTGCTGGATCTTATCCTCACCAATGCAGGTCTGGTTGACCCGTGAGGGTCGGGTTGAAGCAGTGAAGGTTGAGGGCAGCCTTGGCCTCAGTGATCATGAGATGGTGGAGTTCAAAATTTGTCTGGTAGGAACAGGATATCAAGCAGGACTTACAGTCCTGGATCTCAGGAGGGCAAACTTTGGCCCATTCAAGCAACTCTTGGGTGAAATCTCATGGGACAGGGCACTAAAAGGCAGAGGGGCCCACGATAGTTGGTTAACACTTAAGGACCTCTTCTTCCAAGCTCAAGACCAGCGCATCCCAGTGGGAAATTGAGAAAGGCAGCCGGGAGACCTGCACGGTTAAGTAAGGAACTGCTAAGCAAACTTAAGAGGAAAGAAGAGAGTCTACAGATCATGGAAGGAGGGGCTGGCACCTGGAAGGAGTATAGGGCTGTTGTCAGAGGGTGTAGGGAAACAACCAGGAAGGCTAAGGCCTCATAGGAACTTAACTTTGAAGGGAGGTCAAGGATAACAAAAAGGGCTTCCTCAAATACACTGCAGGAAAAGCTAATGTTAGAGGCAATGTAGGCCCTCTGCTGAATGAGGTGGGTGCCTTGGTGACAGAGAACACAAAGAAGACAGAGTTAGCGAAAACAAAGGCCTTCTTTGTCTCTCTCTATATACTACTGGAGACTGTTCTCAGGAGCCCCTGACACCAGAGGCACCAGAGGAAAGCATGACAAAGGAGTCTCCCCTGGTTGATGAGGGCTGGTTTAAGGAACAGGTGAGTGATCTGCACATTCATAATTTCAGGGCTTCCAATGGCATGCACACGCAGGTGCTGAGGGAGCTGGCACAGGTCATTGCCAGAATACTCCCTACCATCTTCAGTAAGTCATGGCGGCTGGGAGAGGTGCCTGGGGACTGGAGGAGGGCAATCCCTCCAATCTTCAAAACGGGTAAGAAGGGGGACCAAGAAACTATAGACCTGTCAGCCACACCTCTATCCCTGGAAAGGTGATGAAGAAATTTATCCTCAATGCTGTCCTTAAGCATATCAAGGACAAGAGGGTCATAAGGAGCAGTCAACATGGTTTTACCAAAGGGCAATCATGTTTGACCAACCTGATAGCCTTTTATGAGGACATAACCAGGTGGACTGATGATGGTAGAGCAGTGGATGTGGTTTATCTTGATTTCAGCAAAGCATCTGACACTGTCCCACAGCATCCTTCTGGCTAAACTGAGGCAGTGTGGTCTGGATGACTGGGGAGTGAGGTGGATTGGGAACTGGTTGAAGGAAAGAAGCCAGAGAATTGTGGTCAATGGGATGGAATCTAGTTGGAGGCCTGTGACTAGAGGGGTCCCACAGGGGTCAGTACTGGGACCAATTCTCTCCAATATATTCAACAGTGACCTGGATGAGGGCACAGAGTGCACTGTCAGCAAGTTTGCCAACGACACCAAATTGCACGGTGTGGCTACCACACCAGAAGGCTGTGCTGCCTTTCAGCCAGACTTGGACAGGTTGAGGGTTGCGCAGAGAGAAATTGAATGAAATTCAACGAGGGCAAGGGGAGAGTCCTGCACTTGGGAAAGAACAACCCCAGGGAGCAGTATAGGTTGGGGAATGATCTGTTGGAAGGCAACAAAGGGGAAAAGGACTTGGGGGTCCTGGTGGATGGGAGGGTGAGCATTACCAGCAATGTGCTCTGGTGGCCAGGAGGAACAATGCCATTCTGGGGTGGATTAGAAGGTCTGGGGTTAGTAGGTCGAGAGGGGTTCTGCTGTCCCTCTACTCTGCCCTGGCAAGGTCACATCTGGAGTACTGTGTTCAGTTCTGGGCCTCCCAGTTCAAGAGGGACACAGAACTGCCTGAGAGAGTCCAACACAGAGCCACAAAGCTGCTACAGGGAATGGAACAGCTCTGTTAGGAGGAGAGCCTGAGGGAGCTGGGGCTGGGAGCTTAGAGCAGAGGAGCCCGAGAGGTGACCTCAGCAATGTTTAAAAATGTGTAAAGGTGAGTGCCAGGAGGCTGGAGCCAGGCTCTGCTGGGTGATACCTGATGACAGGACAAGGGGCAATGGTGGAAGCTGAGGCATAGGAAGTTTCATGTAAACTTGAGGAATTTTTTTCTCTGTGAGGGTGACAGAACCCTGGAACACGCTGTCCAGGGTGGTAGTGGAGTCTCTCTCTCTGGAGACATTCAAAACCTGCCTGGATGGATTCCTGTGTGATCTCGTGTACGTGACCCTGCTCTGGCAGGAGCTTTCGAGGTCCCTTCCAGCCCTTGACATTCTGTGATTCTATGAGAAACTACTGCCCCAGGAAGCAACAAAAGGAATCAGTCTAGAGATTAATTAACACATAGTTTAAATAATTATGCTGCTGTGCCACAGCATTTTCCCTACAACACGGGAGTGAGGAAAGTAACACACAGAAAAAACTCTGGGTTGAGATAGAGAGTGGTAAGAGTCTAGTATGAGAGCTAACAGAGCGCACAATGACCTCAGCCTATCTGCAGAAAAAGCGCAACAGAAAGCAGCAGCAAGCAGAAAGTCAACAAACTAAAAATCAAGGTCTGGAGCTACTCCTCAATCTCTCCCTGTCCTGCTGCCATCCCAGAGGAAAATGCCAACACCCAAAGAACAGAACCTAAAAGCAGCCACTGGAACAGGAAGCCTGTCATGTTACAATCTGACCTTCAAGCCCTATAATACTCTGCTCCAGCCAGCACTTTCATTTTAAGGCTGGCATGAGACAAGACAGTTTGAAGAGCAGCAGATTAAAACTCAGACTAAACCAGCTACACAGCTGCAGTTTTCTACTCACTTTTTCCAGGTCCAGCTCCTTCAACAGTATAGTTGCATTCTTGTTTGCTTCTGCGGCCTGTTGGTCTTTAGCTTTCACAATTGTCTCCACACACTGGTGGCACTTTTTCAAGAGGTCCTGAAATACAAACTTGTTTTACTACATCCATAATAAATCACAACATAAAGCCTCAGAGTGAGGCTTGCTCTACAAACCTGAGGTCAGCTTCCCTGTATTCACAAACACGCGAACTGCTCCATCTGAAGAATGTGTTCTATTTAAGTTCTGTATTAAAAATGAGCTGTGCCCAAACCTCCCAATCAAACCTACTCGAACCCTCAATGGCCATTTTCTCTGGTGTTCCAGGATCTGTTGTGGGTATTCTCACTGAAAGCAAGGGGCAGAGGCCTCCCCCAGCACCAAACTCACCTTGTCAGTAATGGTTGCTATGTAGCGCATGCACTCGATGTCTGAAGGGAACTGGTTCACTTCTTTCACCAGGAACTGAACCACTTTCACGTGCCCCTAGAACAGCCAAGAAAATCCTCACCTCTTGCATAGAACAGCCAACACTCGGCAGCAAAATACAACTCTGGTATCTCTAGTCCAAGACAAAAGACGAGCAAGAATATTTGTGGCAAGCTGCTGTGCAAGAAGCAAGGGAGTTACGGTCTGCTCAGTGCTGACAGCACCGTTGCTGCCCTTCCGGCATGGTGCTACAGACAACCCCTACCGCAGATCAAGTTTTATTGTAAAACACAAGGACCAGGCCAGGCTCAAGGGCAGAAGCAGCAGTATTTCTAGCAACAGCCAAGAAAACTCTCCTTAGATCCTGTCACTCCAACCTACTCTCCTGCTACTCATACCACAGAGCTACCTTTGACTGTTCAATCACAGAGTTGAATTTGATCAGGGAACTGCCACTGGCAGACAGATATCTCTGCTGCTGCAGCCACTCTGTGTTTGGGTACTCTATGCAGCCACATGAAGAGCATCCAACTGTTGCCTCTGAAGCTCCCTGAAAGCAGTGGCCCGGACAGCAGTGGCACCTCAGAATGTGTTTGCCCGAAGAGCTGGATGCTCTGGATATTCTTCTAAAGGCAAAACAGCTACAGCTAATCAATCCCTTCTGCAGTTGTGCTCCTCACATTCAACAATCTAACCACAGAGAAATGTTGTTCCCACCAAAAAGAAAAGGCTGACTGCAGAAAGTGTCCCACTTATCAACAAATTAGAAAGGGAGCAGAGGGACAAAGGAATAACAGAATGGCTCAAGTTGGAAGGGACCTTAGAGATCAGCCAATTCCAACTCCCCTGCCACAGGCAGGGACACCTCCCACTAGCCCAGGTTGCCCAAAGCCTCAGTCAGCCTGCCTTTAAACCACTTCCAGGGATGAGGCACCCACAACTTTGATGAGCCGACGAGGGAGGCAGCCAGGCTGG
>WAAF01014978.1:184207-227951 GCA_013400475.1 Tricholaema leucomelas | reverse complement strand
CTCTCCTCTCCTCTCCTCTCCTCTCCCTTCTTGTCTCTTTCCTTATTTCTTTTCCAAACAGCAGAATGAGCAGGAAGAAGTTTTGTTCCATCTGCTCCTGTCTATGCTGGTGCAGGGGTAGGCAGTCCCAAGTAATGCCATCAGTGGTGCTGTGGAGATGGCAATCTGCCTCTTGCGTGCGCTGACTGAAAGCATTAGGCAAGAAGGCAAAGCAGATTATTCTACACAATTTGTGGATCTTCACCACAGTTGGCAGAGATCCTCTTGCAAATGCACAGGATGACATATGTTAGACCAAAACATGGTTTGAAGCTAGAATCCTGCACAGATCATAGATATCTTTATAGCATTCATTTTGTTAACTCAACCCCCCCCTAAAATTAGCTGAGGAATGTGAGGGAAACGATGAGAGGGAAGTGCCTCAAATGGTAATAATGACCAAGCCCCCACAGTTATGTAAGGCAAGCAGCTACAGCTCCCACAGCCAGGCAGCTGTTCTGCTTTCCCAGTGCCAAAGGTACTGACCATATAAATCTGCTCTTTGGGCACAGCTTAAACCAGAGGCAAACAAGGGAAAACATTTTCTCTGCTTAGCTGGGATTACCATGAGCAGATTCTGCTTGTTCTCTATCTGCCCTTATTACAGGAGTCAGCTTCTCACTTCCAGCCTTTCTTTATTATTAATTTCTTTTTATGCTTAAAGCACCACTTATGAACTTGCAGCTAATTAAAAACACAAGCATAATTATGTTTCTTGTTGTGTCTCTGAAGTAGAGACGAATTAAAGTATTTCCCCTTGCAGACTCTCAAAGGAAGCAACACTTAGCTAAAGGGCAGATGTCTTTCCCTAGGAAAGCTCACCAAACACTAATCAGGATCTAGACTGAACCCCCTCCATCCCCTACATTTCAGGTAAGAACAGATTTCTCAGCTAAGCCAAGCCCAAGGATGCCAACCCTGTTGGAATGCACCCAAACCACACCATTTCACAGGGTTTAGTACATTGTGTTGACAACCACATTGATGCCATGTGCTAGTGGACAAGAATAAAAGGAATTCTTCTACCAGGCATACACACTCATGGTTCTGTCCTCTGGGGTCACAGCTTAAACTTAATCCTTTAAAAGAGGTATGAAAGTTTCTCAAGCACATCTAGCATAAAGAGCCCTTACATGAGGAGGAGGAGGAGGTTTTGCAGGAGCAAACACAGCAGCAACTGGGGGTTGGATTGGATGGTCTCCTTGGGTCCCTTCCAATCCTTAACATGCTGTGATCCTGTGAACTCTGCAGGTTGACATTGGTAACCTTAACCTAACCTACCTGGATACCCTCACTCATTTCAACACAGTGTTGTCCTTTGTTTGGAGTCTTATTTATAAAGCCTTAAATAGCAAAGAGCATAAAGAGTGATTCCCATTTTTAAAGAGCACAAAGAGAGATTCCCATTTTTAAAGAGCACAAAGAGAGATTCCCATTTTTAAAGAGCACAAAGAGTGATTCCCATTTTTAAAGAGCACAAAGATTGGTTCCCATTTTTAAAGAGCACAAAGAGTGATTCCCATTTTTAAAGAGCACAAAGAGTGATTCCCATTTTTAAAGAGCACAAAGAGTGATTCCCATTTTTAAAGAGCACAAAGAGTGATTCCCATTTTTAAAGAGCACAAAGAGTGATTCCCATTTTTAAAGAGCACAAAGAGAGATTCCCATTTTTAAAGAGCACAAAGAGTGATTCCCATTTTTAAAGACCACAAAGATTGGTTCCCATTTTTAAAGAGCACAAAGAGTGATTCCCATTTTTAAAGAGCATAAAGAGAGATTCCCATTATTAAAGAGTATAAAGAGTGATTCCCATTTTTAAAGAGCATAAAGAGAGATTCCCATTATTAAAGAGTATAAAGAGTGATTCCCACTTTTAAAGAGCACAAAGAGTGATTCCCATTATCCAAATCAAAACCTCTTTGTTACAAGACAGGTAATGAACAGAAACTGAGTTACTTCACATCTGGCCACAGCCACAGTTAAAAGGAACAGGCAGCAATTAAACCTTAAATAAACCAATTTCCATGTTATTACTAATGGGAAGATGAACATCACTCACTCTTCAATAAGTAGTTTTAATTTCTTACCTGTGTGGTAGGCAGCAACATCCAAACCCACATTAATGTCTGAGGCTACATTTCCCTCAGTGTGCAGTTACAATTTTTATTTGAGGATATATGAATTATGGAAGGACAGGAAGAGGTCAAGAGACTTAGAAATGTGTTGTTTTTTAGGAATTCTTAAATTGTAAAACTCCAAGTTCAAAGAAAAGGAAAATATATAAAGTTATAGAATGGGTTTGGTGCTTTAAACACTTAAAGCCATCAAAACAAAAAAAGAGAGACTCCAGCCAGAGTCAAACAGCTAAGCCAAGCCCAAAGAATCATAGAATAGAAATATCCAGGCTGGAAGAGACCTTAAAGACCATGCAGTTCAACCTAGCACCCAGCCCTGGCCAGTCAACCAGACCATGGCACTAAGTGCCCCAGCCAGGCTTGGCTTCAACACCTCCAGGGGTGGTGACTCCACCACCTCCCTGGGCAGCCCATTCCAATGCCAATCACTCTCTCTGCCAACAACTTCCTCCTAACACCCAGCCTTGTGTCCCCTTGTTCTGTTGCTGGGTGCCTGGCAGCAGAGCCCAACCCCAGCTGGCTACAGCCTCCCTGCAGGGAGCTGCAGACAGCAATGAGCTCTGCCCTGAGCCTCCTCTGCTGCAGGCTGCACACCCCCAGCTCCCTCAGCCTCTCCTCACAGGGCTGTGCTCCAGGCCCCTCCCCAGCCTTGCTGCCCTTCTCTCAACACCTTCCAGCACCTCAACAGCTCTCTGCAATGGAGGAGCCCAGAACTGGACACAGCACTCCAGGTGTGGCCTGAGCAGTGCTGAGCACAGGGGCAGAAGAACCTCCCTTGTCCTGCTGCCCACACTGCTCCTGAGCCAGCCCAGGATGCCATTGGCTCTGCTGCCCATCTGGGCACTGCTGCCTCCTCTTCAGCTCCTCTCTCCCAGCACCCCCAGCTCCCTCTCTGCCTGGCTGCTCTCAGCCACTCTGTCCCCAGCCTGTAGTGCTACTTGGGGTTGTTGTGGCCAAAGTGTAGAACCCTGCAGTTGGCCTTGTTCAGTCTCATCCCCTTGGCCTCTGCCCACCCATCCAGCCTGGCCAGGTCCCTCTGCAGGTTCCTTCTTCTTATTTTTTTTTTTCAAGCCCTGAACCATGTAGCTCCTGATTATTAGAACAGAGAAACTTGGAGAAGAGACAGCTAGAAGATGGCCACTGTCATTGAAACCACTCACCTTTACATTATGCATACTCATGATGTTCCCACAGTCATCCATGTACTGCTTCAGATCTTTGTCCTGTCAAAACATCACCAACACTGCTCAGTAAAAATGAGGACAGGAGATTAGATGAATATTAACTGTTTTCAGAACCAAAAGACTTCTTGATGAACAAAAGAGTATCTTGATGAACAAGGAGTTGTCTGCAAAAGATGCTCAGTGACAGACAACCTGAAAGCCTGAGGATGCAGAAAACTCTGCCTTTCCAGAGGACCTAAATTCCCATTTTGCAGCAAACTGCATCATCTCAGACATGATTTGCTGCTGTCTGTTCCTCCATCTTGTGTCTGTCACTGTATTTTATGAGATTGCTACAGACTTCAATTATACTGGAAGTGGAGTCTTTCTTCACCTCTTCTTATGCTTATTATATTCCAGCATATAAAGTGAGCAAGTGAAGTTCACAATCTCTAAGTGAACCTTTTTACTTCAATTCCATCTATCTCCTCCTTAACCCAACTCTTGGTCCTTTCCAAAAGACAGATGAATCATAGAATCAAGCAGGTTGGAAGAGAGCTCCAAGCTCCTCCAGTCCAACCTAGCACCCAGCCCTGTCCAATCAACCAGATCAAGGCACTAAGTGCCTCATCCAAGCTTTTTTTCTGAAGGATCTCTAAGATCAAATCCAAACACTGACCTAACATCACTGTGGCCACTAAACCACATGGTGAGAGATGCAACTCTGCACAGTTCAATCACAGAATCATAGAATCAACCAGGTTGGAAGAGACCTCCAAGCTCATCCAGTCCAACCTATCATGTGCTGCCCAGGGAGATGGTGAAGTTACCAACTCTGGGTGTGTTTAAAGGTCATTTGGCTGTGTTGTTTGGGGAGACCACAGAATGACAGAATCAACCGGGTTGGAAGAGACCTCCAAGCTCATCCAGTCCAACCTAGCACCCAGCCCTGGCCAATCACCTAGACCATGGCACTAAGTGCCACATCCAGGCTTTTCTTGAATGCCTCCAGGGACAATGACTCCACCACCTCCCTGGGCAGCCCATTCCAATGCCAATCACTCTCTCTGTGAAATCTTCCTCCTAACACCCAGCCTAGACCTCCCCTGGCACAACTTGAGAAGAGGGAGGGGGGGAAAAGAGACTCTCTTGCTTGAAGAGGTTGCTATAAAACGATGGGATGTGCTGTCTGCTTTGAAGTATTCTTTTGTCCTCAGCTAACTTGCAAGAGTTGCAACATAAAAAGCATCACCAAGATACTTTTATCATCACAAGACCTTTTGTTCATCAAGATACAAAGGATGCACCATAAAAAGTTGCATCAGGAAAGCATCATTTGAGTAACAAGCAGTGTCATGATCCTTTTTTACAGTTAACCAGTTTGGTACAAGTTGACAGTTGGCTCAGGAAGGTCACCACTAACTGCTCTCAATGAAACCACCAGGGCAGTATTTGCTAATTCACAGCAATTTAAGAACCAAATACAATTTTCTCATGTTCAGCAGAGTAGTTCCAGATGCAGGAGAAAACTGTAACGGTCTCAGGATATTTTTTTTCCCTTTTCCTAAGTTTGTGTTCCTTAGAAACAATAAAGGGAATGTGAAGCTCACCATTTCTTCAAGCCCTTACCAGATATTCAAAGACGAGAGTCAAAGACTTGTCTGTGTGCACAATGTCATGTAAGGTAACAATATTTGCATGCTTCAGGTCTTTTAATAATGACACTGCAAAAGAGAATGGCAAGCAGAGAATGAATGCAAAAGACAGGAGTGGTAAATGCATTTCTAGCAAGTTCACACATCCAAGCTTTGGATTTTTCAATTAAAAAGCTGTTTTTAAGCACTTAATACAGATTAAGTTAGTAAGAAAGGTCTTTAATCAAAAGACCAAACAGATGTTTGAGTAACAAACTAAGTATTTCCTCAGCTATACACTTCAGGCAGAAGAATTCATTTGTTAAGATGTATTCTGAATCACAAAATGCACTGGGTAGGAAGGGACCCTCAGAGGTCACCTTGTCCAATCCCCCTGCTGCACTGAGCAGGGGAACCTCCTGCTAGATCAGACTGCTCAGGATCCCATCAAGTTTGCCCTTGAATGTCTCCATGCTTGGGGCCTTAAACACATCTCTGAGCAACCTGAGTGCTTCACCACTCTCACTGTAGGGAGCTCCTTCCTAAGGTCCAACCTAAATCTGCTCTGCTCCAGTTTTAAACCATTGCCCTTCATCCTATCACTCCAAGCCCTTCCAAACAGGCCCTCCCCAGCCTTCCTGTAGGTCCCCTTCAAATACTGAAATTTAGCTCTAAGCTCTCCCTGGAGCCTTCTGCTCTCCAGGCTGAACAGCCCCAACTCTCCCAGCTTGTCCTTGTAAGAGAGGTGTTCCAGCTCCCCTGATGATTTTTGTGGCCCTGAAAGCTACTCACTAATAATCATCCATCTACACTACTGCACTTGAGAACACAGAAGTTTATATTCACCTACAGTAAATACATTGTGAACATTAACCCTTAACACACCTAAAGTCTCATTAAAACTAATTGCAACTTCATTAATCTCCCACCTAGCCTGTGTATTCCCTAGTACCAACAGTATCTTGGTGAAAACCTGGAATTCTAAGGAGTGAAAAAAACCCAGAACCCAGTGATCACCTTCTCTTATGGCTGTGCATGGTGCTCCCTCTTCATGTTCCAGGCGGATTTCTTTCAGAGCCACCAGGTTCTCTGTCAATTTACTTCTCCCCTTATAAACTGTTGCATAAGTACCCTAGAGAAGGGGAAAAGAAGCAAACTTTGGCAAGCTGTTCCTTCAGTGGAAGGTTAAGTCAAAAAAAGGAAAAGATAAACTTCTGTCCAATGGGTTTCATGTAGAATTTCTAAGTTGTCTTCTTCTGATGTATGATAAACTACAAAGGAGTTTTGTAAGCATAGTGTTGAAGACACAGGAGTCACAAGGGATGCACCCTGAATCATAGAATCAACCAGGTTGGAAGAGACCTCCAAGATCATCCAGTCCAACCTAGCACCCAGCCCTAGCCAAACAACTAGACCATGGCACTAAGTGCCCCATCCAGTCCTCCCTTGAACACCTCCAGAGATGGAGACTCCACTACCTTCCCGGGCAGCCCATTCCAATGGCACTGTGCTAGTTTGAGCCTAGCTGGGATATTTTGGTGAGAAGAATTAGACTATAGGCTGTGAAAAGGAAACAATGGTGATGGCTACTGCACTCATAGGCTTGCTGAGATGGATAAAAACAAGAACATAAACATAGATAAGGGAGATGCTCTCTGGCTTCTGGGCTGCACTTCTCTCTCTAACCTAACTTGCTGTCTGAATAATCCTTCTGCTTCCTACCCCCCCAGCTGACCCTCCAAATTCACCTTGAACATAAGGCAAAGTCTGGGGTAAGGTAGAAGGGTGGGAAGAAGGTGGAAGGGTGGTTGGGAGCCCCTCCTGGGGACTGTGGTTTCTGGGAGGGCTGCTGTGTTTCTGTATTACTGTTTAACTTGTCTATGTCTGTCTATAGCAGTATATAGACTGTAAATACCTGCTTGGATACTGTGCTAAGCTGTAAATACAAAGCTTCATCCAATTTCCAGAGTGGCTGAGTCTAGTCTGGGTGATTTTCTTAAGTGTGGGAGGGTCAGGTAACACCCAAACCATCACACACATGAACTCTACCTGGAAAGCTACACGCCACACAGCTACCAAAGTAGTCAGATCAGGTAGCATTAGGGTCACTGAGTTCACTCCTAGGATCATTTACCCTCCTGAAAATCTCTATTTGATTAAAAGTAGGTCAGATTGCCCTGCAGTTATGTTTCTGAAGGCTGCAAAGCCCAGGGAGGTGCAGTCCTCAAAGTCTCATTTTGGTTGAGGTACCAAACAGTAAATATTAGGAAGCTTTCTCTACTTTACTTCTTTTCCTGAGGCAACAAGAGACTGAAAACTCTCAAGGCATGTCACATAAGGACAAGAACATTTGACAAACCAGCAAGTAGGTCCATCTAACCCCAGCAACTGCAAAGAGAAAGCACCAAAGTCACAGAAATTGCCCTGGGTTACAGCACACACACTTGCTCTTGTCCATTGCAGTTTGTAAGCAAGTGAGATAAGCTAAACCTGCAGCTCTGACTTGATAGCTCCCAGATTAACATCCTTCCAAAGACACACAACGTTGGGTCATGTCTAGTGATCCATCTAACAAGTACTGCAGGCAAAACAAAGAATAAATGTGCTTGGAAACAGAAATGTTGCAAACTGAGGACTCAGTATTCACAGCAGAGACAAGGACCAGCCCTGCTGCCCTCTGCAATCACAGAATGGCAGGGGTTGGAAGGGACCTCTGGAGATCTTTGAGTCCAAACTCCCTGCCAGAGCAGGATCACCTATGGCAGATCACACAGCAAATGTGTCCAAACTGGTCTTGAAAGCCTCCAGAGAAGGAGACTCCACAACCACTCTGGGCAGCCTGTTCCAGTGCTCCAGCACACCCTAACAGCAAAGATGTTTCTCCTCAAGTTGTGGTGGAACCTCCTGTGTTCCAGTTTGTGTCCACTGCCCCTCATCCTATCACAGCACACCAGTGAAAAGAGCCTGGCCCCTTCTTCTTTACATCCACCCTTAAAGTCTTTGCAAACACTGATCAGATCCCCTCTCAGCCCTCTGTTCTCCAGGCTAAACAGCCCCAGCTTTCAGCCTTTCCTCATCAGAGAGATGTTCCAAACCCTTCATCATCCTCACAGCCCTCTGTTCTCCAGGCTGAACAGCCCCAGCTTTCAGCCTTTCCTCATCAGACAGATGTTCCAATCCCTTCATCACCCTCACAGCCCTCTGTTGGACTCTAAGGTATTTCCTCGTCTCTCTTGACCTAGGGAGCTCATGTTCAGTGTGTTGTATTCCAGCACTCCTTGCCCATTTTTGATCCAACCTCGACCAAACTGGGCTGGACTGACCTCTGGCTCTCCCTGAACTGTATCAGTTCTCTGAAGGCAGGTGCTGAGTGGAGGCAGAGATACCTACTGCTGCCCTCCCAGAAGGAAGGGCAAACTCAGTGTCAGGTCCTTCAACGGGCAGCTCCCAGGTCTGTAAGCTTCTCTTCCATAACATGGATAGCTTCTGCTAGCTCCCTTCAAGTGCTGTCTTGTCCAGCCTGAGTGCACCTCAACTCCTCAACTCACAGCAGGAGGACAACAGACTTCACTGCTCTGATTACCCTCAGAGTGATTTTGACTCTCTGCACACAAAGCCAGACTATGTAAGGAGGTCAGAGAGCAGTGGCTGAGGAGTCTTGCTCTTCTCCTGGTCAGTGGTGGTGTTCCTACTTACTCTGTGTGCACAGACCATTAGTGACCTTGTTACAACATGATGAAGACATTTGGTTTACTGAGAAGATAAAACCAGTGGGTACATTGAGAGCTCTGGAGATGCTCAGTTAACAATTCTGTAGATTTTTCCATGAGACATTGTCACCAAGGCAGGAACCATCTCAAAGGAAAGCTATACATACCTCTCCAAGCTTTTCTAACTTGATATAGGTTTCCATTTTTCCAAATCCAATTTCTGACTGCAATGAAAAGAAATGGAAAATCAATCACTGGAACTGATCATTTCATTCAGACATCATTTAACCAGCAAGCTAAACTCTGATTCAGAAAAATACCTGCTAGGACCTGACCAAAGACTGCATGATTCTGCTGTTTGAAAAGCAAAGACATAAATCTTCCCAGCAACCAAGCCTGTCAGTCTAGTGTGGATCCTAGAACTGTGGACTGAGCTACACTTAGATCAAAACTTCACTTTTGAACCCTCTTACTTTGGTCTTCTCCACTCTTTTGATCTGATTGCTCCTGATATTCTAGCTTAAAAGCACAGAAGTCATCTCTCAGTACAACCTTATGATGCTGCCTCTTTCAAAGCAATTTATCTGCTATGTTCAAGATCTCAGCTTCAGTTTTCCTCTCCCATCCTGAACTTTTGATGCTTTGCAGTCTAAGCCCCTGCCAGTGAAATCCCCACACACCATTCCTTCACAGCCTTCAGCTTTGTCTCCACAATTTATGCTTCATGACTTATAACATCAAATCTTTGTACATTTTACTCGGATCAATTCACCTTCTCTTCTTTGTCACCACTTTAGCTCTGCAGTGCAAGCCAGGAGGCCTTGGCCACCTATAAAACATCATTCTCTGAAGACTTTAAGGTCATTGCTCTTTTCCTGTTCAGCTCCACTAGAAGCAATACTTACCTCTTACAGCTACTTTCATGTAAGACCACTGTCAATTACACCAAAGCTTTGTGTGTAAAGTAGGGGTATAAAACATGTCCACTTCAAAAGGAATTTACCATGCAGCTGTAGCCTGGACCCTGTGAAAGCCCCAAATCCACAGGCTTCATGGGGGTTTGCTTTACACTAAGACCAAAAAAATTTAGGTTTCCTCCCTAGCATCATCTCCTCCTTCCAGCACCTCACAGATTTGACTTCTGAGTAGCTCCCTGCACTTGTGTCCACATAGAATCACAGAATCAGTCAGGGTTGGAAGGGACCACAAGGATCAGCCAGTTCCAACCCCCCTGCCATGCCCAGGACACCCTACCCTAGAGCAGGCTGCACACAGCCTCAGCCAGCCTGGCCTGAAACACCTCCAGCCATGGGGCCTCAACCACCTCCCTGGGCAACCCATTCCAGCCTCTTACCACTCTCATGCTCAACAACTTCCTCCTCACCTCCAGGCTGACTCTCCCCACCTCCAGCTTTGCTCCATTCCCCCCAGTCCTGGCACTCCCTGACAGCCTCAAAAGTCCCTCCCCAGCTCTTTTGTAGCCCCCTTCAGACCCTGGAAGGCCACAAGAAGGTCACCTGGGAGCCTCCTCCAGCCTGCACAGCCCCAACTCTTTCAGTCTGTGCTCACAGCAGAGCTGCTGCAGCCCTCTCAGCATTCTCCTGGCCCTGCTCTGGACAATCTCCAGCATCTCCACAGCCCTCTTGTCCCAGGGGCTCCAGACCTGGATGCAGTACTCCAGGTGGGGTCTCAGCAGAGCAGAGCAGAGCAGAGGGGGAGAATCACCTCCCTGGCCCTGCTGGCCACACTTCTGCTGCTGCAGCCCAGGCTCTGCTTGGCTTTCTGGGCTGCAAGTGCACACTGCTGGCTCCTGTTGAGCTCTTCCACCAGCACCCCCAAGTCCCTCTGCTCAGGGCTGCTCTCCAGCCACTCACTGCCCAGCTTGTATTTGTGTTTGAGATTGCCCCAACCCAGATGCAGGACTTTGTGCATACATCAGAATATGTTGACTGGTTCCTAAAAATCTGATGGCTATTCAAGTTGTCTGCCATTTCATGGGGGCAGCATCATGTGAATACTGCTACCTGTATTAAGATTTGACATCAACACAGTATGAAGGCATAAGGAAGCTGGATGGATAAGAAAAGTGGCATTAATACTTAATTTTCAGAACAAATGCATGGAAATACATCTGAAGGAAGTGTAAGATTTTGTCTGCAAACGTATTTGACATAGCTAAGACAAAAAAAAAGGGGGCACACAGTTAAGACTATGCAAGTATTAAAAGTAATTCTGCTTTATTAAATGTGTTACAGTTGCAATATGTAAAAAAAAAATGAATAAAGAGACTTTATCATCAAGCATGTTCAGGAGCTTGTTCAAGCCAAGCAGTTTATCCCAGCATGCCAGCAGAGCTGGCATTTAACAACCCTTGTGAGATTTTAAGCATAGCTCTGATGCAGGTACAATGTCAGTAAAGTGCATTTTGACCTACTTAAACATATCTTCAAGTGAGTATTAGATGGTATTAGAATTATAAAGATAGGCTGCTTACTACACAGGAGAAACTGAAGGAGAGCTCCTAACTACTGACCTGGTTATTGCCAGGCAGTCTGGAATCCTGACTTCTAAGAAACCTGAATGTTGTTCACCAAGATAAAGAAACTTAGCATCAACTTTAGCCAGGAAAATCACACAGTATGTCCTACATACAGAGGAGAGATACTCACAAAATCACAGAATCATTCAGGTTGGAAGAGACCTCCAAGATCATCCAGTCCAACCTAGCACCCAGCCCTGGCCAATCAACCAGACCATGGCACTGAGTGCCTCATTCAGGCTTTGCTTGAACACCTCCAGGGATGGTGACTCCACCACCTCCCTGGGCAGCCCATTCCAATGCCAATCACTCTCTCTGACAACAACTTCATCCTAACATCCAGCCTAGACCTCCCCTGGCACAGCTTGAGGCTGTGTCCCCTTCTTCTGTTGCTGCTTGCCTGGCAGAAGAGCCCAACCCCAGCTGGCTACAGCCTCCCTGCAGGGAGCTGCAGACAGCAATGAGCTCTGCCCTGAGCCTCCTCTTCTGCAGGCTGCACACCCCCAGCTCCCTCAGCCTCTCCTCACAGGGCTGTGCTCCAGGCCCCTCCCCAGCCTTGCTGCCCTTCTCTCAACACCTTCCAGCACCTCAACATCTCTGCAATGGAGGAGCCCAGAACTGGACACAGCACTGCAGGTGTGTCCTGAGCAGTGCTGAGCACAGGGGCAGAAGAAGCTCCCTTGTCCTGCTGCCCACACTGCTCCTGAGCCAGCCCAGGATGCCACTGGCTCTGCTGCCCACCTGGGCACTGCTGCCTCCTCTTCAGCTCCTCTCTGCCAGCACCCCCAGGGCCCTCTCTGCCTGGCTGCTCTCAGCCACTCTGTCCCCAGCCTGTAGTGCTGCTTGGGGTTGTTGTGGGCAAAGTGCAGAACCCTGCACTTGGCCTTGTTCAGTCTCATCCCAATCAAAGAATCAAAAAATCCATCCTAATCAAAGAATCTTCAACAGCTGCCTTTGAATAGGGTTAATTTCAATCACATTGTGCTTGCCTATCATGCATAAGAATAAAACTCATTTTTATACTCCTCAGACTTTTCCTTCAAAACCATTTCTGAACCACTCAGGTTTTTTTGGGTGAAATACATTACCTGTCTCTTTTGATTTACACAGACAACACTGAGGCATTCTAGTTCTGGTGTCTTGCCTCTAATGGCTGATGGTAAGGGTTCCACCTATGGTACTTGCATGCAACACATGCAAACACAATACACAATTACTCTAAAAGCTTCTTATTTTCTCCTTGCTTTTCAGAGAAAAGCACCAACACTGAAGCAGAGCAGGTCCTCACTTGATACTTTTTACAGGCTTCCTTTTTCCTTTGATTCTTAAGTGAGCCTTGCAAAGACACATGCCTTTGAAGCAGAGCACAACAGCCCTCTACTGTAATTAACAGACTGCTAAGTGAGCTTGCAAAGGCAATCTCAGAATATTAACTGCTTGAACTGCTTTTGTTTTCGAAAGCTTAGTTTGAAACCGTGGAATGCCAAGGCAGTAAATGCATGCCTGCATAGCACAGCACTGCTGGTAGGTTTCATTTTGCATTGTTAAGCCTTGAAAGCTGGCTCCATGCACACCTCATATTCATTAGAGGGCACTGTTCTTCTGTCTGTCTGCTCTAGAGAGAAAGTCAACTGCACTCAGGGCTCAGCTTTAAATGGGCAAGGGCATTAAGAAAGCTTAGAAATACAGGACAGCATCCTCCCCAGCCTTCAAATAAAGAATCACAGAGTCATAGAATCAGTCAGGGTTGGAAGGGACCACAAGCCATTGGAATGGGCTGCCCAGGGAGGTGGTGGAGTCACCGTCCCTGGGGATGTTCAGGAAAAGCCTGGATGAGGCACTTAGTGCCATGGTTTAGTTGACTGGATAGGGCTGGGTGCTAGGTTGGACTGGATGAGGCACTTAGTGCCATGGTTTAGTTGACTGGATAGGGCTGGGTGCTAGGTTGGACTGGATGACTTTGGAGGTCTCTTCCAACCTGATTGATTCTATTCTATTCTAAGGATCTAGTTCCAACCCCTCTGCCATGTCTAGGGACACCTTACCCTAGATCAGGCTGCCCACAGCCTCCGACAGCCTGGTCTTAAACACCTCAACCACCTCCCTGGGCAAACCATTCCAGGCTCTCACCACTCTCATGCTGACGAACTTCCTCCTCATGTCCAGTCTGAATCTCCCCAGGACTACACTGAGAAGTTCTACAAAACAAGTACTTGACTGGTGTCTGAGCAGAGAATCACAGAATGGCTTAGGTTGGAAGGGACCTCAGAGATCACCTATCTACTCCAACCCTCCCCATGCCATCCATGGGCAGCAATGCCTTTCAGCTAGACTCAGATGCTAAAGGCCTCATTCAGTCTGGACTTCAACACCTCCAGGGAGGAGGTATCCACAACCTCCCCTAGGCAACCTATTGCAGAGTCTAAATATCCTTGTACTGAAAAACTTCTTCCTAAGATTCAGTCTAAAGTTACTCTCCCTCAGCTTCAAACCACTCCTCCTTGTCTTGTCCTTAGACATCCTTATGGAATGTCTCGCTCCAGACTTCTTGTGGGTTTCCTCCAGATACCAGAAGGTCTCCCTGGAGTCTTTATCTTCTCCAGGCTGAACAACCCCAGCTCCCTCAGCCTGTCCTCGTAGCAGAGGTGCTCCAGCCCTTGGATCATCTTTGTGGCCCTCCTCTGGACTCACTCCAACAGCTCTGTGTCCTTCTTAAGATGGGGACAGCAGAATTAGTCAGAGTATTTGAGGTGGAGCCTCATTAGATCAGGGTAAAGGAGAGGCCTGGGGGAAGTCTATTCCTTGCTTCAATGCCACATCAGTAACTAAGCTGTTAATTAGCTACAAAACTCTGGCACAAATATTGAAGCTGGCTACAATTATTATTACTTCCAGAGATTTGATCCAATCTTTCCCTCTCTTTTAATATTCTTGTAGAAGGTGACATGCAGATCAGAGCTTCAGCCTAGCACAATAAAGAGTTCTTATTTAATTCAGGGGAAAAAAGGATGATAAAACTTAACCATGGCTTTGTGATAAGGCAGAAAGAGCAAAATCAAGAGAGCTCATAAATAAATAAACCAATAATAAACCAAATTCACTCCTTGTAAATTTCAGAAACCCATCCAGTTTTTCCATTCTGAAGAAGCTCTCACCAATGAATTTGCTCAAGAAGTCAGTAATGGTTTAGTCACTCTTTAAGACCTCAATTAACATTAAGAAAGTTCAGAGAGCAAATTGGGATTTTGGTGTAGCAAGCTATGTAAAAATAAGACAATAAAGGATTGATAAGGCTGTTTCAGAGCTAACATTTGTACTTTAATTACAGTATAGGAATCCTCATTCTGCCATTCCCAAGAAAGAACTATTTTGTTTTAAATAACCTAATAATCTAAAGAGATTTCATAGAATCACAGAATGGCAGGGGCTGGAAGGGACCTTGAAAGATCAACCAGATTGGAAGAGACCTCCAAGCTCATCCAGTCCAACCTAGCACCCAGCCCTCTCCAATCAACTAGATCATCTAGTCCAACACCACTGCCAGAGCAGGCTCATCTATACCAGAATTTATGTGAACTTATTCAGTCCTTCTCTTAGGAATACACACGTGCTTAAAAACACATCAAAATGGTCATCTCAACAGTGATTTTGAGAAAGAAAATTTGATAGCTAACACCAAAAAAAACAGCAATGAGGACCTGCCCTCATATTCATAGAATCAGAATCAACCAGGTTGGAAGAGACCTCAAGCTCAGCCAGCCCAACCTAGCACCCAGCCCTATCCAATCAACCAGACCATGGCACTAAGTGCCCCAGCCAGGCTTGGCTTCAACACCTCCAGAGACGGCGACTCCACCACCTCCCTGGGCAGCCCATTCCAATGCCAATCACTCTCTCTGGCAGGAACTTCCTCCTGACATCCAGCCTAGACCTCCCCTGGCACAGCTTGAGGCTGTCCCCCCTTCTTCTGTTGCTGGGTGCCTGGCAGCAGAGCCCAACCCCAGCTGGCTACAGCCTCCCTGCAGGGAGCTGCAGACAGCAATGAGCTCTGCCCTGAGCCCTCTCTTCTGCAGGCTGCACACCCCCAGCTCCCTCAGCCTCTCCTCACAGGGCTGTGCTCCAGGCCCCTCCCCAGCCTTGCTGCCCTTCTCTCAACACCTTCCAGCACCTCAACATCTCTCTTGAATTGAGGAGCCCAGAACTGGACACAGCACTCAAGGTGTGGCCTGAGCAGTGCTGAGCACAGGGGCAGAAGAACCTCCCTTGTCCTGCTGCCCACACTGCTCCTGAGCCAGCCCAGGATGCCCCTGGCTCTGCTGCCCACCTGGGCACACTGCTGCCTCAGCTTCAGCCTACAAAATATTATGCTGCATTATGGCCCTCCTACTGTATCACCAGAGCTTTGGCCTTGACCTAAGACTATGTGTGGCCTACATGCCCAGAGAGATCATCCCTGCTCCAAAAAGAAAAAGGATTTAAGTATGTTCTTTTGGAATACTTTTAGCCTTCCATCTCAGTGGGTGAGATGCACTGAGCAAGCCCTGTGCTGAGAAATGACAGGGACAAGTCTGCAGAAGGCAAATTAAAGAAAGACTGAAATTCCTCCATGGATTCAGCTGAGTGCACACTGAAGCTCAGGCCATTATCACATTAAGGGGGTTGGTTTAGCACACTCACCAGGGATGCCCTCCGAGAACGTCGACTCATGGGCTGGTCAAAGGGGGGGCTGTTGATCTGCAGCTTTTCCAGGTAGCCATCAGGTATCCTGATGTCAGCAGGCAGGGACAAACGCTTGTTCAAATCCTGCAGGAAAGGATATTAAGAAGAGAAGAGTCAAGCATAGTTTAGGGCTCCCTAAAGCATCTTAACACATGTAGCCTTGTTGGCTTAAGTCTGAGGAGTTGAGATTTAGACTGGAGGTTAGAAATTCTTTCCAATAAGGGTGATGAGACACTGGCACAGGTTGCCCAGGGAGGTTGTGGATGCTTCCTCCCTGGAGGTGTTCAAGGCCAGGATGGATACAGCCTTGAGCAACCTGGACTAGTGGAAGGTGTCCCTGTCCACAGCAGGGAGGTTGGAACTGGATGATCTTTAAGGTCCCTTCTGACCCAAACCATTCTATGAATCTATGAACCACCACAGAGATGAAAGGGCAGATTCACAAAAATGGGAAGTGATTTCCAAACCAGCAGGAGGTATTTCTTGGTTACAGGAGTTTATGCAGGTCAANAACATCCAGCCTAGACCTCCCCTGGCACAACTTGAGACTGTGTCCCCTTGTTCTATTGCTGGTTGCCTGTCAGCAGAGCCCAACCCCACCTGCCTACAACCTCCCTTCAGGTAGCTGTAGACAGCAGTATACAAGGTGAAAGGTAATACAGAAACACAACAGCCTTCCCAGAAACCTGAGTTCCCAGGAGGGGCTCTCAACTGCCCTTCCACCTTCCCCCACCCCTCTCTACCTTATCCCAGACATTGCCTTGTGCCCAAGGAAGATTGGAGGGTTGGCCTGGGGGGGTTAGGAAGCAGGTGGATTAATCAGAGAGATAGCAGGCTAGGTTAGAGAGAGAAATGGAACCCACAGCCTGGACAGAGAGCATCTCCCTTATCTATGTTTGGATTCTTGTTCTTATACATCTCAGCAAGCCTACAAGTGAGGCAGACATCACCACTGTTTCTCTTTTCACAGCCTGTAATCTAGTTCTTCTCACCAAAACATTCTAGCTAGCTTCAAACTAGCACACAGACTCAGGATCAAACTCTACAATCTGCTCCCACAGCTTCTGCCCTGGAATCAGGCTATCTCTGGAGCCACCACGTTTTCCACACTTCTTTCCAACAGAGGAGGGCAACTCCAGAGTTCTGCTGGTGGACCTCAGATTTAATCACTGAATCACAAACACATCCAGGTTGGAAAAGCCTCTCAGCCATCACCAAGTCCAACCTAGAACCTTACTCTACAGGATCCACCTTAAACCATCTCCCTAAGCACCATATCCAAACTGCCCTTAAACACATCCAGTCTGGGTGACTCCACCACCTCTCTGGGCAGCTCATTCCAGTCCCTGATCACTCTGTGAAAAACTTCTTCCTAATATCCAATCTAATCCTCCCCAGCTTCAGCTCGAGGCCATTCCCTCCTTGTTCTATCTCCAGTTCCCTGTGAGCAGAGCCCAGCAGCAGCCTCTCCACAATGTCCCTTCAGGTAGTTGCCAATAGCAATGAGGTCTCCCCTCAGCCTCCTCTGTTTCACACTACCCATCCCCAGCTCCCTCAGTCGCTCCTCATCAGATTTATTCTCTAAGCCCTTCCCCAGCTTCCTTGCCCTCCTCTGGACCTGCTCCAGCACCTCCACATCTCTCTTGTACTGCAGTGCCCAAAACTGAACATAGAACTCGAGGTGTGGCCTCACCAAAGCCGAGTACAAGGGAACAATCAATACCGACCTGAGGGCTGCAAGCTCTTGTTGATGTTACCCTACTCTGTCTTACCTACCACATCTCCAGCTCTGCGTTCTGGGCATCCCAAGTTAACCTCAAGGCTGGCAGCTAGATTGGGTTGCCCTCAGGCTTGGCCATGTGTTTCTACTTGTGTCTTTGCAGCAGCAGCTTTGAACTATTTCAGCATGCTAAATCATCAAGAAACTATCTCAGGCGAAGTGCAGAGCTTCCTGCCAGCTTTGTGCTCCAAACAGGTTCAGTGTAAGGTCAGACAAGCTCCCAGCCTGAAGAGAGGGCAAGAGAGGCAGCAGAGCAAGCCTGGGAAGTCAGCAGCTAAATTGGCTTAGTCTGCTAAAGAACTGGATCATCAGATTTTTCAGGACCTGAGATCTTGGTTGGACAGCTTGCTAAGCTTTCCGTGGTGAGAATGTATTTGAATCTTGGACATGCATAATCTGTGCACATGTCTGGAGCAGTATCAGAGCCAAAAAAAACCAACCCCAATCAGTTCAAAACATGTGTTAAAAAATAACAGAATTTGGCTATTAGCTGAGTTTCAGGTAGGACTGAAGCCCTTATATAGACTGCCCAGATAACTGATCTACATATGGCCACTGGATACAGGCAGAAGGGTTTGGAGAGATGCCAGCAAAGCTTTAACTTCTGGCAGCTGACCCTCCTGTTTTCCTTTCACTTCTCACACCTCCCTGGCTGCAGAGCACAAAACTCTGTCAGTCTGCTGCCCAACGTCAGCTTCTTTGCCTAACTGGAAAAATCAGTGCCTGTATTTCTGACTTTGCACAGAACTTTGAAACTGCCTTTGAACAAAAGAAAGGCTGCTCAGATGACGACAGCTTTGGCTAACAGTTTGAAGTTCAATTAAAAGCAAACAAAAGGATGCCTCTGTTTTGGCAGCTTCCAATTTCTTTCCTCATTTTCAGCTTGGGTGTTTCAGATTTTTTTTTTCCCCCCAAACTGGCAATTTTCTAACTGGCTGAGTGGTTTTCAGGGGAGTGGAGGAATTAGCTAATTATAATGGGAGCTAGCAGTAATCCCTACAGTAAAGCATGATTTGACTGTGCTGCACTGATAGCCAAGTCAAGACTTCTTGTTTAAAACCATGGGTTAAAATTGTTACCTAACAGTCAGAAGCCTTTTATGACACAAATATTTGTAAGGTTATATAAAGTCACATATACCAAACCTTCTTTTTGTTATAATCATCCTTTATCTAACTGTATCAGGAGCAGTGTGGCCAGTAGGACAAGGGAGGTTATTCTTCCCCTGTACTCAACACTGGTCAGGCCACACCTTGAGTGCTGTGTCCAGTTCTGGGCTCCTCAATTCAAGAGAGATGTTGAGGTGTTGGAAGGTGTCCAGAGAAGGGCAACAAGGCTGGTGAAGGGGCCTGGAGCACAACGCCTGTGAGGAGAGGCTGAGGGAGCTGGGGGTGTGCAGCCTGCAGAAGAGGAGGCTCAGGGCAGAGCTCATTGCTGTCTACAACTACGTGAAGGGAGGTTGTAGCCAGGTGGGGTTGGTCTCTTCTACCAGACAACCAGCAACAGAACAAGGGGACACAGTCTCATGTTGTGCCAAGGGAGGTGTAGGCTGGATGTTAGGAGGAAGTTGTTGGCAGAGAGAGTGATTGGCATTGGAATGGGCTGCCCAGGGAGGTGGTGGAGTCGCTGTCCCTGGGGGTGTTGAAGCAAAGCCTGGATGGGACACTTAATGCCATGGTCTGGTTGATTGGCCAGGACTGGGTGCTAGGTTGGACTGGATGAGCTTGGAGGTCTCTTCCAACCTGGTTAATTCTATTCTACTTTATTCTATTCTAACTGCCAAAAATAGGCAAAAGGAAAGAAAGTTGTTTAGATTGCAAATCCAAATACCTGAAAGACAGAAATGACTGAGTTTTGTTTGCCTTTACCACCTTAATTCCCCCTTGGTTTTGTAATAATTGAAGCAATCACCTCGGGGGAAAAGAAAGGAATCCTAATTAACTGCTATAGAGCAACATGAAAGGGGACTCATTGGATGTGCATGAGAGAAATAAACACATTTCCTAGTGGCTAAACAGAAAAATTGGAAGCTAAAATGACATGAATTTGACACAGTTGAAAAGCCCAGTTAATTTAAGTGAGATTAAGTTAAAAAGCAAGAACCTTGCTAGAGAACCACAGAGTGTCAGGGGTTGGAAGAGACATAAACACCTCACCTAGTGCAGCAGCCCTGCTAGAGCAGGACCACACCAACCAATTCTGAGCCCTGACTGTTCAAGGCTGGGCAATCTGTTGATACTTGCTCAGCTGATGGCAATAGACTTACTCAGAGATGCAGAGACTGGTTTGGGATGGAAGAGACCTTGAAGATCATCTAGTTCCAACTCTCCTAGCATTGACAGGGACACCTTGCACTAGACCAGACTGCTCAAGGCCTCATGCTGCCAGGCCTTGAACACCTCCAGGGAGAGAGCATCTGTGAACTCCCTGGGCAACTTCTCCCAGTGCCTCATCACTCTCACTAGAAAGACTTTCCTCTGTGGGCTGTCAGCCAAGCCTGCACCTGGCTGAGCAGTCGCTCCCTGCTCCTGTGGGATGCAGACAAGATGGAAGGATAGTGAGGAGACTTGTGGGTGGAGGTAATGACAGTTTAATAGAGAAAGTGAAAGCTGTGTGCTCAAATAGAGTGGAAAAGGGAACTGATTAGAATCATAGAATCAACCAGGTTGGAAGAGATCATAGAAAAAAATCATAGAATCAAGCAGGTTGGAAGAGACCTCCAAGATCATCCAGCCCAACCTAGCACCCAGCCCTATCCAATCAACTAGGCCATGGCACTAAGTGCTCCATCCAGTCTTTGCTTGAACACCTTGATTAACTGATAGGCTGGATGTTAGGAGGAAGTTGTTGTCAGAGAGAGTGATTGGCATTGGAATGGGCTGCCCAGGGAGGTGCTGGAGTCACTGTCCCTGGGAGTGTTCAAGAAAAGCCTGGATGAGGCACTTAGTGCCATGGTGTGGTTGACTGGATAGGGCTGGGTGCTAGGTTGGGCTGGATGATCTTGGAGGTCTCTTCCAACCTGTTTCATTCTATGTGACTGAAGCAAAAGGCTAACTGGCAGGTAGGCACTCAGCTGCTCACTGGAAAGATTGACCTCAGTGTGCCCAGCAGTGGCTTGGGAAGCACAAGTCAAATGTTGCAGCCACAAATGTCTCCTCCTGCCCTTCAGCTTTCATTACTGAGCACCATGTCAGATGGTCCAGAATAGCCCTTTGGCCAGTTCAAAGTGGCTGTCAAGCCTAGGGGGAAGCCTTTATGGAGTGACTGATGTCAACAGCCCCAGGCTTTGTATGCTGCATCTCTGCTCCCTCACACAGCTGTGGCCACCTCAAAGTCATCTTATCATTGAATCACAGAATGGTTTGTATTGGAAAGAGACCTTAAAGACAATCTAGCTTCAAGCCCTCTGCCACAGGCAGGGTCACCTTTCACTTGACTATGTTGCTCAAAGCCTCATCCAACCTGGCTCTGAACACCTCCAGGGAGGACGCATCCACAGCCTTCCTGGGCAACCTGTTCCAGTGTCTCACCACCCTCACTGGAAAGAATCTCTTTCTGACAATCTTGCTGCTGCTGCTGCAGCAGTAGCAAACCCACTCTTCTGAACCCCATGGCTTACTGCTTCTTTGGCATGATGCCTGCCTGCAGTGTAAGCACCAGTAGGAAACTGCCTTTTTTTTTTTTAAAGCACTTCTAATTCTCTTAAGTCTCTGTGGAATTCTGTGAAACAATGACAAAGACACTTTCTGGACAGAGGACTTTGTCCTATTCACTCCAAGGACCAGCTGAATCTAAAGATGTTGTTAGAAAAATCACCAAAAAGCAAAAGAAAAAATCAAAGCAAAACCACCTTAAATCAAAGCAAATGACTAAACCCAAGAAATCTTTTGTAATGGTAATTAGTAGCAGGCTGTTAAAAAAGCAGGCTGGTACAAGAGCCTGTTAAAATGCTGTCTGAAGAAGCAATAAAGAAGCATGGGTAATGAATGGCAGGCCTGATCATTTTCTCTATGCTCTTCAGTTCTTGATAGTGAAGATTTTGAGCCTGTTAGCACTCCAGGGTTAAATGTCCATTTTTAAGACCAATGGAGTTGGCATTCTTTGATGAATCTTTGAAGGTTTAAAGGCAAATCAGAGTAACTGATAGCAAATTAACTGGTAAATCAGAGTAACTCCCTCTGTGATATTCTTCATGTTTTTTTAACCAGAGCAAGTGAAAAGTGGACCATATGCTATGTAGAGGGAATCTGGGTGCATTCCTTGGGGATTCTTAACAAGTAAGGGTTTACTGGAATGCCAAACCTTAGCTTTCAGGGCACAAAGTACTTCAGGCAAAACAGGAACCTTTTAGAAAATTAAAATGCTGATATTTTCTTAAGGTTTATTTTTCTGGTAGCCTAAATATATGAAAAAGCTTTTGTCAACTCATAACATTTTCTAGTTTGAGTTATCTGGTTATGGTTATCTTAGAATCAGAAACATAGAATCAACCAGGTTGGAAGAGAGCTCCAAGCTCATCCAGTCCAACCTAGCACCCAGCCCTGGCCAGTCAACCAGACCATGGCACTAAGTGCCCCAGCCAGGCTTGGCTTCAACACCTCCATGGATGGCAACTCCACCACCTCCCTGGGCAGCCCATTCCAATGCCAATCACTCTCTCTGACAACAACTTCCTCCTAACATCCAGCCTATACTTCCCTCGGCATAACTTGAGACTGTGTCCCCTTGTCCTGTTGCTGGTTGTCTGGGAGAAGAGACCAACCCCACCTGGCTACAGCCTCCCTTCAGGTAGTTGTAGACAGCAATGAGGTCTGCCCTGAGCTTCCTCTTCTCCAGGCTGCACACCCCCAGCTCCCTCAGCCTCTCCTCACAGGTTTTTTTTCCAGGCCTCTCACCAGCTTGGTTGCCCTTCTCTGGACACCTTCCAGCACCTCAACATCTCTCTTGAATTGAGGAGCCCAGAACTGGACACAGTACTCAAGCTGTGGCCTGACCAGTGTTGAGTACAGGGGCAGAAGAACCTCCCTTGTCCTACTGGCCACACTGTTCCTGATACAGGCCAGGATGCCATTGGCTCTCTTGGCCACCTGGGCACACTGCTGCCTCATCTTCACCTACTATCCACCAGTACCCCCAGGTCCCTCTCTGCCTGGCTGCTCTCAGCCACTCTGTCCCCAGCCTGTAGCACTGCTTGGGGTTGTTGTGGCCAAAGCGCAGAACCCTGCACTTGGCCTTGTTAAATTTCATCCCATTGGCTTAAGGCCTCCTTTTTAACCTTAGCTCAACTGATTTTTTGTTAAGGCACTTCAGTAAATGTCACTGAAGTGAAAGAAAGATGATTCAAACTCAGGAGATAGAACATTTCAACTCCACATGTTCAAACTGCCCTTAAAAGCAGCAATATGAAACACTCCTGTTTTCTAGTCTGCCTTCTAATGACAATAAACACTCAGCTTGGTCACCAAACAGAACAGCCAGAATCAAAAATTTAAAACATAAAAAGAAAACTGCCTCCAGGAAGGATTTTTTTGAGGTCTTCCTGAGTCCAATTCTCACCACACTACAAAGAGCAGAAGAACTGAGACCACTTTCATTTTTGTCCTTTAACCAAGGTGCCAATTTGCAGACTGTTGCTTTGTTGCAACAACAAGTCTTTTGCAAATCTATTGGGCAACAAATGTCATTGATCTCTCAACTGCTAGGCTGTTCCAGGCTGCTGCTGCACTCACAATTGCAGCAAGAGGAGAAAGATTTGGGCTACTGCCAGCAAAGCAGTAGGAGGCAAGAAAAAGGGCAATCTTGTAGTACCAAACGACTCCTTCCAAACACTGCAAGGAAAAAACCACAGCAGCATCCTCCTTACTGCACTATTTCTTGACTGTTTCATTTAGCTAATCTCCTAATTGGTTATTTCACTGTCTGGAGCCAGAGGTTCCCACAGCCTTTAGGAGAATGGGCTCTAAGCAGTGATGTGGTGCAAGAAAATCAGCTGGCTGAACCCAAGATGAATTATGTCCCCTTCCTGGAGGTGTTCAAGGCCAGGTTGGATGAGGCCTTGAGCAACCTGCGCTAGTGGAAGGTGTCCCCACCCATGGCAGGGGGGTTGGAACTGGATGATCTTTAAGGTTCCCTTCCTTCATTCTGTGATTCTATGAAGTTCTGCCAGAGCAGGACTTTAAGATTCCTTCCAAACCACTTTATGAATCTGCTGGTGCAAGTTGAAGAGGGAAGATGGCTCTGTCAGAAGCAGGTAGTCAGTGCATGACACAAACCACACTGTCAAGCTGCATGCATTATATATCAGTTCCTTACTGCTTTGGTTCTTCTGTTTATTGATGTCACATCTCCAGATCAACCATTATTTAAGGTATGTACTCATTATATGGCATCAGACAACAACTTCTCCACCTCTCCCTGAAATTTCAGCTCCTCTTGTAAGAGTTAAAGTTATCATTTAGAGTTAAAGTTTATATTAGATCAGATTTAAAGTCTATATTAGATCAATACAATTTTGTTCCAGCCTGGCTGTGACAAAGAATTGTTATTCCAAGTCTACAGACAGTCTGACAGCCCAAACAATTCACTGCAGAGCAAACAAAAATCTCTTTGCTCTTAGCCTTCTTGCCAGTTTCAGCCAGCACCAGTGAAACGTGTCAGCTGCAACCACAAGCTGTTCACCACCAAGCCACAGTGCTTTTGTTCACTGGGGAATGCTTAATGCGATCTCAAATCTGTATCACACAACCCTCTATGCAACACAGCTCAACTTCATGATATGCTCATTATAGAAGAGTCAAAAACCCCTTAAAATCCACTTTTTACACCTTCCTTTTGTGTTTTAAAGGTGTGGATTATGTGCACAAGCCAAAGTAGTTGGAAAAAGGTTTGCTTATGCCAACGAGACTCCAAACACTCTAATAAACAACCTCATGTGCATGTGCTCAGTGCTCCATTTCAGTATCAAACAGCACCTGAAGGTTTTGCCTTATCAAATTTCAGTCATTTTTGTCAAATGACAGCACTTCTGAAGCCAGCTGGAGCCCCTACGTAATTATGCCACAGAACAAGACTGCTAGAGGCAAAAGCCAATACAAAACAACACCAACCACCAAACTTCAAATCAGAGAATATATTTAGAGAGAATTTTGTTGTTTGCTTAAAGCCCTGTAGACTTCTGAGGTCTTAAAGCCAAACAGCAGCATGCAGAGTCAGCAAAAGAAGCCTACAGCATCCTTGCAGAATGCTGTTTTAAAACCTCCACAAATAGAATCATAGAATCATAGAATGGTTTAGGTTGGAAGGGACCTCAAGGATCATCCAGCTCCAACCCCCTGCCATAGGCAGGGACACCTCCCACTAGAGCAGGCTGCTCAAGGCCTCATCCAGCCTGGCTTTAAATGTCTCCAGGGAGAAACCAGCCACAACCTCCCTGGGCAACCTGTGCCAGTGTCTCACCACCCTCACTGTAAAGAACTTCCTCCTAATATCCAGTCTAAATCTCCCCTCTTCCAGCTTAAACCCATTCCCCCTCGTCCTGACATTCCCAGACCTTGTCAATAGTCCCTCCCCAGCCTTCCTGTAGGCTCCCTTCAGATACTGCAAAGCCACTCTAAGGTCTGCTCGAAGCCTTCTCCTCTCCAGGCTGCAGAGCCCCAACTCTCTCAGCCTGTCCTCATAGCAGAGCTGCTGTAGCCCTCTGAGCATCTTCATGGCTCTCCTCTGGACTGGCTCCAGCAGTTCCATGTCCTTCTTGTGCTGGGGGCTCCAGAACTGCACACAGTACTGCAGGTGGGGTCTGAGGAGAGCAGAGTAAAGGGGGAGAATCCCCTCCCTTGCCCTGCTGCCCACACTGCTCTTGCTGCAGCCCAGCACGCGGTTGGCTGTCTGGGCTGCATCTGCACACTGCCAGCTCTTTTAAGAGCTGGGCAGAACTACCTGCACCAGTTTGCCTTCATAAACCCATCAGCATTCCCCCATTCAACTGACAGGTCTAACTAATCTCTCTGGGATTAAACAAAGTGCATCTTCTGCCACTGCACAACTCTTCTGGTAGCTGACCATACGCTTAAGACTGACAGAAGAATCTTTCTCTCTTCTTGCTTTTTCCTCTTATGTTTCTTCATCTTCTACATCTTCTGCAGTAGCAGATTGATGGTGGTGGTCATTGTGGTAGCTGGCAATGTCCTCTTTGGCTTGGGAAGGCCATGATGGGCATGGGTGGGCCCAGGGAAATGATTTGGGGACAGGATATGAACGACACAGAGGAAAAAGATGGGGATAAAGCATAAGGCAACCGCGCACAGGGTTGGGCTTGTGGATTAGAAGGGTGAGAGAGTGGGAAGAGGCTGCCCAGGGAGGTGGTGGAGTCACCATCCCTGGAGGTGTCTGAGAAGAGACTATCAGAGGAAAAGCTGTGATGCATTTTCAGCAGGTGCAGAGGAGGAAAGAAGACAAAATCCAGCAAAGAAGGCAGTAAGAGTTCTGCAGCTGCCAAGGCAAGCGCAGAAGGAAGAACCTTTGCACCGTGTGCTGATGCTTGGCTGGGCATCCAAGGAAGCCTCCTGAGTGGCAAGAGTTGGCCTCTTGAGAGCGGAAGGAGTTGTAGAGCTGAGTGCTCAGGCTTCCTTTGATAGACTGCTTCCTGTCTCCAAACCTTAGAGGAGAAGACACTGTACTGATCACATCCTGGGCCAGCAGTGCCATGCACTCTGCTGCTCAAGAGCCTGAGCAGCAGAACGGAGCCACGAGTGCTCTGTTTGCACATGTGAATGGGGATCTACCAACCACATTCTCAGCTGAAGCCTACACAGAGAAAAATCTTTGCACTCCATCAGCTGAAACAACAATTTTGTGGAGCTTTCTCTCAAGAAGGTGGATCAACAGCAGACCAAGTAGCTAGGGCTGTGCCCAGACTCTCAAACCAGTCACATCCCTGGCAAGAGTGCAGCTCACTAACTCCTTATTTCTCATCTACTCTTTCCTTTGGAAGGTGACCAGCACAACACACAAATGACTGCAGGACAGCTTCATGGCTTTTGTATTTCTCTCTGTTCAGCTAAAAGCAGTAAGCCTGCAGCTCATGCTCCCAGGGGAGGATGATGCCCTGTGGCAGTGTGGTAGGAGCAGCTTGATCTGGAACAGGCTCCTATCACTAATGTGACAGTCAGATGGATAAGAACTGTTTCTCAGGATAAAATATCTGGGAAACAGGCTGGTGAACAGTGGGTTATGGCCCTCTGCCAGTTCACATGTGAAGATAGCTTACAGACCTTGGACTTCTGGGAAAGGGAAACAGATGTTTCAATTTGCACAGGCTGTATCTCCCTATTTTTTCTCCACCAGAGTTCTTAATGAAGCATTCATTATCTAGTGCACAGCACAGGGCCCCCAGTGAACACTTAGGGCTTGAAACATGCATTTATATTAATGCATTACTGCCCCTGCCTTCTTCTCCAGCAAATCAAAGTCAAAATGCTTTAAGCTGTAAGCCCATGATTTGTAGAAGTGTTTCTCATTACATGATTAAAGCACTACACTTAAAATGCAGGCACACAGGTTATTTATTTTCAGGCTCTGTTGCATCTGGTGCTTGAAAAAAAAAATGACTCCTTGCATCTATTTTGATAAACAGTCTGACTGATTTACCAAGCAATCATTAATATTAGCATGAGATTAGCAGCAGGCATTTTAATTAAAACCTAAGAGCTGTCTGAAGGCAGATTCCTCACACAATAGATGCTCGCACCTACTGTCAGCGCCGCTCCCGAATGAAGGGAGGGGAGGAAGGAGGAGGAATTGCAGGGCAGGAATTGCCTCCCATGCTGGTTGAAATTTTATGTCACTCCTGGGGATGACAGATTGAAAGCTGCTGTCTCCGTGGCTGCTGGTGGGGATGGAAAATGTTCACCCCAGCAGATTTTTCACGGTGGAGCAGGATCCCTTCTCATCTCCTCTGCCAGGCAACCAGCAACAGAAGAAGGGGACACAGTCTCAAGTTGTGCCAGGGGAAGTATAGGCTGGATGTTAGGAGGAAGTTCTTCACAGAGAGAGTGATTGGCATTGGAATGGGCTGCCCACGGAGGTGGTGGAGTCACCGTCCCTGGAGGTGTTCAAGCAAAACCTGGCTGGGGCACTTAGTGCCATGGTCTGGTTGACAGGATAGGGCTGAGTGCTAGGTTGGACTGGATGAGCTTGGAGGTCTCTTCCAATCTGGCTTTCTATGGTTCTATAATCACTGCTTGCTATCTAAACCACTTCAAATTTAGGTTACACTGTAGGATGGTGATTTGCTATGTAAATCAGGTCAACTTAAGGCTGGGAAATTGCAGATTTTTATTGCTGGGGAGATTCTGCTACAAACAAGACATTTTCTAGTCACATCTCCATTGTCTGTTTTGCATTTCTCTATCTTCCCAGATAGAGGAAGACAAAGAAATCCCTATTTCTCTCTGTTTTCCCTATCTCCATCCTCTCTTATGAGAACAGACTGAAAGAGTTGGGGCTGTGCAGGCTGCAGAAGAGGAGGCTCCCAGGTGACCTTCTTGTGGCCTTCCAGGATCTGAAGGGGGCTACAAAAGAGCTGGGGAGGGACTTTTGAGGCTGTCAGGGAGTGCCAGGACTGGAGGGAATGGAGCAAAGCTGGAGGTGGGGAGAGTCAGGCTGGAGGTGAGGAGGAAGTTGTTGAGCATGAGAGTGGTGAGAGGCTGGAATGGGTTGCCCAGGGAGGTGGTTGAGGCCCCATGGCTGGAGGTGTTTCAGGCCAGGCTGGCTGAGGCTGTGTGCAGCCTGCTCTAGGGTAGGGTGTCCCTGGGCATGGCAGGGGGGCTGGAACTGGCTGATCCTTGTGGTCCCTTCCAACCCTGACTGATCCTATGATTCTATCCCTTCCCTATAAGAAACTTTCAGAAAGGTCATCTTTCTTTCCCCCAAAACCTTTCACATACTCTGGACAAAAGAATCTGTTTGGTCTCCCACATCAACTTCATTCGTAGCTTTGCATTATTTAATGATTACAGAGAAATCATCTCTATTGTGAAGTTTATATTGTGAAGTTCTTTACAATGAGAGTGGTAAAATATTGGAATGTGTTGCCTGGGAATGTGGTTGAGGCTCCATCCCTGGAGACATTCAGGAACAGATTGGACGTGGCCCTAGGCAGCCTGATGTAGCTGGAGGTGTCCCTGCTGACTGAGGAGGGGTTAGACAGGATGACCTTTGAGGGTCTCTTGCAACTCAATGCAATTTACTGCAGAGGGGAGGGGCACTAAGAATCAAAATGTGTATTTGTACACACAAAATACTTCAGGACTATTAATATTCAGTGCTGAAAATTAGCACTTTGATTACAGTTTTCAGCAAGCATTAAGAAAAAAAAATGGGCTGCTAATGTTGAGAATTTCAGAGGGAGTTCAAGCTGAGCATGAAAATGTTGGCTCTGCACACAAAATGCTTACAAGGAAGGGCTGTTTCAAGGTTTCAGCTTTACCTTCAAAACAAATCAGATCTTCTGTCAACTCAGCAGAGAGAAACAAATGTATAGAGCCAAGAAAGTATGCACAAGAGTATTTCAAATACCATACATGCTGGCCAAACAAAAAAGGACAGTCAGTGTGACAGGCACATTCATCTTAATGACAAATACTGCTTTATTGGATGTATCCAGCTCTATTTAATCAAACACATTCTACAATGATTTCAGGTGTGACTAATGACTTCAGCAGACTGCAGCACAAACATCCTCTCTCTCTCACACACACACTCTAATTTACTCTGACCTGTATGTACAGTATACAGTTGTAACTCATCCTAAATGACTACAAAGGGAATACAGCTCCAGGCTACCCAATGTGTGCTACCCAGCAGTGTGCCCAGGTGGTCAGGAGAGCCAATGGCATCCTGACCTGGAGCAGGAACAGTGTGGTTGGAAGAGACCTCCAAGATCAGCCAGTCCAACCTAGCACCCAGCCCTAGCCAAGCAACCAGACTATGGCACTAAGTGCCCCAGCCAGTCTTGGCTTCAACACCTCCAGGGATGGCAACTCCACCACCTCCCTGGGCAGCCCATTCCAATGCCAATCACTCTCTCTGACAACAACTTCCTCCTCACATCCAGCCTGGACCTGCCCTGGAACAACTTGAGACTGTGTCCCCTTGTTCTGTTGCTGCTTGCCTGGCAGAGGAGACCAACTCCACCTGGCTACAGCCTCCCTTCAGGGAGCTGCAGACAGCAATGAGCTCTGCCCTGAGCCTCCTCTTCTGCAGGCTGCACACTCCCAGCTCCCTCAGCCTCTCCTCACAGGGTTTGTGTTTCAGGCCTCTCACCAGCTTTGTCACCTTAGATCAAATCTGAGATTAATACACAAATGTAGGAACTCGAAGACAAAATCCCCCAGGTGCAAGAAACTACATAAATCATGGCTCCAGCTAATTCCCAGGTTGTTGGAATGATACCAGCATTGCATGCTCAGAGTCTTGACATTCCAAGCATAACAGAACGCCTCTCAAATAAAAAGACTCTGGCAACGTACACTCTACTGTAACTGATCCAGATCTCTTCCCCCCAATCCTCTGTTTGATAGGAGGCTTTGAAGGAAGATTTAGAATCTGACAAACTCTGCAGCTTGGTATGCATGCTAGAAAGCAGCAGCTACAATATCCTGCATGCTTCTGTAACAAAGGCATCATTAGAACCGTAACTTTCTGACACTCAAGAAACAGGGAAGTGCTCTGTTTTCCTTTGCCAAGGGAAACGACAACAAAGCAAGCAGAAGGGTGGCCAGTGTTCAGAATGAGGCTCATAACTAAAGGAAATTATGTGCACAGTTATTCAGAAGGTACTTTTCCTCCTTTTGTTTATCATCCTGTAAAGTTCCGTTCATTAAAAAACAGGAAGAGAGGGAAAAGGTTGAAGCAGTCAGGACCTTTGCTGCTTGCACCATTAGTCTTACAAAGATTAGAGCACAGTCTTAAGCAAAGGATGTCCACACAGCCTGTCTTTTTGAGTTGCACACAACGTGACAGAAAGATGTTTGTATGTTGGGGCTGTTCAGTCTGAGGAGGAGAAGACTCTGGGCAGACCTCACGGTGGTCTTCCAGTACTTGAAGGGAGCTGTGAAGAAAGCTGTGGGGGTGACTTTTTACAAGGGCTTGTAGTGGTAGGGCAAGAGGGAATGGGTTGAAACTGGAAAAGGGGAGATTTAGGCTGGAGATTAGGAAGAGATTCTTCATAGGGAGGGTGGAATAAGTTGCCCAGGGAGGCTGTGGATATCCCTGCCCTGGAAGTGTTCATGGTCAGGTTGAGTGAGGGCTACGTCTAGTGCAAGGTGTCCCTGCTCATGGCAGGGGGGCTAGAATTAGATGATCTTTAAGGTCCCTTCCAACCCAAACCATTCTATGAATTCAGTACACTTAAATTATTCCTAAAACCCTAAGTCACAAAACATATTTAGATTTTTTTAACCTAACAGCTCATAAACAATCCAAGACAAGCATCTGATTTCTGTGTGACAAATGGAGAGAGAAACGCGGGTAACACTCAAACAGCACTCTCTACATCAAACATTTCAGCTAGCTGAGAAGACAACCAGTTGTAACAAACAATTAAAGCAAGTCTTGTCAATTTAAATGATCCCTGTAGGAAAAGTGAATTACCTCCATTGAGATTCGTCTGTGTATCCTGTTTCTGAGACAAACACCTGTGGGAGACTGAACTTCATCAGATGACGTTCCAGAAGCTTGGTCACTTTCACCATCTGACCCCATTTTCAGATTTTCATGAACAATATCTTAAAAGAATTGAAAACAGTTAGTCAGTGTGCCAATAAACATCTCTCCATGAATGACAAACAAAGCTCCCCTTAGTGTGCCAATAAACATCTCTCCATCAATGACAAACAAAGCCCCCCTTAGTGTGCACTGGGCTACATGGCACAGTCCAAGACCCCTCACAGTCATGGTAGCCTTCACACCTTTTTTATCATAGAATCATAGAATCAAGCAGGTTGGAAGAGACCTCCAAGATCATCCAGGCCAACCTAGCACCCAGCCCTATCCAGTCAACCAGACCATGGCACTAAGTGCCTCATCCAGTCTTTGCTTGAACACCTCCAGGGCAGTGACTCCACCACCTCCCTGGGCAGCCCATTCCAATGCCAATCACTCTCTCTGACAACAACTTCCTCCTAACCTCCAGCCTAGACCTCCCCTGGCACAGCTTGAGGCTGTGTCCCCTTGTTCTGTTGCTGGTTGTCTGGGAGAAGAGTCCAACCCCACCTGGCTACAGCCTCCCTTCAGGTAGTTGTAGACAGCAATGAGGTCACCCCTGAGTGTCCTCTTCTCCAGGCTGCACACCCCCAGCTCCCTCAGCCTCTCCTCACAGGGTTTGTGTTCCAGGCCTATGGCTCAGGATGCACAAAGTGATCAGGATCATTTCACAGAACTCCTACAGAAACCTCATCACTATTTCACATATTGGCTTGCAGTAGAATTCAGTTTTTCCAAACAGAAGATGGATGCTTCAGCTATAGAAGCCATTGGTGTGCATGTGTGCAGGAGGGGATCTATTCTGAACATCTCAATTGGGGCCTGCAATGTACAAGTGGATTCACAGAATCACCACGGTTAGAAAGGATCCCTAAGTCCAAGTCCAACCACCACCTAACTCCACCAGGGCCACCACTACACCATATCTTTGCACCATGTCTAGACAGCTTTGAAACACATCCAGGGATGGGGATTGAATCACTTCCCTAGGCAGCCTGTTCCAGTCTTTTGAGCATCCTTTTGGTGTACAAGGTTTTTCTAATGTCTAATCTAAACCTCCCCTGGCCTAACCTGATGCCATTTCCTCTCATCCTTTCAGTTGTAACCAATATCCATCTCACTACAGTCTCCTTTCAGGTAGATGTAGAAAGTTCTTCCCTCAGCCCCCCTTTCTTCAGACTAACTCCAGATGCTCTTCATAAGACTTACTGTCAAGATCCTTTACCGGCTTCACTCCTTCATTCAACAGCAAAGAATCTGACATTTAGAAGCATTTAAGTGAAATATGTGATCTTACAGAGGCATTTAGGCAAGTGATTGCCTGAGTAATATAGAATCACTGAATTGTTTTGGTTAGAAAAGACCTCTAAGATCATTGAGTCCAATTGTTAACCTAACATCACCACAGTCATTAAATCATGTCCACATTTCTTGAACACCTCCAGGGATGGGGACTCCACCACCTCCCTGAGCAGTCTGTTCCCATGCTTGACCACTCTTGAGCAAAGAAATTTCTCCTAAGATGAAATTGGTACTTTCACCACAACCCTGTGGTTCAGCCAGGCAAAGGAGTCCATGTCTATTACAGATACATGGATACACTTATAGATGACTTCAAAGCATTGCAGGATCTTCCAAAACTTGGGAAGAGAAATACCATAACAAATGAAGAGAAGTTCAAGGAGGTGCCATTAACTGTATTAATGCAGTAATTGAGAGTCAAATGACTTGCAAAAGGGCAGGCAATAGGATATTGCTCATACAAACAACTCACTATGAGCAATGCTTCACCATCTCCTCTGAATACTTAACAAATTACTGGAGATTAAATATTTATACATATAAAGGAGGTGATTCAAAAGACACCAATTTCCCTGTCCTCTCCTGATCCTTGGCATTAAGCATTCTCTTCTACAAGGTAAAAGAGAGCCTGAGGAAGAACTCCACATCTCAGAAGTCTACACCTAAAAAATGTTAGCAGTAGACTCCACATCTCTGAAGTCTACACCTAAAAAATGTTAGCAGTAGCAAAACCCACTGAGCTGAACTCAGCCTCACCACCAACACAGCAATTAAAACCATAAAACCAACCAGACTAATTAAAAAAGAGAAAGGAAACACAGCTTTCATCACTATCAACAAGCAGGAAAGTAGTATTTTCTTGGGAGAGGGGGGAAAAAAGCCTCTGAGCCAATGTTTGGTTATCAGCACATCTTCTAAAACATTTGTCTAGTTTGGCTGCCATCAAATCACGTAGACTTCAAAGGATCAAATCCTTCCTCAGTACAAAGAATTTCCTTTTACAGAAAGCAGAGTGGATATAAAAAGATTAACTCTTAAGGTATTTGTACCATGAGATTTACCTCACAGACACAAAAAGAAGAAAAAAAACCACCATCAAGTGTAGAGGTCTTTGTGAAATCAGGAATTGATAGTTGTGGCTCTGTGCATAATAAAACCTGCTTTCTTCTGGGATAGTGACAGCTGCTGACGTCCATTCAAGAGGCCAGAGTTCTTCTTTAGGTGTTCAAGAAAAGCCTGGATGAGGCACTTAGTGCCATGGTCTGGTTGATTGGCTAGGGCTGGGTGCTAGGTTGGACTGGATGAGCTTGGAGCTCTCTTCTGACCTGGTTGATTCCATGATTCTATGATTCGTTCAGTTTCACATGGTCTCACCATGGGGAAGTTATGTTTAACCAACCTGGCAGCCTTTTATGAGGACATAACCAGGTAGAGGTAAGGGACCTGGGGGATCCTGGTGAACAGAAGCATAATCCTGTTCCAGCAATCTGCCCTTGTGGCCAAGAAAGCCGACAGCATGCTGGGGGGTATTAGAATGGCTGTGGTTAGCAGGTCGAGAGAGGCTCTCCTGCCCCTCTGCTCTGCCCTGGTAAGGCCATATTTGGAATAGTGAGTTCAGTTCCGGGCCCCTCAGTTCAAGAAGGACCTCAGGGAACTGCCTGAAAGAGTCCTGCTCAGAGCCACAAAGATGCTGAATGCAGTTGAACATCTCCCTTGTGAGGAAAAGCTGAGGGAGCTGCAGCTCAGGGCAGACCTCATTGCTGTCTACAACTACCTGAAGGGAGGCTGTAGCCAGGTGGGGTTGGGCTCTTCTGCCAGGCAAGCAGCAACAGAACAAGGGGATGCAGCCTCAAGTTGTGCCAGGGGAGGTCTAGGCTGGATGTTAGGAGGAAGTTGTTGTCAGAGAGAGTGATTGGCATTGGAATGGGCTGCCCAGGGAGGTGGTGGAGGCACTGTCCCTGGAGGTGTTCAAGCAAAGCCTGGATGGGACACTTAGTGCCATGGTCTGGTTGATTGGCCAGGGCTGGGTGCTAGGTTGGACTGGATGAGCTTGGAGGTCTCTTCCAACCTGGTTGACTCTAGGATTCTATGACTAATATCTTGAAGACTCAGCTTCAACTTGAAGGTGATCTGTTTATCACAGACTTCTAAAGGAGGGCAAAAGATTGAAAAAAACCCCATAAAATCCTAATTAATCTGTGGCTTGCTCTCATTTTCTAGTATCAATTAATGAAGCACAATTTAACATAAAAGCAGAGTAAAACTTTAATGGTGACCGTAGGCATCACCATGACAAATAACTTGAAGAAGAAGGAAGAAAATGAAACAAATCCTAACTTGTTTGCCTCACAGAACCACAAATACAGCTCAGGATCAAAAGTGCATTTAAAAAGCTAATTATAGTTGAGTGACCTTCACTTATCACTGAAAAAAAGCAGTTTTTTTCCTTAGAGTAATGATGTCTAAGTGATACACCAGTTCATTTTAAACTCCATATGTAGCACTGGTTATCCTCTGTTTCTATCATAGACAATTCATTGTTGTCCTCATTAACATTTAATTGAGATGAACATTCAAGTTTCTTGCAAAGTATTAATTAAGAAGATTTTGTAACCTTTGTAACTTGTAAAGAATTCACAGAGTAGAATGTTAGGGGTAGGAAGAGACCTCTACAGATCATTCTGTCCAAACTTCCTTTGGTTTCCACTGGAATGGGCTGCCCAGGGAGGTGGTGGAGGTGTTCAAGAAAAGCCTGGATGAGGCACTTAGTGCCATGGTCTGGTTGATTGGCCTGGGCTGGGTGCTAAGTTGGACTGGATGAGCTTGGAGGTCTCTTCCAACCTGGTTGATTCTATGACTGCTGCCAAAGCAGGATCACCCAGGGCAGGCCACACAGGAACATGTCCAGGCTGGTTTTCAATGTTTGCTGAGAAGGAACTCAACCTCTCTGGGCAGCCTGCTCCAGTGCTTAAGCACCTTCACAGCAAGAACTTTCTCCTAGTGTTGAGGTAGAATCTTCTGTGTTCCATCTTGTACCTGTTGTTCCTTGTCCCATCACTGGGCAGCCCCACAAAAAGCCTGACACCTTCAAGCTGACACCCACCCCTCAGATCTTTACAGACACTTATACAATCCCATCTCAGCCTTCTCAAGACTAAGCAGCCCCAGGCCTCTCAGTCTTTCCTCACAGGAGAGATGCTAAGTCACTTCATCATCCTTTCTTACACTTGTTGTTCCTTGTCCCATCACTGGGCAGCCCCACAAAAAGCCTGACACCTTCAAGCTGACACCCACCCCTCAGATCTTTACAGACACTTATACAATCCCATCTCAGCCTTCTCAAGACTAAGCAGCCCCAGGCCTCTTGGTCTTTCTTCACAGGAGAGATGTTAAATCCCTTCATCATCCTTGTAGCTCTCTGATGGACTCTTTCCAATACAATTTGGGAGCCCAAAACTGGATAGAGTATTCCAGGTGTGGTTTCAACAGGACAGAGCAGAGGGGGAAGAGCTCTTTCCTAGACCTGCTGGGCTTCTGTGTATTCTTGTAATTGTTTTCTTCCTGAAAGACATTCAGGACCTTACACCTAAATTTCTCAACCAACTTCAGGAAGAGATCACTGCATTCCCAGAGGTTCTTAAAGCATTGCTTAGTGTAACTAAGAATCAATACAGACATTATCAGGAATGAACTTAAAGAAAGAAAGAAAGATGACAAATTACCTAATCTGCTCCCATTTCTGGGCATTGCCATGAAGGAGCCGAGGCTGCCCCCTATGACGCTGTGTGGTCTCCTCAAAGGGGGCTTCTTGAAAGATCCTGTGTATTGGTGGAGAAATGAGTGCATGCTGTGAGACGTTGGAGGCCTGCCATTCTTCACAATAGGCTCTACCAGTCACAAGGATCAAAATATTCATTCCCACAAGCAAGTAGGAGTGTCAGGAACATGCCAGAAGGGAAGGGGGAAAAAAAGAAAACAGAAAAAAAAACAGTTACTAGACTGGAAAGCATCACTCTGGTAAGGTTCTCTTTCATACTAAGAGCAGACCATCACCCTCCTGCCACCCCTCTATTCACAAATGAATACAGAACATAGCATCAAGCATCACTCAGATTTCACTTTATTGAATTCTAACCCCTCAGCTGGATCAGTAAATGACACAAATACACCATTAAAAAGAACAGCAGAATATAGCTTTTAATATCTAATTAATTTTAGGGCTGAATTAATGGTTTGCCTTATTGCATAATGTTTCATCTTGACTACAGTTTAAGTAGGGCAGTTTGTTAGATCAACTCACAAGATGAGCAAATTCAACCCAAAGCCTTTAGAAATATTTTGCTTCTCAAAATTCTTGAGGAATTCCTTACATGGACAAACAAAACTGTCCTGAGCTAGGGTAGGGTATCCCTGTCCACGGCAAAGGGGTTGGAACTAGATGATCCTTGTGGTCCCTTCCAACCCTGACTGATTCCATGATTCTATTTTAGCCACTAGAGCTGTCATGCCATAAATAAGGTTATTATTTTGACATCCTTGAAGTATTCAGTGAGTTCATTTGGCATCTTTCAAACACTTCACTGGATTTTGATTTAAAATCAGGAGTGTAAGACCTCTTTTTAGTCATTATTATTATTCACAAACACCTTCCAGAAAAGATGAAACACCAGGCACTTTTAGATCTTACAAATTACTGTCTAGAGAAATCCAGGGGTTGCTTGACTCTGCCACACATGGACTAGCACTCAAGGGCTGCCAGCCTGATCTAGTTGGAGGTGTCACTGCTCACTGCAGGACAAGAGAACCTTTGAGGGTCCTTTCCAACCTGATGCAATCTGTGAACTGCCATGGTACTAGAAGCAGTCTTAGACTGCAGGTCACTATTACCCAGCAGCTGCATACAAGCACTGTCCTCAGACTAGGAGAAAGACCAGAAGATATATTCCAGGAACACTTCAGATTCAAGTACTTTCAATTCTGCCTCATTTAATTCTTATCACCATTAAAGGTAGGAGCTGTTTGCTATTACTTGGAAGACAGAAAAGGCAGCAGCCACGTAGTGAGTAATGAGTCAGTATCTGCTTAGAGCTTCGCTGGGACAAGGAGCAGTCTGGGATGCTATTTCACCATCCCTACACTGTCACATGCAGGGACCCCAAAACCTCGCTTTCTCTTCCAAGATAAGAAGAATGAGGTTGTTGAGGCTCTGTCTCTGGAGGTGTTTAAGGCCAGGCTGTATGGGGCTGTGGCCAGCCTGCTCTAGGGTAGGGTATCCCTGCCCATGGCAGAGGACTTGCAACTATAGGATCCTTGTGGTCCCTTCCAACCCTGACTGATTCTATGATGACATAGGTAGGGGGATGTATTCTATGGAAAGCAGAACTTCAATGGTGAAGAAAAAGTAACTGGTACAAATGCTTAGTAACCTGAAAAGCTCAGTATCCTGAAGGGAACTCTCTCCCTCCCCACATGCACAATATCCTTTTGAGTCTATTATGATTTGATACAGACAGAACTATCCAAGGACAGTTCAGTGAGTTTAAATATTAATTATATAAGGATTTTTTGCATGTAAGCATGAATAAAACAGTAAAACAAACCAAAGCCACTTTAACACAGCTGCTGCAGGGAAAAAAATAACTGAACTTCAAAAGAGATGCTTTGAATTAGTGGTGAGAGCCTGGAATGGGTTGCCCAGGGAGGTGGTTGAGGCTCCGTCCCTGGAGGTGTTTAAGGCCAGGCTGGATGAGGCTGTGTGCAGCCTGCTCTAGGGTAGGGTGTCCCTGCCCATGGCAGGGGAGCTGGAACTGGCTGCTCCTTGTGGTTCCTTCCAACCCTGACTGACTCTATGATTAGAAGACAGAATGTGGCAGGACGAGTCAGCAGTGCTAGGAACCTGCCTGTATCTTTTACCTGAGCATCCTTCATGGGACGTTTTACAAGGACTTGTAGTGATGGGATGAGACAGGATGGCTTTAAGCTGGAAGAGGGAAGATTTAGACTGGAGATTAGGAAGAAATTCTTTGTAGTGAAGGTGGTGAGACACTGGCACAGGTTGCCCAGGGAGGTTGTGGATGTTCCCTCCAGGGCAGTGTTCAAGGCCAGGTTGGCTGAGGCCTTGAGTAACCTGCTCTAGTGGAAGGTGTCCCTGCCCATGGCAGAGGGGCTGGAATTGGCTGATCTTTCAAGGTCCCTTCCAACCCAAACCACATGGGAGTGCATTCACATGTGGACTACAGCTGCACTGACAGAGCGCATCCCTTGTATGTTCTGACTTTTGTCTACTGCTAAAACAAATGTGTCACCATCAACTGCATGGCGTGCAAAAAAGGCCAGATTTTATCAGTGCACTCAGCAGCTAAGAAGAGGCTGAGATTTCATGTTTGCAATTAACCACCACACCAGAGGGTGATGAGCAACAGAAATGACTGTTTAAAAACTCTTTCCTCACAGCACTGATGGATTTACACCCATTTTACAATTTAAAACCAAATTCCTCAGAGATCACAGAATCACAGAATCAAGCAGGTTGGAAGAGACCCCCAAGATCATCCAGGCCAACCTAGCACCCAGCCCTGGCCAATCAACCAGACCATGGCACTAAGTGCCCCAGCCAGGCTTGGCTTCAACACCTCCAGGGACGGTGACTTCACCACCTCCCTGGGCAGCCCATTCCAATGCCAATCACTCTCTCTGCCAACAATTTCCTCCTAACATCCAGCCTAGTTCTTCCTTGGCACAACTTGAGGCTGTGTCCCCTTGTTCTATTGCTGGTTGCATGGGAGAAGAGCCCAACCCCAACTGGCTACAGCCTCCCTTCAGGTAGTTGTAGACAGCAATGAGGTCTGCCCTGAGCACCCTCTTCTGCAGGCTGCACACTCCCAGCTCCCTCAGATGAAAAGCTCAGACCAAATTTGCCATTGAATGACAGAATTTAGAGGGGAGTGGAAAGCCACCAGAAGTTCTGCCACTAAGGGAATGTTTGCATCTCCTGCATTTCGATTATCAAGCACACCTCTGGGCTTCCCTTCTTGAACAGATGGAAACTGCAGAGGTCTTGGAGGGCTGAAGTGGGCACCAAGGCATCCACCATCTCTCCCAGCACAAAAGCAAGAGTTGCTGACAAAGTCTGCTGTGGCAGGTCACATACAGCACAGAGGAAGTGGTTCTTCACACCATGCAGTCTGTGGAAGTCCCTCACCACAGGCTGTGACAAACACCAGGAGCTTCTAAGACCCGAAGGGAGAATGAACACAGGATCACAAGATGTTAGGGGTTGGAAGGGACCCAAAGAGATCATCCAGTCCACCCCCCCTGCCACAGCAGAACCATACAATCTAGCTCAGGACACACAGGAATGCAACCAGAAAGGCCTTAAAAGGCTCCAGAGAAGGAGACTCCACAACCTCTCTAGGCAGCCTGTGCCAGCGCTCTGGGACCCTTCCAGGCAAGAAGTTCCTCCTTGTGTTGAGCTGGAACCTCCTGTGCTGCAGCTTCCATCCACTGCTGCTTGTCCTATCCCAGGGAGCAGTGAGCAGAGCCTGTCCCCCCTCCTGACCCTTAGGCCTCAGATATTGATAAACATTGATTAAATCCCCTCTCAGTCTTCTCTTCTCCAAACTAAGCAGCCTCAGGTCCCTCAGCTTCTCCTCATCAGGCAGCTCTCCAGTCCCCTAATCATCCTCATAGCCCTCCCTGGGATTCTGTCCAGCAGCTCCCTGTCCCTCTTCAATGGGGGAGCCCAAAGCTGAAGGCATTACTCAAGATGAGATCTCACCAGGGCTGAGTAGAGGCGGAGAGATCTTCTCAGGGTTACTACCTGCACAGAGACTTGTCTAGTGCAGAAAGGCTCCGAACTGAAATCTGGTACAGTACTCTGGGGAAACAGTGCTAAATTTTGTGCTCTAATCTTAGACTTGCCCTCAGATGTCATCCTCAGAGCCTGAAGGACAGGCAGGCAGAACTCCAGCCACCCTTCTGCTGCAAGCACCTGGGCAGCTTGCTGTACTGCTTCACACTGGCACAACCACTCCAGCCAGGGGCTTCATTACTTATCTCTAGGCTCTTTTTCCTCACCCTGGTCTATGATCTGTAATTCCAAACTGCTAAAACGTACAAATATGGAAGGTCAGCAGGGAGACTCCTTGGTGATTATTCCTGTATCAGGAGCAGTGTGGCCAGCAGGACAAGGGAGGTTATTCTGCCCCTGTGCTCAGCACTGCTCAGGCCACACCTTGAGTGCTGTGTCCAGTTCTGGGCTCCACAATTCAAGAGAGATGTTGAGGTGCTGGAACATGTCCAGAGAAGGGCAACAAGGCTGGTGAGGGGCCTGGAACACAAACCCTATGAGGAGAGGCTGAGGGAGCTGGGGGGGGGCAGCCTGCAGAAGAGGAGGCTCAGGGCAGACTTCATTGCTGTCTACAACTACCTGAAGGGAGGCTGTAGCCAGGTGGGGTTAGGCTCTTTTCCCAGACAAGCAGCAAAAGAACAAGGGGATGCAGCCTCAAGTTGTGCCAGGGGAGGTCTAGTCTGGATGTCAGGAGGAAGTTGTTGGCAGAGAGAGTGACTGGCATTGGAATGGGCTGCCCAGGGAGGTGGTGGAGTCGCCGTGCCTGGAGGTGTTGAAGCAAAGCCTGGCTGAGGCACTTAGTGCCATGGTCTGGTTGATTTGATAGGGCTGGGTGCTAGGTTGGCCTGGATGATCTTGGAGGTCTCTTCCAACCTGGCTGACTCTATTCTATTCTCTACTAAGGTATCATGCTAATCTAGTCTTGACATGTGAGAAAAAAGCTAGCTCAAAGATTGTGACTGAAACTACCCGTAAGGACTGTACCGGTGTGCAGGATGAGCAGATGGTTTTCTTTTCCATCCTCCTGAACACTGCTTGGAACAGCCCTGCCTTTTTTGTTTTATCCATACACACACCTTTCTAATGCCACATCTCTCTTATCTTGCTGAAGTGTGCATTTTCAGCAAGGTTTACAATTGGGCAATGTATGGTGACTGTGCTCTTCTGTATTACTTGATTTTCTAGTCTGCTGAATGCTGAGCTGCTGCTTTATTTCATTTGGATAATTTTCCTGTGTTCCTCACATCTCATTAATCACAGAGTGGCTTAGGTTAGAATGGCTTAGGTTATAAGGGCGACAAAGCTGGTGAGGGGCCTGGAACACAAACCCTATGAGGAGAGGCTGAGGGAGCTGGGGGTGTGCAGCCTGTGGAAGAGGAGGCTCAGGGCAGACCTCATTGCTGTCTACAACTACCTGAAGGGAGGCTGTAGCCAGTTGGGGTTGGTCTCTTCTCCCAGACAACCAGTAACAGAACAAGGGGACACAGTCTCAAGCTGTGCCAGGGGAAGTATAGGCTGGATGTTAGGAGGAAATTGTTGGCAGAGAGAGTGATTGGCATTGGAATGGGCTGCCCAGGGAGGTGGTGGAGTCACTGCCCTGGAGGTGTTCAAGGAAAGCCTGGATGAGGCACTTAGTGCCATGGTATAGTTGACTGGATAGGGCTGGGTGCTAGGTTGGACTGGATGAGCTTGGAGATCTCTTCCAACCTGTCTGATTCTACGAAACTCCTTCCCCAATCTAAACATACCTTAGAGATCATTTATTCCAAACCCTCCTGCCACAGGCAGGGACACCTCTCAACTAGACTGATCTGCTCGAAGCCTCATTCAACCTGGCCTTGAACACCTTCAGGGAGGAGTCAGCCACAACTTCCTTGAGAAACCTATTCCAGAATCTCATCACATCACTAAATAACCTCTTCCTAAGATCCAGTCTAAAACTACTCTCCCTCAACTTAAAATCATTCCCTCTTCATCCCCCTTATGAAAAGTCCCTCTTTATTTGAGCCTTCCTGTAGGATCCTTTCAGCTATTGGAAGGCAGCTTTAAGGTCCCCCCACAGTCTTCTCCAGGCTGAACACCCCCAGCTTTCTCAGCCTACCCTCACAGCAGATGTGCTGTAGTCCATGGATGATCTCTGTGGCCTCCTCTGGACTCGCTCTCCTACAGCTCTGCATCCTTCCTATGCTGGGGACACCTGAACTGGAGAGAGTATTCAAGGTGGGGTCTCACATGAGCAGAGTGAAGGGGCAGAATCCCCACTCCTGTCCTGCTGCCCACACTCCTCTCGATGCAGTCTCGGATACCCTAAGCCTTCTGGGTGTGCTGCAGCTCATGGGGAGCTGCTTGTCAATCAACACCTCCAAGTCTCTCTCTTCAGAGATACTCTCAACCCACTCTGCATCCAGCCTGGATTTGTGTCTGGGACTGGCCCAACCCAGATGCAGGACCTTGCACTTAGTCTTGCTGAACCTCATTCAGCTGGCACTGGCCCACTGCTGAAGCCTGTCAAGACTCATCATTCAAACTGCTGTTCTTACTGGCATAACAACTACAACAGCACTACTCAAAGAGAACGTCACTCAAATTACAACCAACATGGCTTGCTAATGTTGGAAGAGCTGCTAGAGCATGTGGCTGATCTGCCTCAGTGTAAGAAAATGCAGTATCCAGTAAGGTACCTCTGCTTTGCTAAGTGTGAACAGAGAGAGCAGAGGGCAGAGGAGAGCAGAGGAGAGCAGCGGAGAGCAGTGGGCAGAGGAGAGCAGCAGGCACAGGAGAGCAGAGGAGAGCAGAGGGCACAGGAGAGCAGAGGAGAGCAGCGGAGAGCAGTGGGCAGAGGAGAGCAGCAGGCACAGGAGAGCAGAGGAGAGCAGCGGGCAGAGGAGAGCAGCGGGCAGAGGAGAGCAGCAGGCAGAGAAGAGCAGCGGGCAGAGAAGAGCAGCGGGCAGAGAAGAGCAGCGGGCAGAGAGCAGCATGCAGAGAGCAGCGGGCAGAGAGCAGCGGGCAGAGGAGAGCAGCGGGCAGACAAGGGCAGAGGGCAGATGAGGGCAGCGGGCAGACGAGAGCAGAGAAGAGCAGCGGGCAGAGGAGAGCAGCGGGCAGAGGAGAGC
>WAAF01014978.1:151302-183521 GCA_013400475.1 Tricholaema leucomelas | reverse complement strand
ACTGTAAAGAACTTCCTCCTAACATCCAGTCTAAATCTCCCCTCTTCCAGCTTAAACCCATTCCCCCTCGTCCTAACATTACTAGACCGTGTAAATAGTCCCTCCCCAGCTTTCCTGTAGGCTCCCTTCAGATACTGGAAGGCCACTATAAGGTCTCCTCAAAGCCTTCTCTTCTCCAGGCTGCAGAGCCCCAACTCTCTCAGCCTGTCCTCATAGCAGAGCTGCTGCAGCCCTCTGATCATCTTCGTGGCTCTCCTCTGGACCCGCTCCAGCAGTTCCATGTCCTTCTTGTATTGGGGGCTCCAGAACTGCACACAGTACTCCAGGTGGGGTCTGACGAGAGCAAAATTTTTTTTTTAAATTAAATTTTTTTAATTTCTTTTCCTTGTCCTTCTATCTTAAAGAGCCACACTGCCACTGTCTTTCTTGTGCTGGATTTACTTAACTGGATTTACTTAATCTGAGCTCCAGAGAGCCTGCAGCACTGCCTGGCATTTCTATGCAAGGGCTCAGCAACTGCCATACTGTCACATGTCACTCAGCTGCTGGATTAAAGACAGAAAGTGTTTTCATTAGGAATGCAAATGCATTTTAAAAGACATTGTAATGAATACATAATAGCACATCTTCAGTGAGCTCTTCTTCTTTCCTCTCATGTCCCACGAGCATTTGTATGATGTGACAAAAAGATGAAGCTGGCTTTCAAGATTTCGCTGCCTCAATTTTCATAGAATCATAGAATGGTTTAGGTTGGAAGGGACCTCAAGGATCATCCAGCTCCAACCCCCTGCCATAGGCAGGGACACCTCCCACTAGAGCAGCTTGCTCAAGGCCTCATCCAGCCTGGCCTTAAACGCCTCCAGGGAGGAAGCATCCACAACCTCCCTGGGCAACCTGTGCCAGTGTCTTACCACCCACACTGTAAACAACTTCCTCCTACCATCCAGTCAGAATCTCCCCTCTGCCAGTTTAAACCCATTCCCCCTCATCCTAACATTACGGGGTTGAGGCCCCATCCCCGGGGGTGTTTAAGGCCAGGCTGGCTGAGGCTGTGTGCAGCCTGCTCTAGGGTAGGGTGTCCCTGGGCATGGCAGGGGGCTTGGAACTGGATGATCCTTGTGGTCCCTTCCAACCCTGACTGATTCTATGATAGGACAGGACTCAACTTACTTCCTTCTTTCACCACCTTGACCTCATCCTTGCTCCAGAAAACGTTCAAGATTGATTGTTTGGTTGGGTTGTTTGCTTGGTGTGTTTGTTGGGGTTTCATCTGTTTGGTTTTTGCACGTTTGGTTTCATTTTGGTTTCTTTGTTTGAGCTTTTGTTTTGTTTTGCTCTGGGTTTTTTTTTTTTGCATTTGGCTTTGTTGGGGTTTTTTTGTTTGCTTGGGTTTCATGGTTGGGTTTGGTTTGTCTTTTCACTTTGTTGTTTTTATGGGGAAGTGTCAAAACTTTACAGGGGAACTTAGGTTCCTTCTCTAAACCAGCCTTGTTTTTGTGAAGCTTGCCATGCATCACAATAACCTTTAAAATTGATTTAGATTGACTGTCTGAAATGCTGCTCTTGTGCAGCTCACTCATCTATTGGCATCACCTCCTGCACATTCATTCAATGTGATCAATCTGAATGGATGCTCCATTAATGATTAGTCAATTTCCACATCTCTACTGGCAATAAAGACTGATTATGCTGTTTTTTTTCACTTGCAATACAAAATACTTTTAACAAATTGCTTCCTGAAGCAGCTTTATTTCTTCAGAAACTGTAGAATGCAAGGTGAAATTTTGCTATTTTAAAGCCAGAATGCTGCACTGCTGCGATGGTTTGGGTGTTACCTGCTCCTCACCCCAACACACTTAAGAAAATCACCCAGACTAGACTCAGTCAATCTGGAAATTGGAGAATGAAGCTTTATATTTACAGCTTAGCACATTATACAAGTAGATATTTACAATATCTACAGCTATAGACAGAAATAGACAAGTTAAAAGGTAATACAGAAACACAACAGCCCTCCTGGAAACCTGAGTCCCCAGGAGGGGCTCCCAACCACCCTTCCACCTTCTCCTCATCCCCTCTACCTTACCCCAGACTTTGCCTTATGCTCAAGGGTCGACCAGAGGGGTTAGGAAGCAGATAGATTAGTCGCACAGATGGCAGGTTAGGTTAGAGAGAGAAATGCAGCCCAAAAAACCCAGAGAGCAACTCTGTTATCTGTACTTGTTTGTTCATATACATCTCAGCAAGCCTATGAGTAAAGCAGACACCACCATTGCTTCCTTTTCACAGCCTATAATCTCGTTCTTCTCACCAAAATATCCCAGCCAGCTTCAAACTAGCACAACTGTACAGCATTTAATTACACTGCTGTAAGGCTGTCAGCTGCACTCAGTAAGAGGAGTTGATTTCAGGTGATGGCTCCCATAGAAGTAACATTTAAATAACCCAAACCAGTTTTATGTTTGCTCTATCTGTGCTCTCAGCAAGCTGCACAAGGAGCACTGTATAAAATAGTTTATATTTATACATTATTTCATGGGGTTGTTCTCCTTTGGACTCTGTTATGTGATACCAAGGAAAACACTAAGTCACTCTAAAAATAGAACAGCCACTCATCAGCACTTCAACCTCTACTTATTCATTAAAGCACAAAATGAAACCTTCAAACTGTTGACTATTACAATATGAAAAGTTTAGCAGAACCTCAGGGGATTCCTCTCGTTGCTCAGAATTAATCCCCTGAAGCACTGCAGCCACGTCCAGAGCAAACATTCTTCATTTGGAAGGCATGTGGCAGAAAATAAAGCAGAGGTAGCGTGTTTGATGAACTATGCCAACCTGAAGGAACAGAGTCTTCGTGTTTCTCCCAGAAATGAAATACCTCAGTGATTAAAATGCCTCTCTTAACGTCCTGCAAACTGCTTTGGTTTTAAAGGTCGGACAAAACCCAACAGAAATATTTCCAGGGAGTCTGTTTACAAACTACAAAACCAAAAGACAATACACAAGACACAAAAGGAGATCAAAACAGCTAAGCCCACAATACAGAAAGCCTTTCAAAGGTGATTTCATATGCAGTATTGGCATTGGAATGGGCTGCCCAGGGAGGTGGTGGAGTCACCGTCCCTGGGGGTGTTCAGGAAAAGCCTGGATGAGGCATTTAGTGCCATGGTCTGGTTGACTGGATAGGGCTGGGTGCTAGGTTGGACTGGATGATCTTGGAGGTCTCTTCCAACCTGGCTTATTCTATTCTATTCTATTCTATTCTATTCTATTCTATTCTATTCTACTCTATTCTAGTATGGTTTTGGCTTCTGTCTAGGTACCAGGACAAAGAAGGTCACAATGAAATGAAATCTATTCAAAGCAAAACAGTGGGCTCTGAGATGAAGGTATTTTATACACTTTGAAAGATTGTCTTCAAGGCAGTATTTTGGTCATCAGAACATAGAATTGTTTTGGTTGGAAGAGACTTCTAAGATCATTGAGTCCAACCATCACAGCCATTAACACCACCATGGTCATTAAGCCATGTCCCAAAGTTTCAGGTCCAAAAGTTTCTTGAACACCTCCAGGAATGGTGGATCCAGCACCTCCCTGGACAGCCTGTTCCAATCCCTGATCACTCTTGCAGCAAATAAATTTTTCCTTGTATCCAACCTAATCCTCCCCTGACACAATTTCAGGACATTTCCTTTCATGCCATCACCTAATCCTAGGGAGAAGAGACCAAACCCCACCTTACTGCAAACTCTCCTCCGAGCTGTAGAGAGCAATGAGGTCTCCTCTCAGCCTCCTTTTCTCCAGGGTAAATGAGACTTGTTCTTAAGAGACTTGTTCTCCAGACCCTTCATCAGCTTTATTGCCCTTCTCTGCACATGCTCCAGCACCTCAATGTCCTTCCTCAAGTGGGAGGTACAAAACTGAACCCAGTGCTTGAGCTGCACCCTAAACAAGCTCTCATTACAGAGGCATGATCACTGCCCTATTTCTGCTGGCCACACAATTCCTCATCCAAGCCAGGATGATGGTAGCCTTCTTGGCCACCAGAGCACACTGCTGGCTCATGTTCAGCCAGCTGAACACCCCCACGTCCTTTTCCACCAGGCAACTCTCCAGCCACTCTGTCCCAAACCTGGAGCACTGCTCATGTATCAAAACCTAAACATGGCAGTCCCATACCTCCAACCACACACATACCCACACATCCCTTCAGGTACTTAGCTTCCCTTTAAGAAGTGTAACTCCAGAAAGCAACACACTACACCAAATTCTTTAGAATACTATTTCAGGTACAATTTAAATCAACGCAAGTGAGCATCACAGCCAAGCAACCCTGGTCCCTTCATCCTTGCAGCCACACACACAACTGCCCTGCAGCTCCCAAGGCAAACATCTGTGAGGCCACACTGCCAAGGAAGCATCTGGCTTCTTTTCCCCCTATTGTCAGTAATAACTGCATTGCCTAGTTGCAGGCATATTGCTTATCTGTGCCTGCAAGTCCATCTGAATGCCATTTGAGGGCAAATCTCTACATATCCATCAGTGAGCCCACGCCAGCAGAACTTAGGTGCATTTACACAATCTGCTGCTGCAAGCATCACATTCTCCTGCCAAACCTCTGGTTTGCTTCTGAAGGGAAACACGAGTGGACAACTCCCCCTACAAGACTACAGGTCTCTGTAGCATGCTTTCAGGCACTGAAGTTTTATGCTCATTTCACTTTGTAAGCACTTCTACATAAGCACAGAGCCTCTAGGTTTTGTGGGAAGCAGGAAATTAAAACAGAAGGGAGGAAAGGACACTATGCTGTGGGGTGTATGTGGGATGGAGAAACCATACTGAACAGCAGAACAGCAATCTAGGTGTGTCACAGCACAGAGGGTACATACAGACTGAAATGAAAACATCAGCAGCACAGTGTAAGGGACAGTACAAGGTTCACCAGAGAGCTGTGACAGCTGCCAGTTACCTGCAGTAAGCTGTAGCTCCTCGAGTGAGCTCTAGCACCCCTAGGGATTTCTTCTCCCCCTCCAGCCCACCTTGAGATTTTTATAACGCCACTTTCCTCCAGTATCACCAGAGAAATGTTCTTCATTTCTTATCAGTAAGTATTTCTCTGCTCCCATTTTCAATTCAAGAACACAGTCTTGAAAATATGTTGCACTTCCACACTCAAGGAATCACACAGGGCAGATGGAATGGGAGCTTCTCAGCCGCATGGGAGATGATGTGAAATGATGACAAAGACATTGGGGATGTTCTGAGACAGGATTTTGCAATGTGTCCATTTTTACCAAACATTCACTCCTCTTATCAGAGTCATTAAGAGGTTATTAAGGCCTTAAACCTAAAGAACACTTACGCACTTTACTGTAGCTGATCCTCCCATTATTACTCACACCTGTAAAATTACAAAACAATTATGCAAGGGCTTGGAGAGTCTGGATCCTATAAACACATCACTGAGCTAAAACAGACCAAATGGAGAGAAATGTTATTCCAGAAATTAATGGAGCCCTTTCAATCAGAACCTGAGTTGTATTGGTTTAGTATGTAGCTATCTAGACACAAAACTAGAAGCTGGCAAAAGGAAATTGTCTTCCAAGTTACTTAAATCTTAATGTGAGAGCTGTGGATGCATTTTTTTTTTAAACAGAGCTTGTAATTACTCTTAAAAGCATGCTTGGAGTTTGTGGTATTTTGGAATATTAGACAATATGGTCACATTTTCTGCCTTCATTAGAGAGCACATTTGTTATGTGTTTAAAGTATCTGCATAAATTTTACAGCTAATTGTGCTTTAAATATGCATGATTTGGATGATACTTCCAGCCAAATTTCATTAGTAAGAAAAAAAAGAAAAATCAGAAGCAAATTTAGCTGTCAACTGCTACAAGTTACCATTTAGTATTTTTAATGCATGTATTAAGGTAAAAGCCCAGAATTAAAATAGGCAGCACATTGTTAGAGTGCATGAATCCAGACTGAATGAGAAATAAGCAACAAATCCAACTAATTGGTTTTATATGGTGAAACATCAGAGACCACAAAAAGCTTCTGTACAACAGTAGCTCAAAGTATGCTTTATACAGTCCACAGTTCATAAGGCTTCAGATGTGCATCAGGCATTTCATTGGGCCCTCTATTTTTTATGGTTTATGCATCTGATTTGATGCTGCTTCCTCATCCAGAAGCCAACTGCACTGAAGGTAATTTGTAAGGCAGATTTAACCATATAGAGGTTTCTGGTCACTCAGTAATTTCATGGTATTCTGAAAACCCAACCCCAAACCTGTTGGTTACTCTGCATTCAGTGCAATAGCTCTGTGCTACTGCAAACAATGTGGGCTGATCCCTGCTAATCCCATTTTGCTGCTTATGGATGATGAGTGATGCATACTGAGATTGTACTGCCATCACATGATGGAGGAGGCTGTATATGAAATGAGGTTGCATACAAAAGGTTAGCTGATTCAGTGGCATCAATGCACCACAAAGATCAAAAAGTTATCAACCTATTTTTATGTCTGGGAGCTACAAATGGGACAATTTGTTCTGCATTAGGAGTTCTGTTCTTTACATCTTCAAACAACCCACTCGATGCTGGAGTTAATGACAAAGTGAGTCTCGGGACTGCAATTGCTTGGAACTGGAGGCAATTGTTGTAGGAGAGGAAACATTTGGCAGGGGGCTGCACGTGACAAGCTACTGCAAAAAGGTGACCACCGGGAAAGGTCCCTGGTACTGTGTGAATCTGATCTATACCTGGAATTGCAGTGCTGAACAGGAACTTCGCTATCAAGATCTTACAGGACATGTATGGGAAAATCAGAGATGAGTGTGGAACCCAGGTGAGCACAGATTTGGTCAGCTATGGACATGGCCTCCACAACTTCTACAATTCTAGTAACAGCCATCTTCCAGGAAGGCAGAAAAAAGCTAGTGTGTATAAAATGATACCCCTCAAACAGCAATCAGAGGGGAAAAAACAGCAGACAAGATGAGGGGTTTACTAGCAAGAGAAATGTAAAGTAAAACCAAACTGGGACAACAACAGTGGAAGGCCTTCATGTTCAGGGTCTATCCTTGTCTTCTGGTGTGAGATGAACACTTTCAGAGCCCTTCAACTCTCATTTCTCAAGTACATGATGTAAAGCAAACCACATACAAAGAACCACTTTCTGAGGAGTTTTTGTATATCTGACTTTCTCTGTAGATCAAGAGCCTTTGATTTACAGGACTGGTGTTTTAAAGCCCCTTTATGAACACATCCAAAGCCTGCAAACTGGGGACATTGTGTTTCTCTGTTCCACAGGGCAAAGGAGCTGTTTATTCTTCTTGAAAGCAAGACTAGGGAGCTGGTTACTCTCCTACCTTCTGAGGTCAGCATCACCATGTTCAAGATGCACTTTCAAGATCTTAATGCAGCTATCACTTAATAAACCATTCTTCAAGAGAGTACATCCTCTTATGTGTCCCAGCTGGACATTTACAGTGTGCTCACTGATTCTCTGAGATACCAAGGCAAACCTTTCTCACTAAAGCACTCCTCAAAGTAGTCTGGTAAAACAATGTCCACTGAAGGACTTATTTTTTTGTCCCAGAGTATGTTCTCTACCAAACTTCTCTTTCACCAAAAGAGAATTTGTTTCTTGACTGTTCTGCCCAGCAATTGTTGCTCAAACTCTGGTTCTTCTGGTGTGCTCCTTACAAAATACCTTGACCTGTGGGAAAGTTAGAGTCTCCTCTAGGGAAGGATTAGCTGATGCAGCAAGCATTTTCCAACCCTGCTTTTCTTCTGAAGCAGGGCTGGAAATGAAAAGAAAACCAAAGGGAAACAAAAATCCACAGAGTATTATCCTGTTCACCTCTGCAATATGAGAGGTAGGACAGATACTAATATGTGGATCCTAGAAGGATCAGAAAAAAGGAAGCAAATGTCATTAGAATTGTTTGAAAGAAGGAGTCAAAGATGATGTGTAGCAGAAGTACAGTTTATATTTATGAATTTTCCTCTTTCAAGAGGAACAACAACAACTCAGTGCATCCAAAGATACTTCAAGGCATTGACAACACTTTGCAGCTGCAAGCATAGTATGTATTGCACCACAACACTGGCACTTAAGATTCCTTTTGGTCAATGAAACAATGTGGAAAGCAAAACAAGAGGAGCATTAAAAGCTAAATAATGGATTTGCAATTAGATACATTTCCTTGAATTGTATTTTTATCCATTTAAGTGTCTCCTGAGAAGTCATGTTTGTCAGAGTGACAAGCATGCAGAAGACATCTAAGTATTGCTGCTTGAGATACATCTTGGGTAAGTATCACAAACTGCAAATTGATGCATACATGCTGTGAGCTCACACTTCTGTGAACAAATTGTTGTGTCCTTGGTCCCTTGAGCTGGCAGCCAGAACACAATCTAAAATCTTTTTACTCTTCCTGGATCCAAGTTTTCAACTGAATCAACTCAGCAACCCAATTCACTACGTTCACTGATGCAGGTGAAAATTGTTCATAGACATTTCCCAACGTGAAATTAATATTCTAAGCACTTATTTGCATAATGAAATCAAACTGTCAGAAGTATATAAAGGTCTGAACAAAATATGCATCAGTAACAAAGAGTAATACAAATGAAACCACATGGGAAAACTGCTCAGTGTCTCAGGAAGTACTTAGTAGATATCACTGCAAAAAGACTACAATTATGCTGTCAGAATAGATCTGTTGTACCAACACACACAAAATGGTAATAAACATCACTGTCCAAACTATTGGCCATGGCTGACAATGAAGACAGGGTAATAACAATGAATATACCAAGGGTTAGGGGTAAAAAAGGTTTGTTTTACCAAAGGTAAAGTCAGCTTTCAACAGCTTGATATGCAACAGATCTTGGATGGGTTTTTAAAAGTCTGCAAGGTGAATTCCGTTGCCCTTCTGCTGAGATGTCCCTGCCCTGCTAGTTTTCAGTGGGCCAATTTTGAATGATTTATTGGTGTGAAAATAGTTGGGGAAGAGGAGAAATATCCAGATCACAGAAAATCTTAGATGTCAGGAAAGCAAGAAATTACACTGATCAGCACAGAAGATGAAGTATGATTTAAATGCTGCAACTCAGGAAACAGAACAAAGCATCAAAAGCAAAAATCTCTTCCAGTCACTCTTACAGCAGATTGCATTCCAAAGTGGTATCATTAACGTGGACCTTATAGCAGCTAGCATGTTTATGGGATCAGCCAAAGCCTTGTGTAAGAATACATAGGCAAGTTCATAGAATGGTTTAGGTTGGAAGGGACCTCAAGGATCATCCAGCTCCAACCCCCCGCCATAGGCAGAGACACCTCCCACTAGAGCAGGTTGCCCAAACTGGTCATCCTGAATGTTTCTGCTTGCCTTGATATCATTAATATGGACTTTGTAGCAGCTAGCATGTTTATGGGATCAGCCAAAGCCTTGTGTAAGAACACACAGGCAAGTTGGTTATCCTGAATGCTTCTGGTTGCCTTAAGTGTGAAGAGCTGACAGAACTCTCAGATTAGGGCACTGCATCATCAATGATAAACAGTTTTATTTATAACCCTTAAGCAATCATCACATTACTAAGTAATGATTTAAAACCAAAATTAATGTGAAGCCATATGAAGTTGATGTGAGATCCTCTAAGTTCATACAATATGGGTTTAGTTTTCTGAAAGAGCATCTCTGATGCTTGCTGCACACCACAGTGAATTACCAATCTGGGTAACTTTGGAGAAATAGCAACATAACAGTTCAGTATTAAAGCAAACCTGTTCAAACTGTTATCAACCTGTTCAAAGGACTAGGTCAGGCCAACACAAGATAAATCAAACAAATAAAATTAGTGAGGATGTCCATGCAATTGTGCAAACTGAAATAACCCCCCCACAATGGTCACTTGAATAGGGGCAGAAAGTGGAAGGTCTGCTTACCATTATCTTTACTGCTGTTTTCCTCAATTGTCATTTGCTCTGCCAGCTCAGACAGTGACTCATCAATGGTCTGGCTTCCACGCAAGGTTAAGGAAAGTCTTCTCTTAAACTTTTTCATTCTAGCAATGTTAATTCTGGCTTAAGGAAGCCTGAAAAAGAAGAAAATTAGAAAGCAAAAAATAAGCAAAAAAAAAAAATCAGTTCCTCAGAAAACAGAATTTAATTATTTAGAATAGAATAGAATCAACCAGGTTGGAAGAGACCTCCAAGATCATCCAGGCCAACCTAGCACCCAGCTCTAGCCAGTCAAATAGACCATGGCACTAAGTGCCTCATCCATTCTTTCCTTGAACACCTCCAGGGCAGTGACTCCACCACCTCCCTGGGCAGCCCATTCCAATGCCAATCACTCTCTCTGACAACAACTTCCTCCTAACATCCAGCCTAGACCTCCCCCAGCACAGCTTGAGGCCGTGTCCCCTTGTTCTACTGCTGCTTGCCTGGGAGAAGAGACCAACACCACCTGGCTACAGCCTCCCTTCAGGTAGTTGTAGCCAGCAATGAGGTCACCCCTGAGCCTCCTTTTCTGCAGGCTGCACACCCCCAGCTCCCTCAGCCTCTCCTCATAGGGTTTGTGTTCCAGGCCTTTCATCAGCCTTGTTGGACTTCTCTGGACACCTTCCAGCACCTCAAGATCTCTCTTGAATTGAGGAGCCCAGAACTGGACACAGCACTCAAGGTGTGGCCTGACCACATAAAAATGCAGAAGGCTTACAGAAAATTTAGTAATATGCAAGCTGTCCTTAAAAGAATAGCCTTAAAGCAAGGTGACTCCACTGAACTGAAGATTGTCAGAAGAGTGAGGTACCTCCTGCACATTACTGCAATTTTCAGTTGGTAGGGAAAATAAGAATCCTGAGTGGGTTTGTAAACCAGAACAGCTACATTGATGACTAATCTTACAATCCAATAATAAAACAAACAGTCATCTGAAAACTTCATCTGCGTGTCTCCTGTTGCCCCCTTCACAACATCCTTCACCCAACCCACTGAGGAAGAGGAGGCTGAAATCTTCTCTCTCTTTTAACCCATTTTTTGCCCTTTTCACCAAAGGAGGAATGGAACCCCACTGGAAGTCTTAAAACCAAAAGCAATTCTCAAACTCGATCCCACCTAGGAAACAGCCAGGGTTTGACAATAAAGGCTGGAATGGATATTTCTCTAGCCAGGCAGGGAAAGACTGAACTGGAAGCAAAGGAGGAGGCAATTTCTCCATGAAAAGTGGTAGGCAAACAAGCAGTAACAACAAAGATCCAGACTGATAAACGTGTTGCCACGAGTCTACGCTGGTAAGTGAACTTAGCAGTCAGCCTTCTGTTTGTCCTCACATGACAAGAAGCACAACTCTGTCCTTTTGTTTCTCCATGTGGATAACTGACTAGAGATCTTATTTCATGTAACTTGTTCATCTGTTCATACTCTCCAAGAATCAGACAGGCAGTGCCAAACACAAGCACAGCACACTTTGTAGCTTGAGCTGTTCCATGTATTTTATCCTTACATCAGCCTTTTTGCACTCCAAAATTACAGTATCACAGTCTCACAGTATCACCAAGGTTGGAAGAGACCTCACAGATCATCAAGCCCAACCCTTTACCACAGAGCTCAAGGCTAGACCATGGCACCAAGTGCCACGTCCAATCCTGCCTTGAACAGCTCCAGGGACGGCGACTCCACCACCTCCCTGGGCAGCCCATTCCAGTGTCCAATGACTCTCTCAGTGAAGAACTTTCTCCTCACCTCAAGCCTAAACTTCCCCCGGTGCAGCCTGAGGCTGTGTCCTCTCGTTCTGGCGCTGGCCACCTGAGAGAAGAGAGCAACCTCCCCCTGGCCACAACCACCCCTCAGGTAGCTGTAGACAGCAATAAGGTCTGCCCTGAGCCTCCTCTTCTCCAGGCTAAACAATCCCAGCTCCCTCAGCCTCTCCTCGTAGGGCTGTGCTCGAGGCCTCTCACCAGCCTCGTCGCCCTTCTCTGGACACGCTCAAGCATCTCAATGTCCCTTCTAAACTGGGGGGCCCAGAACTGAACACAGTACTCAAGGTGTGGTCTAACCAGTGCAGAGTACAGGGGCAGAATGACCTCCCTGCTCCTGCTGGCCACACCATTCCTGATGCAGGCCAGGATGCCACTGGCTCTCTTGGCCACCTGGGCACACTGCTGGCTCATGTCCAGGCGGGTATCAATCAGCACCTCCAGATCCCTCTCTGTCTGGCTGCTCTCAGCCACTCCGACCCCAGCCTGTATCTCTGCATGGGGTTGTTGTGGCCAAAGTGCAGCACCCTGCACTTGGAGCTATTGAATGCCATCCCCTTGGACTCTGCCCATCTGTCCAGGCGGTCAAGGTCCCGCTGCAGAGCCCTTCTGCCCTCCAACTCAGTCACATCTGCCCCCAGCTTAGTGTCATCTGCAAACTTGCTGATGACTGACTCCATGCCCTCATCCAGGTCATCTCAACAAAAAATGGATATTCACAGGCCAAACTAAAAAACACACACTCATTTTTCCCCCCTTTAAACAGAGACATGCAAGAAGCAGAACCATAAAGATCTACATTTAATTTACTGACAGGACAAGAGGAACAGGATTGAAGCTTTGGGAGGGCAGGTTTAGACTGAATATTAGGGTCTTCGACCCTATAATTTAGACCCTATAAGTATTAGACTGAATATTTACAGTAAGGATGGTGAGACACTGCAACAGGTTGTCCAGAGAGATCAGGGATGCTCCCTCTCTGGAGGTGTTCAAGCCTCATCCAATATGGTCTAATGGGAGGTGCTCCTACCCTTGACAGAGTGTCTGCAGCCAGAAGGACAACGGAGGTTCTTCAGCCTCTGTACTCAGCACTGGTCAGGCCACACCTTGAGTGCTGTGTCCAGTTCTGGGCTCCTCCATTCAAGTGAGATGTTGAGGTACTGGAACATGTCCAGAGAAGGGCAATGAAGCTGGTGAGGGGCCTGGAGCACAGCCCTGTGAGGAGAGGCTGAGGGAGCTGGGGGTGTGCAGCCTGCAGAAGAGGAGGCTCAGGGCAGAGCTCATTGCTGTCTACAACTACCTGAAGGGAGGCTGTAGCCAGGTGGGGTTGGTCTCTTCTGCCAGGCAACCAGCAACAGAACAAGGGGACACAGTCTCAAGTTGTGCCAAGGGAGATCTAGGCTGGATGTTAGGAGGAAGTTGTTGTCAGAGAGAGTGATTGGCATTGGAATGGGCTGCCCAGGGAGGTGGTGGAGTCTCTATCCCTGGAGGTGTTCAAGCAAAGCCTGAATGGGGCACTTAGTGCCATGGTCTGGTTGACTGGCCAGGGCTGGGTGCTAGGTTGGACTGGATGAGCTTGGAGATCTCTTCCAACCTGGTTGACTCTATGATTCTATGATTCCAACCCAAACCATTCTCTGATTATATAAGCAGACACATTCCAATTGCAGAGTTTATTCTTTGTTTAGATGCTACGTAATAACAACAAGAACAAATTGGTGAAACAAGCTGAAAGTGGTTGCTGGTGACAGGAGGATGTATACACAGAATAATCCAGGACAAAACTGGACTGCACAGGGCAGTGCCATAAGAAAATGAATAAAAGAAGACTGTTGGGATCTGAGACCCCAAATCTGAGCTGAGGAGGACAATAATAGGCAAAGCAGCAGTTGATAGAAGGGGAAGGAGAGAGATTACAAAGTAAGGAAATACCTTAGGAGAATCATAGCTACTACATGCAGAAATAGTCATGTATTGGGTACAGATCTGTAGAAAACTAAAACTGCTGGAGTCAGAGTTTACAGAGGCAGTTTCCAAACTGCCCTTTGAATGCATTGCTGGATGTGCAATAAAGCCACACCTCAGTATGAACAATTTTGCTCTCACTCAAAAGCAGGATATTCTTATTGTTAAGGAACTGCACTCAGAGAACATTCCAAAGGGAACATTTACTTTTCCTGTTCAGGATCTACTTTAAAGACCTGAATCTGCTTTATTTCTCCATTTATTTCAGCTTTCCCACAATGATGGCTTCTGTTTCTCTTAAAAGCTATTTAAACCAAAAACAACTGGAAGGAGACCTTCTTTATGTATGGTTTTATTCAATCCACCTACAGTGCTCTTTGCAACCTCCATCTCCTTATATGCATTATTCTCCACAAAGGATACATGTAATTTTTAGCTATGGAATGCCCTCAAGCTACCTGACAGCACAACAATTTCTTTCCAATTTTCCACTTGGGCAGTAACTGGGAAAATAAAATAAAAGAGATGCTTTTACATGGAAATGGACTGCTCCTGCCTTTTGATCTCCTGCACCTTTAAGCCTACATGATTTTTACATCAAAAAAGGTCTACTGTTGAAAAGTATTACATATAAATTAACACAGAGATGGACTGAAAAAGCCTGAGAGACACTGTCAAGCACAAACTAATATAAAAACAAATGATTTTTCTAACTGTAGTTAAAAAAGTTCTCATGGTAAAGGGTGGTTTCCTGGTGTGCTGAAGGCTCATTTGTACCAAGATGCAGAATTAAGTTCAAGGCTTGGTTTTGAAAATTTCAATGTAAAAAAGAATCAGGAGTGAGTATCCATGAAGGGGAATGCTGCCTGCAAGGGAGATGTAATTCAGGCAAAAATACTCACTGAGATGAAATCAAAGTTTCCTCCTCAAAAGCATCAGTGTTCCTGCTGATTCAGATGTGTAAAGGATGCATGTATTGAAAAAAGGGGAGAGGGGAAAACATAGAATCATAGAATCAACCAGGTTGGAAGAGACCTCCAAGCTCATACAGCCCAACCTAGCACCCAGACCTAGACAATCAACCAGACCATGGCACTAAGTGCCCCAGTCAGGCTTGGCTTCAACACCTCCAGGGATGGTGACTCCACCACCTCCCTGGGCAGCCCATTCCAATGCCAATCACTCTCTCTGCCAACAACTTCCTCCTAACATCCAGCCTAGACCTCCCCTAGCACCACTTCAGACTGTGTCCTGTGTCCCCTTGTTCTGTTGCTGGTTGCCTGGCAGAAGAGCCCAACTCCACCTGGCTACAGTCTCCCTTCAGGTAGTTGTAGACAGCAATGAGGTCTGCCATGAGCCTCCTCTTCTGCAGGCTGCACGCCCCCAGCTCCTTCAGCCTCTCCTCATAGGGTTTGTGTTTCCAATTCTGGTCTGTGAATTTCTCTACTCTGATTAAGTTGTACCCAAATCAAATATTTCAGATGTCAAAGCAGAGAGATGCATACACTTGAATGTAACAAATGGAAGCTCTACTTGGGTGGTAAGACACTGGAACAGGTTGGCCAGGGAGGTTGTGGATGCTTCCTCCCTGGAGGCGTTTAAAGCCAGGCTGGATGAGGCCTTGAGCAGCCTGCTCTAGTGGGAGGTGTCCCTGCCTATGGCAGGGGGTTGGAGCTGGATGATCCTTGAGGTCCCTTCCAACCTAAACCATTCTATGATTCTATGATTCTACTCTTCTGCAGACAGAATGAGGATGAGCAAACTGATACGATACTATCTGATACAACCCAGAAAAGCTGGCAGAGACACACTTGTTTAAGCCTTACACTGACAGGAAGGAAGTGACAATGCATTAAAGGAACTGCTGCTGCTTACAGACCAGCTCCAACTCACTAGTGTTCAACAGTAACACAACTGAATCATAGAATCAATAGGAACATCTCCAGGTGGGTTTTAAATGTCTCCAGAGAGGGAGAACTCACCATCTCTCTGGGCAGCCTCTTCCAGTGCTTCAACACCTTTAAAGAAGTTCCTCCTCATGTTACACGGAACTTCTTATGTTCAACTTTGTGCCCATTACCTTTGTCACTGGGGACCCATGATCATCCTGACACCCACCTGTTAGACATATGTGAGAATTAATAAGATCCCTCCTCAGCCTGCTCTTCTCCAAGCTGAAAAGCCCCAGGTCTCTTATCTTGCTAGCTCATGGTCATCCTATGTCTACCAGGACTCACAGATCCTTGTCCCCAGAGCTGCCCTCCAGCACGTCAGCCCCCAGCCTGTACTGATCCATGGGGTTGGTTTTGCTCAGATGTAGGATCTCATCAATGCTTATCACTACTTCAAGGCTGGGTGTCAGGAGGATGGGACCACTCAATGACCTTCAGAAGTCCCCTCTGACCCTTACCTTTCTGTAATTGGCCAATACACCACTAACATAGGCTTTACAATTGTAGTTTTAAGCAAATACAGCTACAATTTTCAAAGGCAATAATGTCATTGAATTGCTTAAATTTAAACCTCTTTAATGCAGGAGGGTCTCAGACACCAAAAGCTCCCTAAGATTTTACTGATTCAAAGCCCTCTGAAGCCAGTGGGAACCTGGCTTTCAACTTCAACAAGCTTCAGATCAGACTAAGTGCTGACTCTTCTGTTTTCAGATGTTATATTGCATTAAGATGCATCTACAGAGAGATTAAGCATCTGAAGATTAATTTTCCACTTAGATACACACTGAAGTTTCTCTTGACAGTTTTTACAAGCTGTTTTACAACATGGTAGGTGCTTTCCAATCATCTAAAGGCAGTTCTTGTACTGAAAAATTCATTATCTGAAGATGACAGCTACAGGAGGAGGAAGGAACTAGATGATCCTTGTGGTCCCTTTCAACCCAGACCGATTCTAAGGGACAGGACAAACCCTGTATAACAGCAGCCAGCAAACAACAGCATGGACATAGCATGGCCCTTAAGGATGGGTTAACAAACTCAAGTCACAAGTGCAAGGCACTGAAAACAGCAGCTAACAGTTGAACTCCTGGGAGAGAAAAAGAGTCATAGAATCACAGAATCAACCAGGTTGGAAAAGACCTCTAAGCTCATCCAGTCCAACCTAGCACCCAGCCCTGGCCAATCAACCAGACCATGGCACTAAGTGCCCCAGCCAGGCTTGTCTTGAACTCCTCCAGGGACGGTGACTTCACCACCTCCCTGAGCAGCCCATTCCAATGCCAATCACTCTCTCTGTGAAGAACTTCTTCCCAACATGCAAACACACTTAGAAAAATGGAATCCTAGAAATGGTTCAGTTGGAAAATACCTTTAAGATCATCGCATCCAACTGTTCCAAGGACCTCTGAAGATAATCCAGTCCAATCCCTCTACCAAAGCAGCATTACCTAGGGCAGGTCACACAGGAATGCATCCAGAAAGGTCTTGAAAGTCTTCAGAGAAGGACACTTCACAAACTCCCTGGGCAGCCTGCTCCAGGGCTCCAGCAACCTCACAGCAAAGAAGTTTCTCCTCAAACTGAGGCTGAGCTTCCTACAGTCGCGGTTGTATTCGTTGCCCCTTGTCCCACCACAGGACACCACTGAAAAGAGGCTTCTTGACACGTCCTCAGCAATACAGTTGTTAATTATTGCCACAATCTATGGTGTCATTCCCTGTGCCTTTCAAATCTGAACAGATAATAACTGACCCTTCCACTACCATTTTGATTACACAAGTTACAGGTCAGTTAAATATTTGCAAGCACATAATAAACTCTGCATCATTCACTCGTTTGGCTTCATTCATCTAATTGAAATGCATTTCTGAAGATGATAATCGAAGCTTGTGTCAGAAAGAGAGGGCTGAAAAGCTTGGAACACTGCAAACAATATTAATTGAAAACAGAAGCAGGAAACACCTGTCAAGGATATTGTCCCCTTAATCTAAAATGAAAACCAGCTTTCCATAGTGATTCCAACTGTTCCCAATTTACCTGAATTAAGAAGGGGGAAAAAATAAAGAGGTATTGATCACATAATCAGGTAGACTGAGAAGAAACAATTAAATTCATGAGCAAAAGATGGATTACAAACCACTTGTAGAATTCACAACTAATACAGCACTTCCTTACAGTCACAATTCTGCTCTACAAGAATGGATTACGAAGCCTGCATCTTACTCACTGCATTTGTTCTTTGTATTTGTCTCAAGTCACATCTGTGAACAACAAAAAAATCACATTGTGTTTTTCCATGCTTGGTCTTCAGAACCACTTAAAAGTTATTCTGTTTCACGCTGCATTACGTCAAGGAACTGAGATTGTGTAGATGTAAGTGACATCTGACAAACAAGGCTTTTGTTACTGAGGAAATAGAAAAGAATTGTGAAGTCAAATATCACAGCTTACTTTGACCTCCCAGGGAAAAAAAAAACAAGGGCAAAAGGATCCTCAGTCTTTTCCTTATGAATAAAACAATATGCAAGAAGGAAAAAGCTTCTGAGGTGAAATCCCTCTTGCTGTACATATAGAACCACAGCCAAACACAGCTGCTGACATCTGAAGGTATGAAAGGTACTCACAAAGGTTAAACTCTTATCTGAAGCTTCTTATACCCCCAAAGTGAGTGAGAACAACTATATTCAGCTCCTGATCTAGATCATCACCTGGAAGAGTCTCTGAGAATAAATACATAGAAATTAGCCTGTCCTCATTTAATGTAGGTTGTGAATATTCTTCCTTATCTTCATCCAAGTTATCTCAAGTTGTGCCTCATCTCAAGTTGTGCTGGGGGATGTATAGGCTGGATGTTAGGAGGAAGTTCTTCACAGAGAGAGTGATTGGCACTGGAATGGGCTGCCCAGGGGGGTAGTGGAGTCACCGTCCCTGGGGGTGTTCAAGCAAAGACTGGATAAGGCATTTAGTGCCATGGTCTAGATGACTGGATAGGGCTGGGTGCTAGGTTGGACTAAATGAGCTTGGAGGTCTCTTCCAACCTGGTTGATTCTATGATTCTACATTGATCACTGCTACAGGGATATTTATCTGAACAGAACTGAACTGGTACAGAATTTAAGAGAAAATCAAATCTGACCAAAGGCTGAAATCCTGCAATCTTTTCTTTTCCTGTCTCATGTTGTTCTTCATAGAGAGAGTGATTTGCCACTGGAATGGGCTGCCCAAGGAGGTGGTGGAATTCCCATCCCTGGATGTGTTCAGAAAAAGCCTGGATGGGGCACCTGTCCCATAGTCTGATTGACTGGACAGGGCTGGGTGCTAAGTTGGACTGGATGAGCTTGGAGGTCTCTTCCAACCTGGTTGATTCTGTGATTTATCTACATTCAGCAAATCTCTATTCTTTAAAATACACACACAGAGTCTCCCTTATACAGATAGAAGCAATACTAAAAACAAAATCCCAGAGACATCCTACTTCATAGATCTGTCTAGATTAGATGGATTGTAGTGATTAATAGCTCTGAGTTAATTATCAAAGGTTCTCTTCTCTCAACAGCCAAGGGAAAAAAAAAAACACAGTATGAGTCTGGTTCAATTGGCTGACTCTGGAGCCAATAAAATCAGTGAGGTGACTGGCAAAGCTTCTCACATTTGTCATCAGATCCATGAATTGAAAGTCTTGTCTCCCTTGAAGGGGGAAGGCAAATACCAAGTTACATGGATGCAGCATACACATCACCAGCAAGCCACAGAACTTTCCAGCTCAAAAGATATAACAAGCACTGGAAACCAAAAGCAATGCCTGCCATTTTATTATCTTTGATTCATCAGCTTAAAGACTTGATAGAGCCTTCAGAAAAACCAAAAACAAAGCAAAAAGAACCCCAAACAGTCTTAGAAGAAAAAAGAAAGTTGTGCACACAAAACCTGCTGCTCACCAAGAATGAGATTACTTTAGTGATATACACAGGGCTGTAGTCATCATCACTTCTGGGGAGCATCTTCTTGAGTCTTTAAAACACTGAGCAGAAAACTTCTCTTAGGCTCAAGACAGTGTTAGCTCCAGGACCAAAAAGCATCTGAGCTATTCTGAAAGCCTCAGCATGTCTGTCAATAAACAGCACGAGCTTTCAAAAGCTATGAACTGGTTTGCTGGATAATTTTTTCACTGCAATTCAGGCACTGAATCAAAGAATCTCATACTCAAGGATGTTCTCTTGATCTCCAGTAGCTCTCAGCCCCCCATTACCTGTCCTGAAAGCATCTTAACTTCCAGGAGCAGAGTTCAATGTGTGCTGCTTCTTGTGTTCACAAAGAAGTTGTACTTATAATCAAGACCTAAGGCAAAGAAGCACTTTCCACTTATTCCCATATGCCTGAATCAAGCACCAAGAGACACAACAAACACACCACAGCAATATAAACCAAAGACACTCCTGATTCAGATAAACAAACATAACCAAGTTATCTAAACAGCATTTTTAAAGCTTTTGCCTTTTTTGCTCTTAAAACAGAAATTAATTACAACTGGGAAAGCTGTTCAGGAAACTTTATCATGGCTTTCCTGGAAATGAAGCACCAAGTGAGAACTAGAAGAGAGTTCATGCCAGGAAAAAAAGGCTTTGTAACTGTTAAGGCTGCAGTCAAAATGAAAGCCATCAGGAAAAAATCATTTTCTACAATTCATTGCTGCAATTCCTGTAAATTTACAGCTCAGACTTTCTCCTCCAGATTTTGAGGGTTTTGGTTCATTACTTGTTGAACCTCAATACATGTTGGTGAATATCTAAAACCTGACACCAAGCAATCCAGAAAGAAAGGGGCGAGGGTCATAGAATCATAGAATCAGCCAGGGTTGGAAGGGACCACAAGGATCAGGCAGTTCCAACCCTAATGCCATGCCCAGGGACACCCTACCCTAGATCAGGCTGCACACAGCCTCAGCCAGCCTGGCCTTAAACACCTCCAGCCATGGGGCCTCAACCACCTCCCTGGGCAACCCATTCCAGCCTCTCACCACTCTCATGCTCAACAACTTCCTCCTCACGTCCAGCCTGAACCTACCCATCTCCAGCTTCACTCCATTCCCCCTAGTCCTGTCACTCCCTGATACCATGAAAAGTCCCTCTCCATCTCTTCTCCCTACCAGGTGATAGGATAAGAGGAAATGGCCTGAAATTGTGCCAAGCAAGGGTTAGGTTGGAGATTAGGGAAAATTCTTTTGCTGCAACAGTGGTCAGAGATTGGAACAGGCTGCCCAGGAAGGTGGTGGAGTCACCATCCCCTGAGGTATTTAAGAAATCTGTGGCCATGGCACTTGCAGATGTGGTTTAATGGTCATGGTGGGGTTGGGTTGAAGGTTGAACTCAATCTTAGAAGTATTTTCTAACCAAAACAAATCTGTGATTCTATGATTCTATGAAAGGTACAGGGCAAAAGGCCAAACTCTTCCATAATTATTGCATGCATTCATGGCTGTGCGTGTGAGTATCATCAAAGAATTTCTCTTACACTTCTATGTACATGAAAATGATTTTTCACAGAAGGTAAGAGAAACAGAGCTGCTTCACAGTCCCTGAGGGCTTTCTTCTGCTGGTGGTTTTGAAGAAGGCACAACACAGCAACACAGGAAGAGTTTTCAATTAGTGATCAGGAGATGCTCGAAGCAGCATAGTGTAGAATCACAGAATCAAGCAGGTTGGAAGAGACCCCCAAGCTCACCCAGTCAAACTTAGCACCCAGCCCTATCCAGTCAACTAGACCACAGCACTAAATGCCTCATCCAGTCTTTTCTTGAGCACCTATAGATGATCTTCCCCAGTACTGACAACATACATCAATATTTTCACTATGAATTATGGACCACACAGAAGATCTGATGCACTGAAGGCATTACACTGAGACACAAGACACTAAAACCAACAAACAGGATGACAAAGCTGCCTCTTTGGAGATTTCTTTAATGTGTTTGTAAGATTTATGACTCTGATCTGTATTCTGTATTATTCCAGAGATTTCTAACAAGAATAAGCTTTGGTACAATCAGTGTTTCTGAAATAACAGAGAGAACAGAATAACCTGGCTACAACCAAGAGAAGTAACTACTGACAGAAAAAGCAGCCTAAGCAAGCTTCTCAGAGTAAGGCTGAGCATGTCACAGAATCACAGAATCAACCAGGTTGAAAGAGACCTCCAAGCTCATCCAGTCCAACCTAGCACCCAGCCCTATCCAGTCAACCAGACCATGGCACTAAGCGTCTCATGTGCAGTATCTCTGTCGAGATATTTTAAAGGCAATTCTTTATGTCTCTTAAAATTAATTCTTCATCTCTCTTCTGAGAAAGGACTGAGGAAATTGTGGCTTTTTAGTCTAGAAAAGAGAAGACTGAGGGGGAATTTTGTCAATGCTGATCAATAATTCAGGAGTGGCTGTCAGGAGGATGGGACCAGGCTTTTTGCAGTGGTATCTAGTGACAGGACAAGGGGTAACAAGCACAAGCCCGAACAGAAGGAGAAGCTTCTTTAACTGAAGGGTGCTGGAGCACTAGAATAGGCTGCCCAGAGAGCTGATGGAGTCTCCATCTCTGGAGACATTCTAAACTTGCCTGAATGTGCTCCTGTGTGACCATTTGGTGAGGATGGGATCAGGCTTTTTGCAGTGGTACCCAGTGACAGGACAAAGGGTAACAGGCACCAACGTGAACAGAAGGAGAAGCTGCTTTAACTGAAGGGTGCTGCAGCACTACAACAGGCTGCCCAGAGAGCTGGTGGAGTCTCTATCTCTGGAGACATTCTAAACCTGCCTGAATGTGTTCCTGTGTGACCTTTAGGTGAACCTGCCTTGGCAGGGGGGTTGGACTCATCTCCAGAGGTCCCTTCCAACATGAACCAATTTGCTATTCTGTGACAATTCCATTTTTGCAATAAACAGTCTTTGAATTACGGCTCCAAAAGTTGTTGAAATTAATTAATATCTTTTACTAAACTTCTAAATAGCTCTGATCCAGTATTTAAATTCACAAAGTATAGCTTTTAATTCCCTTCTCCAGTTCTGTAACAGCTACAACTTCAGAGATTCATCACTAAGGCAAAAAAAAATCTCCAAACAATAAGTCAATTGTATTTTTTTTCTGCTGTATTAATTTTTATACAGCAGTCAAGATGTCTCAGCATGGGATCAATTTATTCTGTTAGAACATTCAGATGAATGTTGCTACATCTGTCTGAGGTGTTCATGCTGCCACTTCATGGTCAGCTGGATATGCACACATGGATCATGTCAGTATCCACTTCCAAGAATACTAAACACCTCAGAATGACTCTATTCCTAATGCAGATTATTCTCTCACTGACAACCTAGAAAAGGAAGAAGAGTTTTGACATATGTTTGCCAAATGGCTCTGCAAATAGTTAAGTTGGCAACAAAAAGGTGGTGGCAATAAGCCCTTCAAGGCAGAGGGAAAGAAAGCATGAGCCTGCTTAAAGCATTTTAGTGTCACCAGTGAAGTACAGCACTGATCACTGGTGCACAACAAAAGCAAGGGAAGACTGTCCTCACTGGGAGCACTGTAATCTAACTGCTGTGTACCAGAGAAGTAGCCTGAAAACCAGAGTTTTGCCTAAGGCTTATTTAGCCTAGCTAAACAAAAACTGAGATCTGAAATAAATGCAATCTGTGGACAAAACAGAGGACAACAGCAAATACTCTTAAGGACAGATGACATGAGAAAACAAGAACAAATGGGTATGAAATGAAGCAAAAGCATTCAGCACAAGTGCCTTCAATCCTCTCAGGATTGAATTGATAACCACATGAAGATTCTCCTCTTCCTGTCTCTGTATTTCTCCTGCAGCAACACCCCACTTCCAAATCAAAGTCATCCTGCCAAGCCTCACTAAAGGTATTTTTCAGGGTACTTCCAAGGAGCAGCAAGGAAAAACAGGAGGGGAAAAAAATGAGAATCTTCACTTGAACGTAAAAAATAAGGCAACTGCCATGCATCAAGCTGTCACAACTGTCACAGTTGGCTCAAAACCAAGAATCCTAAATGGAGACTGATAAATATGGAGAGTGAAGATCTTTCTGCATCACTGGATGTTCCTTTTCTTTGCCCGTGCAGATAATTCTTCCCTATGTGTCTGTTACATTCATTCTCACACATTGTTCTTCCTCCTGCCACTGCCCAGGCAAGGGTTCCAATTCTGAAACTAAATTACAGATAGACAATTTGGGTGACACCAGTTAATCTGCTGACTGGATTCATATCATGGACTTTTTTGTTGTTGTTATTGGTTGGTTGGTTTGGGGTTTTGGTTGGTTGGTTTGGGGGGTTGGTTTGTTTTGGGGGTTTTTAATTATCATTTCAAACACTTGAGACCAACAGGCTTTTGGGATATTCTTATCTTGTTATCCTCACAAACTGACCACAGGCTGTGAGATACCTTGCCAAAGAACAGCTATAAGTTGACACTCTCCTCTTGCCTTTACTTGGTCAGGCATGCATAAACTTGCCTTCTGCACAATGGAGAACTGCCACTGTTGTTGAGTTGGGTTTGTGTCTTTTAATTGCCTTCCTTCCTCTATTGCAGTCAGTAGCTTCTTTGCTTGGAGCTTCCTTAAGATCACCTTTATCTTTTTTTTCCTCTGCTGTGCACAAAAGACAAGTGATTCAATTTCAACAGCCCTAAGGAAGTACTGCAGATAATACAGTCAGGTCTGCTAATTCTTAACAGTATCCCAACAACTGCACTTTCCACCTCTATGAATGTATTCTTATTGGCCAGGCTCCAAAAGAAAATGCAAGTGAAGAGCTCAGGACATGAACTGAATTAGGAAAACCTACAAGCAGAGAAAAGAATCCACCACAGACCTAAAACAAAGCCATAACATAGTAAAGTGATGAACGAATGCAAAATTGTTTCAGAAATCAAGAGGGCTCTGGTTCTTAATTGAGCTGGATCTGTCCTTGGAAGAGGGGTTCAAAATGTAGCTATTGACCATGAAGAAAGAAAAAATACATTGTTATGTGTTAAAATCATAGAAGCATAGAATTATAGAATCAGGCAGGTTGGAAGAGACCTCAAAGATCATCCAGTCCAACCTAGCACTCAGCCCTGTGCAATCAACCAGACCATGGCACCAAGTGCCTCATCCAGGCTTTTCTTGACACCTCCAGGGACTGCAACTCCACCACCTCCCTGGGCAGCCCATTCCAATGCCAATCACTCTCTCCAGCAAGAACTTCTTCCTAACATCCAGCCTATGCCTCCCCTGGCACAACCTGAAAATGTGTCCCCTTATTCTGTTGCTGCTTGTCTGGAAGAAGAGACCAACCCCAGCTGGCTACAGTCTTCCTTCAGGTAGCTGCAGACAGCAATGAGCTCTGTCTTGAGCCTCCTCTTCTCCAGGATTATATAAAATATTTTTCTTCTGCATTCATTATCTTCATTGCTACAAGCTGTAAGAGAAACTTGATGATGGTAGGAAAGGTGGTAGGTATGCAATGCTTTCTGTCCTACTAAAATTGTAGTAGAAGCACTTTTGCTTTAGACAGAAATGATAAATCATATTCAAGTTGAAGAAAGCAAAGGTTGTTTCCAAGAATCAACATTGAATTTGCTAAATTAAAAGAGTGGCTGCTAAAACAATTCAGTTAAATTTTCAGAGCAGTAACAAGCACAAGCATCTCTGTGTCTTGTTACTGAAACCAAAAAGATGCAGAGAGAAACAGACAGCAAAATCTCATACAGAAAGCTTTGAAGGTGGTAAGCAATCAAGTACACAAACAAAAACTGCACCACACAATCATAACCTCATTGTGATGATTACTGCTTAACAGCTCAACCTGTACTTTGCTGTACACAATAGAACAGGAAAGCTACTTCAATTGGCTATTCAGTTCAGCAGCCCTCAACTGCATTAAAGCATCTGAGCTACTGAAGAGAATGTGCTATCAAGGTGCAGTCGTGGGGGGCAGAGAGGAGGAAGCTGCAGCTATCTCAAGTTCTGCCAGAGGAGATCTAGGGTGGATGTTAAGAGGAAGCTGTTGGCAGAGAGAGTGATTGGCATTGGAATGGGCTGCCCAGGGAGGTGGTGGAGTTGGAGTCCCTGGAGGTGTCAAGAAAAGCCTGGATGAGGCACTTAGTGCCATGGTCTGGTTGATTGGCTAGGGCTGGGTGCTAGGGTGGGCTGGATGAGCTTGGAGGTCTCTTCCAACCTGGCTGATTCTATGATTCTATCTTCATTGCTAGTGTCCCACCAATATTTCAATATCTACTAAAATAGACTTTTGTTAGGGATGCAGATTCCACATCTTAGTCTGGAATCTACAATTTGAGAAGTTCACTGATTCACAGAGCGCATCAGGTAGGAAGGGACCCTCAAAGGTCATCTTACGTGAGCAGGGATGCCTCCAACTAGATCAAACTACCAAGGGTCAGTGACATCAACTCTCATCTTGAATGTCTTCAGGGTCAGAGCCTCAACCACACCTCTGGGCAACCTCTTCCAGTATTTCACCACTCTCACTGTACAGAACTTCCTTCTTGCCAAAAAAAAAAAAAGGCTAAAAATAGATCGATGGTTCCAGGCTAAAGCAATTAGAGCCACTGGAGAGTGCAGCTTAAGCAAGAAACTGCAATATGCAATGAATGACCAACAGATGCAAACTGCAGAACAAGAAGGGACAAGAAACTGAAGGGGAAACTTGCAAAAGGAGTGAAAGGACTGGAGTAAGGTCTATGTCACAAGTTCTCTCCTCAACAGAAAGGCAAAACTCTGACAGAGATTTGATCTACATCTCAAGACAGTAACCCAGGCATTAGGCTAATTATTAGATCAAATGCCCAGACGTTCACGTGCTGCAGAGCACCACAGCTCTCGGGATTCTTTGGATGAAGCTGTTCAAAACACTCTGCAAGTGTAATTCCGTTCCAAACCTCCACTGAACAGAGGATCAGCTGCCCCATCAGAGCCACCACAGAGCTGAAAAGCAGCATTGTTGCATGTTGTGAGCAAGTCAACAGAAGTGCTGTTATGTGTTTACGCTCGATGTGGATCAAGTTTGTACCGATGGGCGATCCCCCAGCGAGAGCCATAAACAAACCTGCTATTGCTAGAGGTGAAGCTGTGAGCAGAGGTGCAGGAGCCCACATAAAGCTGTACCGGCAGCTTTCCAGTGCAAACCCTCCAGACACATGAAGAGTTTTATTCCAGGCATCAAAGAAAGCAGGATTTTCAAGGAGTCAAATTACTGCTTGGTATCTTTACTCTCTACTTTGTTTGAAAAGAAAGGAACAGTAATTTTCACCATGACTTGACTTAGTAATTTGTATTTAATTGAATTTCTATTATTGACCTATTTACTTTCCCAATGAATAAATATTCCCTCCCTATCAACTTCCAGGAGAACCATCTCTGGAGAATCAGGCCCTGTCCCTGGAGGTGTTTAAGGTCAGGCTGGATGGGGCTGTGGCCAGCCTGATGTAGAGTAGGGTGTCCCTAGGCATGGCAGGGGGGTTGGAACTGGCTGATCCTTGTGGTCCCTTCCAACCTTGACTGATTCTATGAGTCGTAAGGCAAACATAAGATACCTTAGAGACTCAAAGTCTTGCTTTAAATGCCATTGGTGAATCAAAGTTTCCCAAAATTTACATCAGCTCAGGAAGATTTAATGTAAAATAGGAAATGTTCTATTTTCCACACCTTCACTTCAACAAGAAACAAACGTTTTATTCCCAAGGATTATCTTGCAGCTAAGGCTTTGTCTTGCATAGAAGCAAGATCTGAAGCATTCAATCAAGACAACATTCCCTGTTTAGTTGGGGCTCTTCAGCCTGGGGAAGAGAAGGCTTCCAGGAGACCTTATAGTGGCTTTCCAGTATCTGAAGGGAGCCTACAGGAAGGCTGGGGAGGGACTATTGACAAGGTCTGGTAATGTCAGGACGAGGGGGAATGGGTTTAAACTGGAAGAGGGGAGATTTAGACTGGATGTTAGGAGGAAGTTCTTTACAGTGAGGGTGGTAAGACACTGGAACAGGTTGCCCAGGGAGGTTCTGGAGCACAGAAGCACCCAATGTGAACACATTGGGTGCTTCTGTGCTCCACAACCTCTCTAGAGGTGTTCAAGGCCAGGCTGGATGAGGCCTTGAGCAACCTGCTCTAGTGGGAGGTGTCCCTGCCTATGGCAGGGGGTTGGAGCTGAGTGATCCTTGAGGTCCCTTCCAACCTAAACCATTCTATGATTCTATGATTTTTACTTAACTTTGCCAAATCAGTCAGATATCTGTAAAGCAGCTAGTCTCAAGGGGTTGATCCTTCAAAAATGACTGCTAAAAAAGGACACCCAAAGGGTAAAGGTTGTTCTAGCTTCTATTTGTGAAGCCTTCTTAGAACAGTAACTCAAGGAGGGGGATTTATCATCACAAAATATGCTCATGATTTGTCACATCCAGACAGCGAACCTTTAAGTGCTTATGGCAGGTTTTAATCTTCAAAAGAGAACAAGACACAAGATCTTTAGGTCTTCAGAAGATCTCTGCCTTCCTTTACTGTATACAAAAAACCTTAAGTCAATGTAGTGTCACTATTTAGAGCTTACTTGAATGTTTAGTCAAAGGAATGATGCCTATTGATGCCACAGAAACTAGTTTAATTCCTCAGAGACATAAACAAACCATGCAAGCTGTATTTTGAAACTCTCTTCACTTAGCTCATCCTCAAAGAAAGACCCATAGCATGATGAAAATATGCTAAAAATAAATCATAGAATCAGAATTAGTCAGGGTTTGAAGGGACCACAAGGATCAGCCAGTTCCAAGCCCCCCTGCCATGCCCAGGGACACCCTACCCTAGAGCAGGCTGCCCACAGCCTCAGCCAGCCTGGCCTTAAACACCTCCAGCCATGGGGCCTCAACCACCTCCCTGGGCAACCCATTCCAGGCTCTCACCATTCTCATGCTCAAGAACTTCCTCCTCATGTCCACCCTGAATCTCCCCATCTCATGGTGACGAACATCCTCATCACGTCCAGCCTTAACCTACCCATCTCCAGCTTCGCTTCATTCCCCCCAGTCCTCTCACTGTCTGATACCCTGAAAAGTCATTTCCCTCAGTCCTGTCACTCCCTCATATCCTGAAAAGTCCTTTCCCAGCTTTTTTGTAGACCCCCTTCAGATACTGGAAGGCCACAAGAAGGTCACCTGGGAGCCTCCTCTTCTCCAGACTAAAGACTAAGAACAGATTTATCCGAAGTCCTCAAAACCCAAAAAGGAACTGTGTTTTATTCAGAAATAATATTCAAAATGGTTCTTAACCAGAATTGTCAGACCAGTAATAACTTCTCTCTTTTTCAGAACCAGCAGAAGACAGATGCCATGATTTATGTGAGGAAGATAGCTCTTACCCAAATAGAAACCAGAGCAGCGTGCAAGCTTCTCACTTACACAGCCTAACTAACCTTATCAACGTCTGCTGCACAAATATTGACTACTTTCATCAAATATTGACTATTTTTTATCAAATATTGACTATTTTTTATCAAATATTGACTATTTTTATCAAATCAGGTATATTTTAAAGCACAGGCATATCACTGACAGGTTATTAGCCCAGTTTTAGTATCCTGTGTTCTACTGCTCTTAAAACAAGCTTGCCCTGGATTTTCTTTTTGTTTTAATTGTTCTAGTCTGTGTTTTTCCTTCTCTGAGAAATCAGGGCAGTCCTTTCCTTCAGTTGTGAAGCAGACTGCTAGCCAGCCATCACTTTCCATCTGTGCTCAGCCCCTTAGTCTAGATGGCCAATTTCAATTCCAGGCAGCTGAAAGTATTCAGGTAAAAATACTGAAGCATGCTATTATTTCTAATTATCTTGTACACCCTGCAAAGCAGTTCCTTAGATTTGAAATGGCTTTAAAAAAAAAAAAAAAAGGCATTGAGAGAAATATGTGACTCAGGCAAATTGACAGGAAGATGGTATTTTACATAATTCAGAGTTCTCACAAAGCAAATATTCCTAGCTGGCTTTGAAGTNGGAGAGGCTCCAGCGGAGGATTACGAGGATGATGAGGGGACTGGAGGGCTTATGAGGAGAGGCTGAGGGACCTGGGGCTGCTTAGTCTGGAGAAGAGAAGACTGAGAGGGGATTTGACCAATGTTTATAAGTATCTGAAGGCTGCCAGGAGTGGGGGACAGGCTCTGCTCACTGCTCCCTGGGACAGGACAAGGAGCAATGGATGGAAGTTGCAGCAAAAGAGGTTCTGCCTCAACACAAGGGGGAACTTCTTCACTGTAAGGGTCCCAGAACACTGGAACAGGCTTCCCAGAGAGGCTGTGGAGTCTCCTTCTCTGGAGACTTCCAAGGCCTGTCTGGATGTGTTCCTCTGTGCTCTGTGTTACATAGGATTGTCCTGCTGTGGCAGAGAGGTGGGACTCGATGATCTCCTTGGGTCCCTCCTAACCCCTAACATCCTGTGAGCCTGTGCTTATAACTGAAATTTCCAATACCAGAAACTACTAGCCTGGAAAGTCTTTTTTAACCCTCAAATACTACACCAAGAGCTGTACAACAACATGGACTTCAAGACTAAGCATAAAAGACAGAATTAATTTCTTGATTCATAGAATGGTTGGGGCTGGTAGGGACCTTCAAGATCATCTAGTTCCAAACCACCTGCCATAGGCAGGGACAACTCCCACTAGCCCAGGTTGCTCAAGATTTCATGCAACCTGGCCTTGAACACCTCCAGGGAGAAGGCATCCACAACCTCCCTGGGCAAACAGTTTCAGTTTTTCACCATTCTGTCAAGATTTTTTTCCTAATATCCAGTCTAAGTCTGCCTTACTCAGGCTTCAATCCATTGCCCCTTCTCCTATCACAACAAGCCCCTTCAATAAGTCCCTACCCAGCTCTCCTATAGCCCCCATGTCAGATACTGGAAGGCTCCTACTACAAGGTCTTCTTGGACCCTTAGAATAGAATAGAATCATCCAGGTTGGAAGAGACCTCCAAGATCATCCAGTCCAGCCTAGCACCCAGCCCTACCCAGTCAACCAGACCCTGGCACCAAGTGCCTCACCCAGTCTTTTCCTGAACACCCCCAGGGACGGTGACTCCACCACCTCCCTGGGCAGCCCATTCCAATGCCAATCACTCTCTCTGGGAAGAACTTCCTCCTAACATCCAGCCTATACTTCCCCTGGCACAACTTGAGGCTGTGTCCCCTTGTCCTATTGCTGGTTGTCTGGCAGCAGAGCCCAACCCCACCTGGCTACAACCTCCCTTCAGGTAGTTGTAGACAGCAATAAGGTCTGCCCTGAGCCTCCTCTTCCGCAGGCTGCACACCCCCAGCTCCCTCAGCCTCTCCTCATAGGGTTTGTGTTCCATGCCCTTCACCAGCCTTGTTGCCCTTCTCTGGACTCCTTCCAGCACCTCAACATCTCTCTTGAGTTGAGGAGCCCAGAACTGGAGACAGTACTGAGCCCCAATTCTCTCAGCCTGTCCCCACAAGTGAGGTTCTCCAGGCCTCTGATCATCTTGATGGCCCTCATATGGATCTGCTCCAACAGTATGGTGTCACTCTTAGTCTGGGAGCACCAGAACTGGATACAGTTCCAGCTGGGGTCTCACAACAACACAGTAGAGGGCAAGAATCACCTCCTTCATCCCTTCTTGGGAGCAAAGAAGGTTATTCTTTACTATGAAAACCAAGACACTACAGTTAAAGACTGTATGGTGATCAGAGTGGATTTTTCTTTTGATTTTACCAATGCTTAACTTTTTAAAAACCATTTTAACTTTGGTGAACAGCAGGAGACAAAATGAGACTACCTGGGAATAAAGAATTGCTGGAGGAGCAATCATTTACATCTGCAGTACTCGACCGAGACATACGGAAGAGGTACGGCTAAGTATCAACATGAAACAAATTGGAGTCTTGTTCATTGTATTTGCATGGCTACTGCTGAATATAATCCAAACCAGGACCTCTGGTTCTGGGTTCAGGGTTCTGCACTATGTCCAAAACAACCCCAAGCAACGCTACAGGCTGGGGACAGAGTGCCTGGAGAGCAGCCAGGAGGAAAGGGACCTAGGGGTACTGGTGGATAGTAGGCTGCAGATGAGCCGGCAGTGTGCCCAGGTGGCCAAGAGAGCCAATGGCATCCTGGGCTGTATCAGGAACAGTGCAGCCAGTAGGACAAGGCAGGTTCTTCTGCCCCTGTGCTCAGCACTGCTCAGGCCACACCTTGAGTACTGTGTCCAGTTCTGGGCTTCTCAATTCCAGAGAGATGTTGAGGTGCTGGAAGGTGTCCAGAGAAGGGCAACAAAGCTGGTGAAGGGCCTGGAACACAAACCCTATGAGGAGAGGCTGAGGGAGCTGGGGGTGTTTAGCCTGCAGAAGAGGAGGCTAAGGGCAGAGCTCATTGCTGTCTACAACTACCTGAAGGGTGGTTGTAGCCAGGTGGGGGTTGGTCTCTTCTCCCAGGCAACCAGCAACAGGACAAGGGGACATAGCCTCAAGTTGTGCCGAGG
>WAAF01014978.1:131840-151295 GCA_013400475.1 Tricholaema leucomelas | reverse complement strand
TGTCCAGAGAAGGGCAACAAAGCTGGTGAGGGGCCTGGAACACAAACCCTATGAGGAGAGGCTGAGGGAGCTGGGGTTGTTTAGCCTGGAGAAGAGGAGGCTCAGGGCAGACCTCATTGCTGTCTACAACTACCTGAAGGGTGGTTGTAGCCAGGTGGGGTTGGGCTCTTCTCCCAGGCAACCAGCAACAGGACAAGGGGACACAGCCTCAAGTTGTGCCAAGGGAAGTATAGGCTGGATATCAGGAGGAAGTTCTTCCCAGAGAGAGTGATTGGCATTGGAATGGGCTGCCCAGGGAGGTGGTGGAGTCACCATCCCTGGGTGTGTTCAGGAAAAGAGTGGATGAGGCACTTAGTGCCATGGTCTAGCTGACTGGATAGGGCTGGGTGCTAGGTTGGCCTGGATGGTCTTGGAGGTCTCTTCCAACCTGGTTGATTCTATTCTCTGGAAAGGAAATAAGGTAATAAAGATGCTTGTACACTAATCTGCAAAGAAGGATTTGCTCTGGACAAATGTATGAAGTTATCGTCAGTTCTCTGTACGGCATGACTTAGGTGAAACCCAGACAAACAGAGATTCAATGCTGGCATGAGAAGTTTCCAGAGCTGAATAATTGAACACATTTAGAATATTTAATGAGCAAACAAGGACCAGTGGTCAGGAAGTCACTGCTACAGAAACATACTCCTTTTTACTCACAATTTCCAGGACAGTTTACCTTGCTAGAGTCAGTTACAAAGCCTGGCATCAAAGCATAGCACATGAATGTGGCTTTAGAAGCCACTTCCCCATCTTTTTTCTCCATTATCTAATCTGTGGTTGGTTTACCTTCTGCAAGATGAAATATTAAAGCCCTATGTAGAAGTTCACATCTTGCTATTCTAACAATGGAAGGAAGCAAGCACGTTTTGCAGTTGTTTCTGGTCTGATTCCATTCTGATGGACAGCAGACAGAAGAGCATTTTCAGAATCTGGAACATGCCTTGAAGGTCACAGGATCTTTTTGTATGTGCTTATCTTTCTCTATCTCTTTCTCCTTTTTTTTTTTTCCCAATAAAAGCTTTAAAAACGGAAAATGTGAAAGCTCTTCTTAACTGCATGCAACATGGATCAGGCTCTGAAGTAAAACCAACAAAACCCAGTAAATAACTCTCAAATCATTCAAGTACAACAAGAAAGAGCACTGACAATGGATTTATTCTCTGAACAATCCATGATCTCTGCAGAATCAAGTCTCATGCTCAATGTAAGACCACCCTGATTTTTAACTGCCCTGTGTTTACAAGTAATATCCCAGGCCACTCGGTTCAAGAGAAATGTTGAGGTGCTGGAACATGTCCAGAGAAGAGCAAGAAAGCTGGTGAAAGGCCTGGAACACAAGCCCTGCGAGGAGAGGCTGAGGGAGCTGGGGGTGTGCAGCCTGCAGAAGAGGAGGCTCAGGGCAGAGCTCATTGCTGTCTACAACTACCTGAAGGGAGGCTGTAGCCAGCTGGGGTTGGTCTCTTCTCCCAGGCAACCAGCAACAGAACAAGGGGACACAGCCTCAAGTTGTGCCAGGGGAGGTCTAGGCTGGATGTTAGGAGGAAGTTCTTCACAGAGAGAGTGATTGGCATTGGAATGGGCTGCCCAGGGAGGTGGTGGAGTCACCATCCCTGGAGGTGTTCAAGCAAAGCCTGGATGAGGCACTTAGTGCCATGGTCTAGATGACTGGATAGGGCTGGGTGCTAGGTTGGCCTGGATGATCTTGGAGGTCTCTTCCAACCTGGTTGATTCTATGATTCTATGACCATCCTGATTTTTAACTATCCTGTGTTTACAGGTATTTTCATCCTGATTTTTAACTGCCCTGTGTTTACAGGATCTTATGAGAACTCCTTTACAAAATCCACATCAAGCCAGCATAGCTTAAAAATACTCTCCTTATGTAAGGGCATTTTAATATGCATTTCTGCTCTTTAGTTTACTCTTCCTTATGTGTCACAGCTTATTCTTGACTGCACTAGATATGCGAGATGTTTTCCTGCTCTGCCAAAGGTAACCTTTCTGCAGTCTTTTACAAAACCTGTAGTGATAGGACAAGAGGGAACGGATTAAAGCTGGAAGAGGGGAGATTTAGACTAGATATTAGAAAGGTTGCCCAGGGAGGTCAGAGAATCGTAGAATCAACCAGGTTGGAAGAGACCTCCAAGATCAGCCAGTCCAACCCAGCATCCAGCCACAGCCAACCAACCAGACCATGGCACTAAGTGCCCCAGCCAGGCTTTTCTTGAACACCTCTAGGGATTGTGACTCCACCACCTCCCTGGGCAGCCCATTCCAATGCCAATCACTCTCTCTGACAACAACTTCCTCCTAACATCCAGCCTAGACCTCCCCTGGCAGAACTTGAGGCTGTGTCCCCTTCGTCTGTTGCTGCTTGACTGGAGAAGAGCCCAACCCCACCTGGCTACAGCCTCCCTTCAGGTAGTTGTACACAGTAATGAAGTCTGTCCTGAGCCTCCTCTTCTCCAGGCTAAATATCCCCAGCTCCCTCAGCCCCTCCTCGTAGGGTTTGTGTTCCAGGCCTCTCACCAGCTTCATCACCCTTCTCTGGACACGCTCCAGTAAGGTTAGGTTGGATGAAGCATTGAGCAACCTGGTGTCCCTGCCCATGACAAGGGGTTGGAAGTAGAGCATTATCAAGGTCCCTTCCAGTCCCAACCATTCTATGAATATGAAAGTCAACTAATGCTAAGACATCATGCTTGTGGACACCTGATATCTATAGAATAGGCAAAATAACGAGGCTATTAAAGAAATAAAGAATCAGAAAGGAAAAGTGACCTCCTGGAAACCAAATGCCTGACTTTCCAGATGCAGGGGAAAAAAGAAAAACAAACAGAAAGCTTGGTCTAAAGCCAAGAAACTGCAAGCAATTTTCTAGCTCAGTAAAATGAAAGTGTCAGTAATGCCACACAACCTGTTTTATCTGATGATTCAGAGATCGTGACCACTTAAGCTCACACACTTCTCTGAACACATAAGGAAGTTCTAAGCAGCCTACTCCCACAAAAAAACAAAAACACAACCTGCTAGCATGAAAAACAGAGGAGAGGAAGGAGTATTACAAGAGCTGTCAAATATTAGTTCCCATAGAACATTTTGTTATTGCATATTTCAATGCCAGCCTTAGTTTTGAAAACTCCTAACATGCCAATAACAGGTGATGACAACCCAACAAACACAGCTTCCAAACAAGCTCTTGCTTCACGGAGCCTCAGCAAACATCTCACCTTCGGCACAACCTGGACAGACTGAGAGCTGGGCACAGAGCAACCAGGTGAAGTTCAACAAGGACAAGTGCAGAGTCCTGCATCTGGGGAGGGATAATAAACTCCACCACTACAGGCTGGGAGATGATCTGCTGGAGAGCAGCCCTGTGGAGAGGGACCTGGGGGTCCTGGTGGCTAACAAGTTACCCATGGCACAGCAATGTGCCCTTGTGGCCAAGAAGGCCAATGGGATCCTGGGGTGGATTAGGAGGAGTGTGTCCAGCAGGTCAAGGGAGGTTCTCCTCCCCCTCTACTTTGCCCTGCTGAGACCTCATCTTGAATACTGTGTTCAGTTTTGGGCTCCCCAGTTGAAGAGGGACAGAGATCTACTGGAGAGGGACCAGCAGAGGGCTATGAGGATGATGGGGGGACTGGAGGGCATGGCTGACGAGGAGAGGCTGAGGGACCTGGGGCTGCTTAGTCTGGAGAAGAGACGACTGAGAGGGGATTTGATCAATGTTTATAAGTATCTGAAGGCTGCCAGGAGCGGGGGACAGGCTCTGCTCACTGCTTCCTGGGATAGGACAAGGAGCAATGGATGTAAGTTGCAGCAAAAGAGGTTCTGCCTCAGCACAAGGGAGAACTTCTTTACTGTAAGGGTCCCAGAGCACTGGAACAGGCTTCCCAGAGAGGTTGTGGAGTCTCTTTCTGTGGAGCCTTTCAAGGCCTGTCTGGATGTGTTCCTCTGTGATCTGTTAGATAGGATTGTCCAGCTGTGGCAGGGGGGTTGGTCTGGATGATCTCCTTGGGTCCCTTCCAACCCTCACATCCTGTGAGCCTGTGACTCTCTTTATTCTGCATATTTGATTGCATTTTCCAATTGTATAGCAAATTCTTGGGTGAGGGGGAAATAAATATTCACTGGTCACTGTCAAGCACGGGTCAAGAAACTGACTACTTGCTGTGAATGTATTTACCGCAGTCTGCAGTTAAATGAAACGGGGGAAAGAAAGTGAAAGGGAAACGTTTCTGACCTGCAGGGCAAGGCACACATAAAGGGAGGCTGACTGGGAGACTTCACAGAAAGTTTTATAACGTTTTTCACAACTAATTCAAACAAACTGCTGCTGTGGCTGCTGCTGCTTGCAATATGCAAACCAACTACTTCACAGCCAGCTCAAGTATCGCTGCTGCTATGACTGCAGATGCTGAGATCACGGAGAAGATAGGCAAGCCACCACATTAGAGTTGTGACAAACTATTTCCTCTCAGGTCCTTGTTCCAAGTGCTGCTACCTTTATTGTCCTCACAACATGCCAAAGCACAGACAAGCTGTCACAGTTTAAGTTCTTTCCTAAGTTTTTACGAGGTGCCTTGGCCTCTTGCTGCAAGGCAACCAAGTCATGAGGCATAACTGCTTCTGAACGCAGGTAGCTTTCCATTTAGAAATGCTTTAATCAAATGTGGAAAGCCCAAACAGGCCAGCTAGTTCAAGCATAAGCAGATGACCTACATGGAAATATCCTCTGCCTAGCAGCACTGGTGTTGCCTGGCCCCCTTTAGATACCACTGTTGTGAGAAGAATGGTTTTTTTTTTCACCCAAAACCTAAAGTAAAGATTACAGATCAGCTTGGTCTATTTCTTCTCAAATTTCCTTTAATTTTAGCCTCTGCCACTATCTAATTTTCTCTCTTTCCCCCCCCTCCTCGGTGTAGGAGGCAATCACAGAATGGTTTAGGTTGGAAGGGACCTCAAAGGATCATCCAGCTCCAACCCCCTGCCATAGGCAGGGACACCTCCCACTAGAGCAGGTTGCTCAAGGCCTCATCCAACCTGGCCTTAAACACCTCCAGGGAGGTTGTGGAGCACAGAAGCACCCAATGTGATCAAAGATCACATTGAGTGCTTCTGTGCTCCACAACCTCCCTGGGCAACCTGTGCCAGTGTCTCACCACCCTCACTGGAAAGAACTTCCTCCTAACATCCAGTCTAAATCTCCCCTCTGCCAGTTTAAACCCATTCCCCCTCGTCCTGACATTACCAGACCCTGTCAATAGTCCCTCCCCAGCCTTCCTGTAGGCTCCCTTCAGATACTGCAAAGCCACTATAAGGTCTCCTCGAAGCCTTCTCTTCTCCAGACTGCAGAGCCCCAACTCTCTCAGCCTGTCCTCATAGCAGAGGTTCTACAGCCCTCTGAGCATCTTCATGGCTCTCCTCTGGACCCGCTCCAGCAGTTCCATGTCCAATCCTACCCCCACTGACAACAGAGATGGTAGGAGGTAGCAATTACTAATGAACCAGCAAGACAAGCTCTTCATTATAGAGCAAGAATTCGAGAGTCTGAATAAGAAAAGAAATATCCACACTCTCCTCTGATGGCAATGAAGAGGAAAACACATTTTGGACTCCCCGAGAGCTCTACCTACTTTCCCCAAATGATGCTTCTGCCATCACATCTCTCACATACTGGAGATGTGGGCAAAGATGTACAAACGCCTGTAGCTGTATTCAGAGCATGCTTTCCAGGCTCCTACCAATTAGTTCCTTCCCTTCTGTTTCCTATCACTTGAACCAAAACATTGGGAAAGATCCAAATAACGACATTTTGACAGCAAGGAAAAAAAACAAAACAGCAAAGGCATTCAAACATTACTGATGAACATCTGAAACAAACCAAGCATGAATGTCCCTTTTTTTTTCCCCACCACCTAATTGCCTATGACATGCTTCCATGAACTCTAATTATCTCCTTAACAAAGCTCACACTCTTCCCACATGCGGCATAAATTCCGCAGGTACAGCTCCACTGCCTGCTCAAGAACCAGTCTGTACCTGAAATAAGCTTCAAGAACTTTATGAAGTGTTAAAGACTAGGAAGAAAAAAAAAATATACACTGAACATGCAAACATAACTGTGCAGCTTGCACACCTACACACATACAGGATCTTGGATTCACTGCAGAGAACAGGATTCATGCTGAGGTATTTATATTGTGACTGATAAAGCAATGCCTGAAGAGCACCTTCTCTCTTCACCAAGGAACAAATTAACCTAATGCACATATAACTTCTGAGCTGAGTAGCTAAATGTATAGCTACCTGATAACCTGCTAGAAAAAAAACTCTACATTTTGAATTGGTAACATTTTCAGATTAGCAGGAGGTTTACTACTTGTCCTGGATTAGACAGCAGAGGGGAAAAATGCAGAGTTCACATCCTGAATGTCAAAGACACATTCAGAGGATGCCCTAGGGACGAAACTGACTGATGGAAATGAGCTGTCTTTTTCCCCAGCTCATCTTCCACACTTCCTGACCACTCTAACAAAGACTCCACAATAGAAATCTCTATCTTCCCATTAGACAATCTCCTATCTACTAAGTTAATAAAATGAATGTAGATCTACATTTTCAAATATACACTTATCATTAGATTTGCACTTTAAACGTTGAGATTCCAATGACAAAGTAATGAAAGGTTTGGACCAGTGCTTCTGAAGCCTGTTCTTGCTGCACACACTCCCTGCATAGAATCATAGAATCAAACAGGTTGGAAGAGACCTCCAAGATCATCCAGGCCAACCTAGCACCCAGCCCTATCCAGTCATCTAGACCATGGCACTAAGTGCCTCATCCAGGCTTTTCTTGAACACCTCCAGGGACGGTGACTCCACCACCTCCCTGGGCAGCCCATTCCAATGCCAATCACTCACTCTGTGAAGAACTTCCTCCTAACATCCAGCCTAGTTATATAAATCAGACATTCTGCCTCTTTCCAAACTAGGTTAGCTCTTGCTTCCCAATCAAACATGAGAGCATAGGAGACAAATAAGGAAGCCAAGCAGAAGACACTTCCAATTGATGAGAAACTTCAACATAAAGAAAATGAACCTTTGAAAAGTTCACATTTACACCAGCAAGATGAGGCAAAACACTGAAATAGGACAGGTCAAACAAGAATTCTTTTATTTGGTAGAAGGGACACAGCTTTTTTAGAGAGAAACAAACATGCAAACAACAAAACACAAACAAAACACTGATACTGCCAATCATACTTACAAGAAGCCTTGCTAAACTTTCTATTCACAGGCAGAGCAGAAACATGTACACTTGGAAGTACCTTGTATTCCAACAGTCTTCACAACAAAATAAAAGCATGAAGACCAAAACCTTTCTATTATTACCCATCTGCTGCTCAACAGACCTTTTCTGGAGCTTCATTTCCACTGCAGTCCATGTTTTAGAATAGAATAAAATCAACTAGGTTGGAAGAGACCTTCAAGATCAACCAGTCCAACCTAGGTGATGATCTTGGAGGTCTCTTCCAACCTAGTTGATTCTATTCTATTCTATCATCCAGCCCTATCCAGTCAATTAGACCACGGCACTAAGTGCCTCCTCCAGGCTTCTCTTGAACACCCTCAGGGACAGCGACTCCACCACCTCCCTGGGCAGCCCATTCCAATGCCAATCACTCTCTCTGCCAACAACTTCCTCCTAACACCCAGCCTAAACCTCCCCCAGCACAACTTGAGGCTGTGTCCCCTTGTTCTGTTGCTGGTTGTCTGGGAGAAGAGACCAACCCCTACCTGGCTACAGCCTCCCTTCAGGTAGTTGTAGACAGCAATAAGGTCACCCCTGAGCCTCCTCTTCTGCAGGCTGCACACCCCCAGCTCCCTCAGCCTCTCCTCATAGGGTTTGTGTTCCATGCCCTTCACCAGCCTTACTGCCCTTCTCTGGACACCTTCCAGCACCTCAACACCTCTCTTGAATGCAAACCACTAGGAAAAATTCTGGTTGAATGTATTTCCTTAGGACAGCTCAATAAGCTCAAAAGGCAGCTTGTTTTGTTACAACTTAGAGGATTGACATGATTTGCATCACAACTTATTACAATACCTGAGAAAGTCTTCATTATGTTTTAATTATGTATTATACTGACAGTAAATCATGATGAGGATATGAGGGGTAACTGTAGAATAAATGTGTTACTAATTTGGCTTGTAATGAAGAGGTTTCATGTCATTGCTTTATTTATGACCAGTGTCAAAGTATCCTCTGTGAGAATCACCTAATTTAGTCACCAACTTAACCATCTCCCTTCACTATGTAAACACTACAGGTACTTTGCAGAGCATCTTGGAGGGCAAACTGAAAATGTGTGGTTTGGAATATACATGTTTGATGATCAGCAGTTCAACACATTAATACTGAGGTCAGTGAGCATACAGAGCAGATAGGTTCACCGCAAGTAAGTGATGCAAGAGATGACTACTTGTGAACTCCTATAGATGGCATGAAATAAAGCTACCACCCAGAGAGAAAAGCACCACCCTGTCTGCAGCCCTATTGCAAGAACCCTCCTTTGGTGAAGCCTGTAGAGCAGAAAAGCTGCCCTGAAGCATGAGGAGATGGAAAAGCCTATCTGTCTACTCCTGCCTCATGAGCAGCATATTGCTTTGACAAACACAGCATGCATACAAGGCTAAAGCAAGTGGAGCTACTGTGATAAATGGTCATTTTCACTTTACTTTTTCAGAAGTCCACCTCAATTTTTCACTGCAAGAGGCAAAAAAAATACGACTCGAGTTGGTTCAGCTTCCAAACAGCCTAGTACCGAACACACAAATCCAGCCAGACTACATAACGACATTTACCAGTGCCACCAAAGCTGCCTTGCAATCAGTTTTTTCCACTGGATCTGCAGAACAGCAGGGAACAACACCAGGCACAAACCCTCAATTCAAGAAGTCTTTTTAGAGTATCAAAGTTTTTTTAAGTGCCTCATGTTATGAATATAAGAACTAAAAATAAACATCAGAAGAACAAAGAGACTTAACAGCTTTTATATGGACAGAGAAAGTCAACCAAGCAAATACCTTGCCATAGAAGAATCTTGTTCCTACTGCTAGGTCATTTAGTTTGGTAATGACTCCTGGAGGTGACAGTAATACACTTTCACTCTCCAACTACACCTTCTCTTACTTTTACTACTTCTTCTTTCTTCAAAGAAATATGGCACAAAGATGTGAAATATTCACCCTGTAAATGAATGTTAATTCCCCTGAAGCTCACAATATTCTTAAACTGATCTCTTTCCTAGAGACAAAAACCTCTATCTGGGTACCAATATTAAGTTTTCACAGAGTCAGTGTCTGCTGATCAGGAAGAGCAAATGACCTGCTTAGTGAGCATACAGACAGGAACAGGAAGATGGCAATTTACCAACTGTTGCTCTTACAAAGATGAGGATTCATGCAGCAGCTCTAACACAGGTTTTCTGAGCTTTAAGACAGCAAAGATCAAACTGAACAAGGACAAGTGCAGGGTTCTGCACTTTGGCCACAACAACCCCAAGCAGCGCTACAGGCTGGGGACAGAGTGGCTGAGAGCAGCCAGGAAGAAAGGGACCTGGGGGTACTGGTGGATAGCAGGATGCAGATGAGGCAGCAGTGTGCCCAGGTGGCCAAGAGGGCCAATGGCATCCTGGCCTGGATCACGAACAGTGTGGCCAGTAGGACGAGGGAGGTTATTCTGCCCCTGTGCTCAGCACTGCTCAGGCCACAGCTTAAGTGCTGTGTCCAGTTCTGGGCTCCTCAATTCAAGAGAGATGTTNTGGATGTTAGGAGGAAGTTCTTCACAGAGAGAGTGATTGGCATTGGAATGGGCTGCCCAGGGAGGTGGTGGAGTCACTGTCCTGGAGGTGTTCAGGAAAAGCCTGGATGAGGCACTTAGTGCCATGGTCTGGTTGATTGGACAGGGCTGGGTGCTAGGTTGGCCTGGATGATCTTGGAGGTCTCTTCCAACCTGGTTGATTCTATCCTATTCTATTCTATCAGTAGAGAATGGGATCGATGGTAGCAGAATCACTCTCCCTGGCATAGTCAGGCTACCAAAAGTCACACAATGCTCTGGCCCATGCCAGCCTTATACCCCTGCTCAGGAAAAGCAATGACACGCCCAGGTACCTGAAGCTGTAGAGGGGAACAATCTGCTGTAGAAAAAAGCCTCAAACTTAAGTTTTTAATTCAGATTATCTATGTTGATCTGATTGAATAAATTAAAACACCTTGTAGATACTGCTCCTTTCATTAAATGATCCTGTATTACATTGGCTCATTTGGATAAACAGATAAAGTTCATTTTACCATTCTGTACCATTTCCTACCAAAACAAGGTTCATTTCATTTGATTACCTACAAAGTGCTGTGAAAAAGCAACTTTCACTTTTAACCCTACTAAATACAGGAAGGCTGGGGAGGGACTATTTACTAGGTCTAGTAACGTCAGGACGAGGGGGAATGGGTTTAAACTGGAAGAGGGGAGATTTAGACTGGATGTTAGGAGGAAGTTCTTTACAGTGAGGGTGGTGAGACACTGGAACAGGTTGCCCAGGGAGGTTGTGGAGCACAGAAGCACCCAATGTGATCAAAGATCACATTGGGTGCTTCTGTGCTCCACAACCTCCCTGGAGGTGTTCAAGGCCAGGCTGGATGAGGCCTTGAGCAACCTGCTCTAGTGGGAGGTGTCCCTGCCTATGGCAGGGGGTTGGAGCTGGATGATCCTTGAGGTCCCTTCCAACCTAAACCATTCTGTGATTCTATAAATAATTAATACTAGTGTTTTGAGATAGGATTGCAAAATCTGAGAGGCAGTTTCATGGTCTGAAGAGGATTTTTATCCTGTGCTTGTATTCTACTTTATCATGACACAGACCTGAACATCCTTTATTCATACAGTGGATTATGTTAGAAAGTGGTCCCTTGCAGTCAAGAATGTAAACACACAGACATTGCTGATGACAGCATTTAGGCCTTAAGAGACTTCATTTGCTCTCTCAAGTGCTGCTAGACAATTCTGTGTAATGAGCAGTGAAAATAGTGAATAAAGTATTCATGATTTACACAGCATATATCATCTTCTGCTATGGCAGACATGCATTTGTAACACATTAACTAATCATGAAGTGTGCAACAAAAGTAACTGCAGGAACTGCTAACAGAACATGCTCTTGCATGTGTGAAGAAGATGTGGTTGCATTTCTTTACATCTCATTTGCTAGCTACCAGTTTCAGCCAGCCACAAAACTGCAATTTTCATCTCCTCTTTTTAATGTGTTGCACGTTTCAAGCTAAACCAGTTCCAAATACATCCCAAGTAGTATTTTCAGTAGTCCAAAAGACAAATTCATTTAAATAGAATAGAATCAACCAGGTTGGAAGAGATCTCCAAGATCATCCAGTCCAACCTATCACCCAGCCCTATCCAGTCAACTAGACCATGGCACTAAGTCACTAAGACCATGGCCTCATCCATATCTGACATGTTTATTAAAGTCACTTCCAGATCTCTTAAACAAAACATACAAAGGTCTACTGTACAGAAAGCCTACTAATGTTTATTATAATGCTAAATACCTCTGGGGTTTAGAGGGTCATAGCATCCTTCTATCCATTAGCTGCCTTTCTATGAATTTAATTAAAACTTAATACAGATCAAGTCTCCTCTTTTTGTTTGAACTTGGAGAGTTAGACTGAACACCTACTTTAAAAGGAAATTCAAAGTTTAAAACCCCTTCAATGTAACAGATAAGGCCACTCTAAGTAGCACCTCAAATGACACAGGGTTAAATCACTCTACAGGGGAATTTTCTGCCATCTTCAAACATTGTTTTCCCATTCTGCAAAATTATGTCAGGTGGAAGAAATTTAAACTTAATTTAAAATGCATAATTTTGAGATGAAGATTCCAGCCTTCATCAACACTATTACAAGCATACCCAACAGCAAAGTTCCAAACAAGACCCCTGAAAAAAAGTAAAGCCCAAATTACACATATAAGAAAATGAATGCCCCTAAATATTGGATTATTGCATACTGTAGTGTCAGTATTCTTTAGATATTAAGCATTTGTTGTTAATCTAAGAAAAATACTAAGCTAGCAAAGGTACTTATCTGAAGCTACAAGTTGCAGTCATGAGAGCAAATCTCATGGGGTTATTTGAGTAAATACATTTCTGCACCTTGTACGTAGGAAAGAGAACAGAGCACAGAAAATGTGGGTGGTGAGCAAGATTCTATGATAACTTTGCCACTTGGTGATCTTGGATGCTTGAAGAAATAGCAGAAACACCAGCTTGGGCATCTGGTAAGCAAGAGAGATTAAAATTATTCTAAGGACACTTTAGAAAACAAAAAAACCAACATTTAAAATGATGTTAAAAAGATATAATTCAAGTGAAGATCATGATTTCTAGTAGCATCCAAATTACTAACAACCTGTGCTAGTTTGAAGCTAGTTTCAGTGAGAAGAATTAGATGATAGGCTGTGAAAAGGAAACAGTGGCCATGTCTACTGCACTCGTAGAATGGAATAGAATCAACCAGGTTGGAAGAGACCTCCAAGACCATCCAGGCCAACCTAGCACCCAGCCCTGTCCAGTCCATAGCACTAGACCATAGCACTAAATGCCTCATCCAGGCTTTTCTTGAACACCTCCAGGGACAGTGACTCCACCACCTCCCTGGGCAGCCCATTCCAATGCCAATCACTCTCTCTAGCAAGAACTTCCTTCTAACATCCAGCCTATACTTCCCCCGGCACAAATTCAGGCTGTCCTCTTGTCCTGTTGCTGGTTGCCTGGGAGAAGAGACCAACCCCCACCTGGCTACAACCTCCCTTCAGGGAGTTGTAGACAGCAATGAGGTCTGCCCTGAGCCTCCTCTTCTGCAGGCTAAACAACCCCAGCTCCCTCAGCCTCTCCTCATAGGGTTTGTGTTCCAGGCCCCTCACCAGCCTTGTTGCCCTTCTCTGAACACCTTCCAGCACCTCAACATCTCTCTTGAATTGAGTAGCCCAGAACTGGACACAGTACTCAAGGTGTGGCCTGACCAATGTTGTTGTCGTAGGCTTGCTGAGATGTATAAGAACAAGAACATAAACATAGATAAGGCAGTTGTTTGCTCTCTGTCTCTGGGGCTGCATGAACTTCTCTCTCTAACCTAACTTGCTGCCTGACTAATCCGTCTGCTTCCTAACCCCCCCCCGGCCAACCCTTCAAACTCACCTTAAGCGTAAGGCACAGTCTGGGGTAAGGCAGAGGAGTGGGGAGAAGGTGGAAGTGTAGTTGGGAGCCCCTCCTGGGGACTCTGGTTTGTTTATTGCTTTTTTAACTTGTGTATTTCAGTATACAGCTGTATAGATTGTAAATACCTGCTTCTATATTGTGCTAAGCTATAAGTATACAAAGCTTCATTCAATTTCAGACTGGCTGAGACTAGTCTGGGTGATCTTAAGTGGGGGGGGGAGGCAGGTAACACTCAAACCATCACAGAACCAAACCCAGAAAAGCTACAAAGATTCACGTCTATAAAAGTGTCCCAACAACACAGCATGCCTCTTGTCATGCTCCCTACTGGCATTGTTTAGGAAACACAACTTCCCAAAATACCAATGGATAAAAAAAGGTAACATATTGGAAACAAAAGAGAAAAGCTTTGTTTCTCTTTTAGGAAGGTTAACCATTCTCACTGGAACTCCCAGTATTTAAGTTTCATGCATTTAAAGCTTCAAGGTATTAAAGAGAGAAGCAGCAGCACAAAAGCACTTTGCAGCACAACTCTCACTCATGGTTGCAGAGGAGCAGAAGTCAACAGTGGTCAGCTGAAGAGCTGATCAATGAGAACTTGTGTGAGAATCATGGATAACATTAAACTATGATCACTACGAGACACGTTAAGACATCAGAAACATTCCTTAGCCTCAATTCAGTCTCCTCATTAAACTTTTGATGCCACAGAACATGGACTGGAAAGCAATGAACAGCACCATCCAGTGCTATATATTTATAGATATAAAAATACCTCTATATAGAATCATAGAATCAAACAGGTTGGAAGAGACCTCCAAGATCATTCAGGCCAACCTAGCACCCAGCCCTATCCAGTCATCTAGACCATGGCACTAAGTGCCTCATCCAGGCTTTGCTTCAACACCTCCAGGGATGGTGACTCCACCACCTCCCTGGGCAGCCCATTCCATATGTATTATTAAATATATATAGCTCTAGCTTTTCTAGACTATTATATTATTAAATCTACAGTGTTTCACAAGAGGAATGAAAATAAAGAATACCTGGCTATATCCCCATGGCCTACTGAAGTTCAAAACATTTAATTATCTTTAGAACACATCATCAGCATGTATCAGGAATGATACTGTACCCCGCATCTCTGAAATAAAACCTGCAGCACAGGGATCTAAGAGCAGATTTACATACCTTGTGTTCACCACATAAACACAGATGTCTGACTTTTTAGATCAAAATATTGCTGATACCACAGACAGCAAAGCCCTAAGACAAGCCCTGGGCCTTCCTCTGGCTTAAAGCCAAACCAAAGCAAAACCCCACTAGACTGCCAGTATTTCACAAGAATGCACTCCATTAATATCTGATTCTGGATCATGCTCTGCTTGTAAAGCTCTGACACCTGAGTTCAACCCCTATGCTACCCAACAAAGCTACTGCTAACCTCAAAGTGTGGTTCAAAAATAAAGCAAAGCTGCTCATGTAAGGAAGGTAAAGGGACATTACTTAAGATAAAAGTTCAGCCCCACGTGGTAAAGTAGGGTGCAGCTTCTCTGCATGTCTGTATGCTTAACCAAAAAGCTTCTAAGACTTCGTGATAAAGAGTCCTGATAACTCAATGCAACTGCAGTAACATTAGAATCTAGCAGAAAAAGCAAGGCTTGTGTATATTGTAGGAGGAGCTTTGCCAGGATTTAAAGAAGGTGAAAGAAGCATCAGGAACAAAACTGAGGATGTTATTTTTCTGAAGCTTCTTAGGATCACAGAGATAAAAACATTTTAAAATTAGACCACAACACAAACACATGNCTCCTCTTCTGCAGGCTGCACACCCCCAGCTCCCTCAGCCTCTCCTCATAGGGTTTGTGTTCCAGACCTTTCACCAGCTTGGTTGCCCTTCTCTGGACACCTTCCAGCACCTCAACATCTCTCTTGAATTGAGGGGCCCAGAACTGGACACAGCACTCAAGGTGTGGCCTGAGCAGTGCTGAGTACAGAGGCAGAAGAACCTCCCTTGTCCTACTGGCCACACTGCTCCTGATCCAGGCCAGGATGCCATTGGCTCTCTTGGCCACCTGGGCACACTGCTGCCTCATCTTCAGCCTACTATCTACCAGTACCCCCAGGTCCCTTTCTTCCTGGCTGCTCTCCAGCCACACTGTCCCCAGAGTGGGGACCACAAATAACTTTGAACGAACATTAACCTACATATTTTCTTTATCCTTTTTAAACCCCTGGATACAAAGGGGAAAAAAAAACCTATTACATTACATCACTGGGATCCACTAACAGTTAAATACACTACCTTTGGGGTGTGGCTCTTCTCATAAAAGTGACTATACAGAAAAGGAATTTTCTCTGTCAACAATTTTGCTTCCTGTGCTTTATCAGAGGTTTGAAGCTTTTTTTTTTCCTCCTTAAGTGACAAAGTCCCTGGTTTATTTATTTATTTATTTGTTATTTGGTTTTATTTCTTACCAAGCCTACTACTGGCAGCTCTCTACACTCAATGCAATTGAGAGAGAATATTCCCTGTAGAAGACAGTCAACAGGACTGCTTTCCAAGTCTGTGTTTCAGGCCAGTCTGGAAGCAGCGAGGTCAGGTTTGTTAATGCCATCTACCATATGACTGGAAAAGGCACCAGCTGCAGCTTAAATAGTTGTGCTAGTTTGAGCCTACCTAGAATGTTTTGGTGAGAAGAATTAGATTACAGGCTGTGAAAAGGAAACAATGATGATGTCTGCTTCACTCATAGGCTTGCTGAGATGTACAAGAACATAAACACAGGTTACAGAGTTGCTCTCTGGGCTTTGTGGGCTGCACTTCTCTCTCTAACCTAACCTGCTGTTTGTGTGACTAATCCATCTGCTTCCTAACTCCCCTGGCCGACCCTCTAAGCTACCTTGATCATAAGGCAAAGTCTTGAGTAAGGTAGAGGGGTGGGAGGAAGGTGAAAGAGTGGTTGAGAGCCCCTCCTGGGGACTCTAGTTTCTGGGAGGGCTGTTGTGTTTCTGTATTACCTTTTTACCTTGTATATTTCTGTATCTAGCTGTATCTATTGTAAATAGATGCTTGTATATTGTGCTAAGCTGTAAATATAAAGTTTCATTCAATTTCCAGAGCTGCTGAGTCTAGTCTGGGTGATTTTCCAAAGTGAGGGGAGAGGGGGCAGGGAACACCCAAACCATCACAATAGCCCAGGGTAGATTTCATTTAGATTGGTGTTTTAAAGACTGAGAGCAAGATACCACTTAGAATTAGAAAAGGGAAACCTACTGCATTGTTTTAGTATAAAGGCAACTTATCAGTGGCTCATGTATGCACCACTTTTGCTTCTGCTCCAGCTGTGTCCTACAAACATTAACCAGAATCTCTGCCACTAGGATTCCAGACACCACCAAGGTATTATTTCTGTTACCACATCTGTGCAGCCAACACTGGTAAGGCTGATTTTCAAAATGTTCCCAGCACTTCTAACCTGAAGAGGAGTATCTTAAAGAAGCCTCAAATTAAGCAATTGAAAACTAACAGAATTTGTCCCAACATAACCGGTCACCGTCACTGCACAAAACCTGCAGTTACATCCTACAAGAACATAGAATGGTTTAGGTTGGAAGGGACCTCAAAGCTCATCCAGTTCCAACCCCCTGCCATAGGCAAGGATATCTTCAACAGGTTATCTAAACTAGTATGTTTAGATACAAATCATGTCAGCCAAGCCAAGGAAAAAATCCTCATGGTAAGACAGACTTCTACATCCTATCTTCCAAGCAAAAAGATAAACAAAACCAAAGAAAACCCCAACAAACCAAACTGTGAATTAGGATACAGTGCCAGTTAGGACATCAGTAACCAAGAGCAGATCTGAATCAGTAACCAAGAGCAGATCTGACAATTGAATCATGTAAAGACCGAAATTTACAACTTAATGCAGTGTAAAGTCGTTAAAAGCCAATAATGAACATCAACTGCAGGTGAAGTATATGCCTAAAGCTTCACTTGGCTTACGTTATCATGGAGCATATGTTCCATTTGATCATGCAGCAATACCTGATTCTAAGTGCTTCCCTTAATACAATAAAAGGGTTTGTTTTCATTTGCCTTTGCAACTCTGGGTTGTGAAATTGCCACGATATATAAAATGGAAATAGATCATTCAGCAGCCTATCTCACTATGAAAAGGTGATACCACTACTACTCATATGACTGGAATTATAATTCACACCAAGCATCTGCCTGCAAAAGTGAGTAATAAAGAAAACATCTCCCTTTTCTTGCTTCCATATTAAAAACCCAATTAGATAAACTACCAGGGGGGAATCACTCTTACGCATCTTTAGGTCCTTGAGGCACTAAGGAGAAAGCTTCATACCAGTTCTAGGGTCAAGTAAGAGCTTTTCATCATGAGTAAGAAAATGCTTTCCTCCATTCCCCAGATACCCTCTCTTCCTTTTCCATCATCAACCATGTAATTTCTGCCCTCTCCCTTCCCTCCAGTACTTTCCATGTAGTAGTGGAAATGCAGCTATCATTCCAAACCTCAGCTCAAACTGTAATGCTGTAACACAAGACAATGACGGTGATGGGCTCCCTACCAGGTAAATATAGACAGTGAGGCAGCTCTCTCTTAAGATCTTTGAGTACCCTCTGAATCTGTTTCTGTTTCTTTTTACATGCTCACCTCTAGAATCAGTACAATTTAGAACAGAATATAATCAACCAGGTTGGAAGAGACCTCCAAGATCATCCAGTCCAACCTAGTACCCAGCCCTATCCAGTCAACCAGACCACAGCACTAAGTGCCTCACCCAGTCTTAAAATCATTAAAAAGAAGACAGGTCTTGATAGATAAGCAGCTATGGGTACAAACCATCACTGGCTAACCATTCATCCCCAAAATAACTCTTACCAACAGCAAACAACTTCTAAATTAAATTCTTCAATTAGTATCTACCTTTTCCACTGCTGGAACTATTCCCAAGTATCAGGGTACTAAACCTATTATATAAAATCCAGGAGAAAAAAGTTAAACCCATTTGAAAGAAAGCAGGTTCACAACACTTTATTAACGACATTCAAGGCTGCATATTTTGTAAATTTAAAACCAAGCATGAGTTTAAACTGTAGTAACTAAGCTTCCCAGCAAATTGTATCAAATCCATGCTTTCAGAGATGATAATTTACTTCACATTGCTCCCCAAATACCAAAATTGCATAATTCAAGAGGAAAAACATAAACCCACTGAGCAAACTAATTACTAAATACCATAACGTTGTTTTTCCTGTGCTGCCCAGAAAAAAAGCAAAATCACAACAGAGTATATTCTTAGTAACCAAAGGCCATCTTCTGTCTAAGTACACTTTAAAGCTATTTTTGTTTTAACTTATTTTGCTTTTGTAAATTATACATTTTGCTTTTGTAAATTATATTAAGATGTATCAGAAACAAGCCATGAAAAAAAAAAAGCATCTGGGTTAGCTGCACTCCCTGATAAACAACCCAGAATTACAAGCAGCAGGTTTAAAAATACTTTGACTTGTGCAAATGGGAACACTGTAAGCTGTTTATCTTGTTTAATCCTGAAGGTAAACAGCATAAGCTTTAAAACATTTTGCTTCTTCCCCATCGCCTACTGAGTCATATCAACAAAGGTAATGAAATACTATGGAGAATCTTAAACTTTTGGAATTGCCTCTGAAATTTCTGTATGGGAGTATTGTACAGAATATTACTCTCAAGAAGAGTCAGTGTAAATTTCAGTGATTTAAGTCCAAGCTGTAGCTTCTTCAGGAAAAACAAGGATTGTGCACAACTTCCCCCTGGGCCCCTCTGCAATATCACAGAAAGAGTTATTGTTTGGTGTTTGGTTTTTTTTTTTTTATTCTTGCCTATTCCAACTATTTTTTTAACTCTTACAGTTCAAATTCTACTTAGGCAGTTCATAGCTTTTAAGAGTTCAAGGAAGTTATAAGTATAAGAGCTTTTAACTCTTGCTTTCTATAAATAATGTCACAGAATCATAGAATCAACCAGGTTGGAAGAGACCTCCAAGATCATCCAGGCCAACCTAGCACCCAGCCCTGGCCAATCAACCAGACCATGGCACTAAGTGCC
>WAAF01014978.1:88380-131583 GCA_013400475.1 Tricholaema leucomelas | reverse complement strand
GACGGTGACTCCACCACCTCCCTGGGCAGCCCATTCCAGTGCCAATCACTCTCTCTGCCAACAACATCCTCATGTTCTCTTTCTTTAGATTTCTATCCTACAACACTGAGTTCTCACCTTAAAAATCCTGTTTCCTTTCCTAACTCCCATCTCAAAGATACAAAATATATTCTTAATTTTAAATGTGGGTGCAAGATTTATCAGCAATTATTTCCCCACTTCTTATTCAGTACTAAGATAAATTTCTGAGCTGCTGTTCTACACATCAATTTTAAAGCTTTACTACAGCATGTTGTGTTTGATATATTTAGCAGCTGAGGACCTCCTTTCCTCTTTCTACAATAGGAAGCTTCCCCTCCCATCTGCTCAGGATATTTAAAAAAAATAATTACAAACTGTTGGTTTTCCATTGATTCTGCAGAAAGTCACTGTTCTTTACATGGGAAAAACAGAAGTGAAGTTGTACCCAAATGCTTCCACTGCTTTCCTGACATAGTCAAATGGTGACAAGGCACCTGCTGGTACAAAGGCAGGAGCTGGAGTTGAGAACAGCAGCCAGCAAAGTGAACAACAACCATGCCTTTAAGCAAAAGGATCACACAGTACCACAGTATTATCAAGGCTGGAAGAGACCTCATAGATCATCAAGTCCAAGCCGTTACCACAGAGCTCAAGGCTAGACCATGGCACCAAGTGCCACGTCCAATCCTGCCTTGAACAGCTCCAGGGACGGCGACTCCACCACCTCCCTGGACAGCCCATTCCAGTAGCCAATGACTCTCTCACTGAAGAACTTTCTCCTCACCTCAAGCCTAAATTTCCCCTGGAGTAGCTTGAGGCTGTGTCCTCTTGTTCTGGTGCTGGCCACCTGAGAGAAGAGAGCAACCTCCTCCTGGCTACAACCACCCCTCAGGTAGTTGCAGACAGCAATAAGGTCTCCCCTGAGCCTCCTCTTCTCCAGGCTAAACAATCCCAGCTCACTCAGACTCTCCTCGTAGGGCTGTGCTGGAGGCCTCTCACCAGCCTCGTTGCCCTTCTCTGGACACGTTCAATCATCTCAATGTCCTTCTGAAATTGTGCCCAAGTTACACCAGTTTAAACCATTTGTTGTTCACAGGCAGCACCAGTCCAAGCTTAGTCTCCCAGTGTCACGCAGGAAGACTTAAGTTTAATATTTCATTTTCAGAGAAAACATAAATAAGGTGAATTATGAAACAGTTCTGTGTTTTGCAAGCAGGCAGTTGAACAATTTAGTGAAATATTTATGACACAGTTCTAAGACTCAATAGTACTTATGAAGGAAACAAGCCCCCTGCATATGTAAATACTGTTGTTTGTGACACTCAGATTTTGAGGGAGAGAGAACAGAAGCAGCTGTTCAAACTAAAGACAGCCTGAAAAGAAAAAAAAAGGCTTTTAATCTTCTCCAGTTCAACATCCATATGACCACAACCTCTCCTAGCATACACAGAGTGCTTAGGAATTCTACGTTTTGAAATTCAAGTTTGCTTCCAGGATCTGAAGGGGGCTAAAAGAAAGCTGGGGAGGGACTTTTTAGGCTGTCAGGGAGTGACAGGACTGGGGGGGAATGGAGCAAAGCTGGAGGTGGGGAGAGTCAGCCTGGATGTAAGGAGGAAGTTGCTGAGCATGAGAGTGGTGAGAGGCTGGAATGGGTTTCCCAGGGAGGTGGTTGAGGCCCCATGGCTGGAGGTGTTTCAGGCCAGGCTGGCTGAGGCTGTGGGCAGCCTGCTCTAGGGTAGGGTGTCCCTGGGCATGGCAGGGGGGTTGGAACTGGCTGATCCTTGGGGTCCATTCCAACCCTGACTGATTCTACGATTCTATACAGGAAACTGGTGGAAAGACAATAAAACATAATCTATTAAGTCATAACTCATTCTCCTCCTCTTGTATGTTCTATATATACATATAAGACAATAAAACATAATCTATTAAGTCCTAACTCCTCCTCCTCCTCTTGTATGTTATATATATATATTTGTATAATGAGATCTTACCCTAAAACCCACCTACTGAATGCAGATCAACACTGAGGCAGTGTTAAGCATGAGAAACGATTCCAGAGCTTTACAAAACAAATTCCTGAACTAAAAGCTAATATTAATAGCTGCTTACATTTAATTACAAAATGCCATTATTTTTTCAAGCTGTAATACCTTATTCAGTCTTTAAAAGCCTGATTTAAAATACCACATCAAGTAAACAGTCAGGAAACTGCCATTTTCCCAAGCATCCACCCTGTGCTAATGACCTGCTCAGCACTATCTATTGTTTTGCCAATTTTCTGAGCTGCAAAAACAATCAGCACTTTTCACTGCCTTCGCTTCATTAGTGGCAGTGTCCCACAGCAGGCACTGAGCAGGTTTCCCAGAGCTCCTTCACCAACGTGCTTTGAGGATGAGGAGCTCTCATCATAGGCAGTTACGTAATGGCAACTATTTATAGTTAACCACTTGGTTCACATTATCTGCCAGGTTTTAAACCATTTGCTACGGAGGCATCTATCGGTTTAGTTCCTTAATCAAAGTGTCACGTAACAGCCAAGCAAAAGGTTTCAGAGAAGCCTATCTGCAACATCAACAACCACACAAAGTTTTTAATCTCATCCACAGAACCAGAAGTTAATTTCACAGGATCTGTCAGAGAATCACAGAATCAGTCAGGATTGGAAGGGACCACAAGGATCAGCCAGTTCCAATCCCCCTGCCATGCCCAGGGACACCCTACCCTGGATCAGGCTGGCCAGAGCCCCATCCAGCCTGGCCTTAAACACCTCCAGGGATAGGGCCTCAACCACCTCCTTGGGCGACCCATTCCAGGCTCTCACCACTCTCATGGTTGGTGTCTCTTTACCTCCTTTGTTTTCAAATACCTTAAAACACAGCTCTTTAGTTTACCAGCAGCTCTCCTCAAAAAAAACCCTGCTTCACTCCAGGACAAGATGCTCAATATTATAGAATGGAGAATCACAGAACGGTAGGGGATGGAAGTGACCTCTGAAGATCAACTCCTGCCCCACTGCCAGGATCACCTGAAAATATGTTTGACAAGTTATTTCCTTTACCTGAACTCCTACTCTGTCAATACCCATTACTATACGTATCACTAACTTTAAAAGACACTGAAAAAAGCCCTTAAACTGTGCTACAATCACATTGCTTCTCAGTATTCTGAGACCTACTGAAAACCGTGATCAGCATTAACACTCCAGAAAGCACCCCACTAAATTGTACAATTCTTACTGTGCAACTTCAGTGACAGCTGTTTAACAGCCTCAAGCTCTTTGGAACTGTCTTACAGCATTACATCCGACTATCACCTGGTTTCCTTCTGAAGATAGCAGTATTTAATGAACCTCAACCTCTTCTGAAGACCAGCAAAAGCTAACATTTTCTTCAGCATTTGTAACAGGCCAGTGGCTTTGTTAGAACTTTCGCTCCAAAACACATCTTGCCCTTTTGTCACAGTCCATGACAGCATGGGTTTTCAGCTTCCCTTACCAATTGCATCCACTTCAGCTTCTTTACATCTCTCTGAAGTGGCTTCTTTATTCCCATAGGCCACCATAACTTTTCATCCCCCTTTTTTCCTCCCAATTTGTTGGTATCACTCTGACAATTCTCAGTGATCCGTATTTCCCAAAGATCTTCATTTTCTTGAACATCAATTAATGCCCATTACTCTCTCATTGTTACCTAATGACTGCTGTATAAAAACATATTTTGTATATCTGAGCAAAATGCAAACAAATCAAGAGATTTCTGTATCAGTAATGAAAGAGCAAGAAGTCAGAAATAACTTGGAAAGAGACGTATCTGAAAGAAGACAGCATGGGTTAGAGCAGTTCACTGTGACATAAGTGCACTGCTACAGCTGCGTGCCTGCAAAATGTCCTAACCCACTGAGCGCAGAGAAGTCACGATCCTGCCAACTTTAATGCAAACTGAAAGCATCCAAGCATCCTTACTGAAGCTGATAAAGTGCAGATGTTCAAAATCAGAGACCATCCTGCAACTCTACCAAACCTTTATGACAGCAGCAGTCAGAGAAAGGAGTACAATTACAAGGTGTAGAGTATAATTAAAGGAAATATGATGAGAGGGCACGGTGTAACGTTCAGTTATGCAAGATATCGAGCAAGTCTAACCTAAAATACAAGGACAGGCAAGAAATGTAACTGGGAGTGTAATGAAAAGACATGTTTTCTTGTTCTGATGGAGTATCACAGCTTTGTTCATCATAATATATGTACAGCTAGTTACTCCAAAGAAGACAGCTTAAAAAAAATCAGGAGAAAAAGGTTACAATCAAAACCTAGCATAAAACTGTCCTTCAGCCTACTCTACTTCCAAGGTGTAACAGAAATAAGCAAAAAGAAAACTGTTTTGAAACTCTCAGAGAAGCCTTTGAGTATTTATTTTTTTAAAGGTTATAAATATTTCCCCTTTTCTTAAAATCATTCTGCCTACTTCTCTTGCAACCATTATGCCTAATTCTGCCACACCAAAGTTAAAACGTGATTTGACAATTGCTTCTCCTGCATTTACGATGGTACTCACACATTTCTTTTTTCTAACATTTGTGCTTATACACAGCACCTCTGATAATGGGACATTCACTACAGAAAGATCATTGTAATAATCTAAGAACAGACACTAGACCACAAACCCCCAAATATTCCAGCAAAACACCAACTTACAATGACTCCAAGTATCAGCGCCTTGATGGTATAATACAGTCAGCTACAGGGTATAATCATCCCCAAGGAAGTGGCAAAAGCTTTATTATCAAAGGACTGATGCATCAAAAGCTGGTCTGATGCAAATTACTGACCATGCATCCATTAGTTTTCACATAACTGGATCATTGGACTAAAGGAGAATTCTTTTTTAATACATATTTGTGTGCTCCAGGTTAGCAAACCAGCTCAAGTTCCAGTTTTGTTTATTCCTTGAGACTATCAACATCAGTGCTTAAACACTGGAGGTTTAAACCTCTGTAGCTGTTCCAATTAGAGGGCACAGAGCGTCTGCTCTGCAGGTTTGCTGATGACACCAAACTGGGAAGCTTGGCTGAGACAGCTGAAGGCTGTGCAGCCATCCAGTGAGACCTGGACAGACAGAGCCGGGCACAGAGAAGCCAAATGAGGTTCACCAAGGACAAGTGCAGAGTCCTGCACTTGGGAAGGAATAATAAACTCCACCAGTACAGGCTGGGAAGTGATCTGCTGGAGAGCAGTCCTGTGGAGAGGGACCTGGGAGTGCTGGTGGAGAATATCCAGGGGACAGCAATGTGCCCTTGTGGCCAAGAAGGCCAATGGGATCCTGGGTGTATTAGTGTGTCCAGCAGATCAAGGGAGGTTCTCCAGTCCCTCTGTTCTGTCCTGGGGAGACCCCATCTTGAATACTGTGTTCAGTTTTGGACTCCCCAGTTGAAGAGGAACAGGGATCTGCTGGAGAGGGTCCAGCGGAGAGCTACAAGGATGATTAGGGGACTGGAGGGCATGGCTGATTAGGATAGGCTGAGGGCCCTGGGGCTGCTTAGTCTGGGGATGACTTAGAGAGGATTTAATAAATGTTTATAAACATCTGAGGGCTGGTAAGAAGTGGGGGGACAGGCTCTGCTCACTTGTTCTCTGTGCTAAGACAAGGAGCAATGGATATAAGTCGCAGCACAAAAGGTTCCACCTCAACACAAAGGGTAAGCTTCTATGCTATAAGGGTCACAGAGCATCAGAACAGGCTGCCCAGACAGGCTGTAGAATCTCCTTCTCTGGAGACTTTCAAGGCCTGTCTGGATGCATTCCTCTGTGATCTATGCTAGATTGTGTGGTCCTGTTCTGGCAGGGGGGTTGGAGTCGATCTCCCTGGGTCCCTTCCAACCCCTAATATTCTGTAATCAGCCAGTTCTCCTGAAGTCTGGAGCTGACATCTCTGCTAAAAGGAGTTCAAGAAACCAACAACCCCAAGAACAACCAATTTGCCAGGTTAGTCACGAGTACAAGTGTATAGATTTGTATTCAAAACAGAATGATGAACGGTGGTTTGTCTGAACAAGCATTCACTCTCATTCTTCAGAGAAAAGCTGTGCAAAGTGTATCACAACTATTCACAAAATACTCAGGAAAAACACACACCTCTAGTGGGAATTTCTAGGAATCCAGTATTTCTGGAAGAAGCAGTGTCTGTTCTTTCCTGCTTCACAAGGAAAACCTTTAGTAGGCCCCCCAAAGGTATACACAGCAGGAGAGCAAACATTTTAGCATGCTTATTTAAAAGCCCCCTAGCCTTAGATTTTGAGAAGTTGAAATTATTGTCTGGTGATCAAAACACTTCAATATAAAATGCTTTCACCTGCAACATCCAACTAAGCCAGTCTGCATGTGAACAGGCACAAAATAATTTCTTCAGTTCTTAAACACAGAAGAAAAAAGTCATTGCTGTAATTATGTGCTTGGAAAAAAAGGCAACGACCGCTAGCAGTATGCTGGTTCAGTTTTTCTTTAGATGAGAAGTGTAACTGTCTGGTAAACACTTGACACTTTATAACCACTTTTACATGCTAACAGAATGAAGTGTTGTTTTATATCAAGTTCTGAAGCCTTAATGATTGCAGGGGTGTCCAGCTGCCTCAGCAGATAACATATTCAGCAGAACTTGCTGTAAAAACAAAAAAGCAAGCATTAAAAAGCAGGCAGCTAAGAACTAAAAATACCTGTAACTTAAGAACTGTAAGTCACATTTAATGAGTTTACACTAGAAAAGCTTTATTGTTATTGATCTTTTTAGATGTGATTTTGTCTACTCTCACATCACACCAGCTCACACATTCACATGTCTTTACGAAGCACACCTCATTAGCTTTCTTAGCCAAGAAATAAAGATGATCAGTGTGTGAAATGTCAACAGGTTCTGTTAAATGGGAAATGAGGATAAAGAGCAAATTCCTGCAAAGGTTTTAATGCAGACTGTTCACTGAATTGGTCTCTAAGTCTTTCCCAACTGCAATTACTCAAACCCTACCTGAACCAAAATTTCCTAGGACAAGCCATACCTTCTCTTTTTGTTTTCCTTTTAGCAGCAGGAAACCACTTAAGAAGTTAAAAGACTTTGTTAGGAACCCTTTCCAAAAATTCTGCATAGTTTCATTATAAAAGCTCCACATTTTACCAACAACACAGGCATACAGATCACCTTCACAACCATGCCATAAACTATATCATATTTTCACACTGCAGTGTTAAGAAATCGAAGCCAAAGCCACTCACAGGAAAAAAAAAACAAAACACAGCCCTGTTTTGGGTTTTGGTTATTTTCAATCTAATTTTATTTGGACTATTAAAAAGATCAATTACTGCACTACCTCGTTAGCCAAGCTTAAAATAAACGACTGGCCACTTTCAAACTGTAATTTGCTTCAGACAACACAGGCTCCAATTTGCAAACTCTGGATGCAGGCAAACCCCACCTACTGATTTGTGTCGAGCTCCATCCTGGGTAAACACAGGGCTACACCATACAATATGCAAATAGAAGGTATGAACTTCACCGTGTTATCCTTCCTACAAATTTGCGTGAGCCAGACTCAGCCTTGTCAAAGCGGCATTTAAATAACGCCATCAAAAACGATGCTTTCATCCTTCACATGCAAGCAGCCCTTTTAATGCCTAGTTGCTATTATAATGCTTTCTCTACGTTGGAGAAGTAAAATCAGATTGTTCTTTCCAGTATACACAAATCTTTAAGGAAACGTTTTCACTATGCATTTCAAAAATAAGATCTTTCCCCCCCCCCCCCATGTATGTTACTTTCGTGTTAATTACTCAAAACAAGTCTCTCTCGCATCGCTGTTTGAAGTGCAGGCATAAATAACAAGAGCTGTGCACGGAGGTTACAGAATTCCTACAACAAAGCAATATGGCAATTTATTTCACACGGTAAGCACCTAAAACACCAGATCAAGATCACCTACTTCATTTTTACCCGATTCTAACACAAAAACAAACTCAACAATTTCAGCAGTGTTTTCTTCTGCTCCACGTCTTCTGAGTATATAACCTTTGCTTTCATTTAGCTTCCAGTTCAATTAATACAATTAAAAAAGGGAGGGGAGGGGGGAGAGGGTGGAATAATGCCAAATCAGGCTTCTCTTCTCTGTAGCTGCCATCACAGCTACAAGAAAGTTCCTATCGATTTTCTGCTATATTACAAAAAAACAATATAAATTATTCACCCAAATCAGAAACAAAGCACGCTTAAAAAACCTGAAATCCAGGCTTCTAAGATGATTTGAGATGATGATATACCTCAGCCCTGCTTCCCTCACAATACGCAGAACACTGTTAACCACCCAAGTGCCAAAGAGGGCAATGACTTTAAAACAACTCCAGCCGGCTACCGAATTTGTTGCGGGAGAGACAAAGGAGATCAAGGTCAGCATTCTCCAAACGCAGCTATGAACACGGCACTGGAACTGGTGGGCGTAGTAAATGCCTGTGAAATCTGAAATATACCTAATACCACCTAATTTCCCCCCGTCCTTGGGAAAGAAGAACCATTTTGCTCTCACTGGACTCAATCCATTACATATCTCAGAGAAAAGGGAGGGAGGAGTTCAAAGAAGTTCAGGGTCAGCAAATGTTCACGTATCCTGTCATCTACGAACTGAAAGCTCTGGGCACAAAAACTCTTATGCCACGCACAGAAACCTACATATTCCGGGTGTGTGTGTGGGGAGACCTGCAATAGGAGCAAATGTGTCATACTTGCGGAGGCTGCAAGGAGAAGAGCTGTCAGGAGCAAGCAGCCTCGCTTGAAGGGGAGGAGGCGGTGGGGAAAGGACGCTTACGAAGGCAGGAGAACCAAAAAATCCCGCGGTGCTTACCGGCTGCACGCCCCGGCTCAACCCTCAGGCCCAGCTTCCCCTGGCTCCCCGCGCAGACGAAGCTCGGCTCCCCGGACAGCCACGCCGGGCCCCTCAAAGCAGCTCCCAGCCGCCGCCGGGCAGCGGAAATCCCCCACAGCCCTCACCGGCCTGGCCCTGCCCGGGGACGCAGATCGGTCCCGCTGGCTGGGGCCCCCACCCTCGAAGGCTCCCCGAGCGGCTACCCCCGGCCCTTTCGCGGGCCGCCCGCGCCGGCTCCGGCTCCGGCTCCCATCACCTTCCCCCTTCCTCTGGGGCTGCGTTTTCGCCTCCTGCCCCCGCGCCGCCCGCGCCGGCTGCAGGCCGCGGGCCCCCTGCGGCCCGGGCCCCAACCTCGCGAGCTGGACCCGGACCCCGGGGAGACAATGAGCAGCCACAACTCACCAGCAACGCCGGAGCTTCTTAGGTCCGGGGCGGGTCCTCACCCCCTCCTCCTTTCCCTTCCTCCACCGCCCCGGAGCGGTATCCGGCCTCCGGGAGCCGAGCACGTCCGCTTCCCTCGCTGCCCTGAGAGCCGCCGCTTCGCCGGCCGCGCTCCCTCCCCAAGGAAAGTCACTTTATTCCCCGCTCCAACATGGCTGCTCCCCCCGCCGCCGCCGCCGCCGCAGCAGCAGCCTTCGCCTTGCCGCGACTCTTCGCTGCCGCTGCTGAACAGCGGCCGCAGGCCGTGCGCGGGAGCCGCCCGCCCAGCCGCTGACGGTGCCGAGAGCGGCCCCGGTAGCCTTGCGTCAGCCTGGCCGAGCCGCGAAGGTGCGCGGGGAAAGCAAAGGGCGAGCCGATCCCAGCTGCGCGTCTCCGCCGTGGGCTGACGCCTCCGCCCGCCCGCTCGCAGCGCGGAGGCTCGGACTGAGACAGCCCCGCCGGCAGCCAGAGCGCAGGAGGAGCCGCGGGGGAGGCCCGGGCGCCGGCGACACCTAGCGGCCGCGGCGACTCCGGGGCCAGTCTAGGCGGTAGCTGCGCGGCGAGCGGGCCGGACCGACGCAACGGGGGGGCTGAGGGCGGAGCGCGGGTTCGCGCCGCGGGGAATGCCCCGGGCGGTGCCGGGGGGGGCTGCTACCGCAGGCTTTCTCTTGGGCTCCTCCCCGCGGGGAGCACGCCGGGCCGAGGGGGCGCTGCTGCTCCCTCCTCCGCCGCCTTGCGCAGTCGTCTCTTCCCGCCGCAGGGAGCGGATCTCCTCGAATGAGGCTGTGGTGGGCCCAAAGGCCGCCACGGGCCTCTGCGCGTTGCTGGCTGTCCGAAGGGTCTCCCCGAGCGGTGTCGAGGAGGGCAGAGTGGGAAGGGGCAGTTGCTTGCAGCGTGTTTCCATCGCCTCGCAGTGCTTCCTCTTGAGGTGATTTAGCACATCTCTGAGGTAGCAGGCATCCCCTCAACCCCGCTCCCAGCCGCCAAGGCAGTAACTGAAGTTAAGGGAAGGCCTATGGGGGTTTAGCTCGATTTCTGTCTCCTTATTTATTCTTGTGGTGTTTTCTTTGTCTCCTACATTCACAGTCCCTCTACCATCCCTTTCGTTTTCCTTGTGGTCACTGCCAGCACCAAGAGCATTTGCTTCTTGTGCTTAAGGAGTATTTCCCCTCAAGGTGACGATTCTCACTTCTTAGCCCTTCCCACCCCTGTGTTTGTGTCTTGCTCAACAAGACCTAAATGCTAAAAACTGGCCTCTGCACCTCTTTCACATCCCCACCACCCAAAGAACAAAATACAAGGAGAAAAGTCACATCTTAAAAGTGATTCTGGTGGCACGGGCTTGAACTTCAGCCACTTAGGGCTGAATTTTAATTAGGCTTCTCTGTTTTTTCCTTAGGACATCTGCTGCCTGCCTGCTTATTGTCTCCTGATTTGTTAGCTGAAGTGCTGCATCGTGACCACGAGGCCTTTACTCAACGCTGGTCTTCTGCTCTGGTACAGACCAGAGTTAGAGACTGAATAAAGCAGGCCGCACCATGGGCTCCTGAAGGGGAACTGACTCACACGCCTTTGCTTCCCCACACTCCTGTACATGCTGAGGGAGGTCAAAGCTCCATCATTCTGCAGGCAAGTCTGTGCTATGTCTCAGTGAAGATCAGAGTGTATTTCACTTTGCAGTAGCAACAAGCTCCTGATCTTGAGGAACGTAGAGAATCACTCAGGGTTGGAAGGGACCACAGGGATCATCTAGTTCCAACCCGCTCTGCCATGGGCAGGGACGCCCTACCCTACGCCCTCATCCAGACTGGCCTTTAACACCTCCAGGCATGGGGCCTCAATCACTTCCTTGGAACCCATTCCAGACACTCACCATTCTCATGCCTAAGAACTTCCTCCTCACATCCAGTCTGACTCTCCCCACCTCCAGCTTTGCCCATTCCTCCTAGTCCTGTCACTCCCTGATATCCTAAAAAGTCCCTCCCCAGATTTTTTGTAGGCCCTTTCAGATACTGTAAGGCCACAGTGAGGTCACCTGGGAGCCTCTTCTTCTCCAGACCAAACAGCCCCAACTCTTTCACGAACAACTTGTTCTAGGCAGTCCTTCTGCACAGCAGAGCACACAGTAGGAGCTGCCATCTCAGAAGCAGTCCCAACTGAAAACTGCCTTGATTCCATCTCCACTGCACCTTTCCACAAGCAAACCAGACTACAAATTATGTTTCCCAGTAAACAGAAGTTCCCTTGCTGTTGCCTAAAAAAGGAGTGCAAGCATGAAACCACTTCTTACGTGCACAGAAATTCACTTTGCTCATGCCAGTGTAGACCTTTGGTGAAGTCAGTTTAGGAGAAAAAGCAGTTAATGCAACTCAAGAACAAACTTCATGTTTACAGAGACAAAACATGATTACTCAGGTCTTCCTGAATGTCTTCAAGATGTAAGCTAGCTGCCTTACCTTTGCAAAACTTGTGGGATTTTTAATAACACAGACAAAGCAGACATGCAAGCTTTGAACTTCCTAGCAATGCAAAGATATCCCCTACAGATCTCTTCTAAAGCTCGGGACCTACCAGTTCTTGCCAGACCTACCAGTTCTCCTGATCTTTGAATGCTAACAAGATGATGCCTGTTTTGTTTCATCTTTATTCAATTTGAAGGCTATTTTGGGTAAGTAATAGAATTGTAAATGATTGTGTGCAGGGTCATTATTACATCCATGATTTGTAAAAGAAGTTCTTGAGACAGTGCAGCTATGAGTGCATTTATTGCAGCACAGCCAGGTAAGTTAAGCTCTGTAAGTGAGGTACAGGGAGAAAGTGGGCTGGAATTTAATGAAGCTGTGGTTTTTTTTTTTGTTTCAAGTATTAGGTATACCAGTAAAATTCAACTGGTTTGCTTTGTATGTATTTTTGCCTGTCATTGATGCTTCTGTTATGACAGGAGACATGGCAAAAGAAGGAAATGACAAAAGAAGGAACTAAAAAACCACAGAATCACAGAATGGCTTCTATTGGAAGGGAACTCAGAGATCATCTACTCCAAGCACCCGGCCATGGGCAGGGATGCCTCTCAAATAGACTTGGTTGCTCAAGGCCTCATCCAACCTGGCCTTGAACATTCCCAGGAAGGAGGCATCCACAACCTCCCTAGGCAACCTGCTCCAGAGTCTCACCACCCTCATACTCCAGAACTTAGTCCTAAGATCCAGTCTAAACCTACTCTCCCTCATCTTAAAACCATTGCCCCTTGTCCTGTTGCTGGACACCCTAATGAAACATTCCTCTCCAGCCTTTCTGTAGGTTACCTTGTGGTATTGGGAGGCAGCTCTAAGGTCCTTGTGGAGTCTTCTCTAGGCTGAACAGCCCCACTTCCCTCAGCCTATCCTCATAGCAGAGCTGCTCCAGCCCTTGGATCATCCTTGTGGCCCTCCTCTGGACTTGCTTCAACAGCTCTGTGTCCTCCTTCTGCTGGGGACAGCAGAATGGAGCAGTTAGGATGAGTCACCCAAGAAGTAAGGGGTCAACACTGTCTGCAATGCAATGAGAGTGTTTAAGGTTTTGCACTTGTGAATGAGAATAATGAGTCTATAACAGTCTAACACTTAATATCCATTTGGCCTTTCTATCTACCACTACCTGGTGCTCTCAGTTTCACAGAAGACAGTATGGTTGCAAGATGGGTGACAGGCATAAGTTTGAAATGTAGGCACTGATTTTGATTAATATATCCCAGGAGTCTGGTTTTATAACTATAGCTATTGATTTGTTTTATTATTTAGTGGAATATGTAGCAATCAATCATATTTCCATCTAGCTAACCATGATTATTAATATTTTAAACTAGCTTTAAGATGGATTGGCTGGTGAGTGCAATATGTCTGCTCTCTAAGCCAGCAAGAATGGAGTACACCCAGGTTACGTGGAGTGAATTATTGCCACCAGACAATCTGATGAAATCTACATCAGCCATTAGAATATAAATCCAGCTGCAGGAATACCATGCTGTCAGGGAACCAAGATTTCCTGCTTTGAATAGAAATGCACTGCCTTTGCCTCTGCATTTATTGAGCAGAAGGACATAGTTGTTTTCTGACAGTAAAAAAAAAGTAGATTTAATGTATAGGAGGAGTTAAATCAGAGAAGTTCACGCAGTGAGACATGGAATCCTTACAGAAATGTATGTATTTTTTAACACAGTGTATGTGGAAAGCAGTTATTGTCCTGCCAAGAGCCAAGTTCAGGGTTCTGCGGAGCAGCAGTAGGAGTCAGCGACCTCACCACCAGCCAGCAGTGTGGGAAAGCATTGTGCTCAACTACAAGGGATGTGTTCATTTGCTAAAGAAAGACTGAAAGTCTTGGCAGGTAATTAAAAGGAGAAATCACTTTTGAGTACAGTATTCTGTTTTGAAATACAATTGGGGTTTTTTTTTCCCTCTTGGATGCCAAATATTTCTAAAGAATGCAATATCCTCTAGCTAATAGTATCTGTGTTATGAGAGAAGAAACACAACTATTGTTCTGCTCCCAGCACGAGTTATATACACACTAGGCTGTGTGGCACTCCATTCTGTAATGGTTGTCATCCCACCTGTGCAAAACTCCAATCCATTTAAAACAAGCATTTTATGATGGTTTCTTATACCAAGCTGGTGTGAGAAAGCAAGTCCTTCATATAAAGTACTTTCCAGGTTACTTGGATTTAGTACAAAGTAATGTTTGTGTGCCTCTTGGCTGAAAAACACCCAACCACCCTATTCTCTAATGTCACTGCAAGACCAGATCCCTTCCTCTGCATGAACAGAAGCAGGAAGTAGCAACAAGAAAGTCACCCTTGCAAGAAACAAAAAGCTTACAAGATCTGAATCTGTTTCTAGCATGACTTTAGTAACCCATAGGTGGTCATTGACAGTTGCACAGTGTATTTTGGACATAAACAGGGAAAGCTACTCACTGTTCTTGTGAACCTTGTTTCTTTGGCAGGCAAGCAGGAGTTCCCTGAGTGCAAACAGTGAGGTGCTTGTTAGTGACACCTGAGGTTTGCATCTGTGTAGCTCTACTGGTGTTTGGAGACAGAGCAACTGCTGCAGAAACTACTGGAAGGTCTGTGTCATCCTGTGCTTATCCCTTCTCCCTTTATTCTGTCATTTTATAGCATATAAGCATTTATCCTTTGTGACATGACCTATACAGATGACATACCACTGTCACTCTTTTCTTCTTCCTTTATGTTGCAAAACATTATGCATTGCTTGCATAACATCTCTATCCCTGGAGGTGTTCAAGAAAAGCCTGGATGAGGCACTTAGTGCCATGGTCTGGGTGATTGGCCAGGGCTGGGTGCTAGGTTGGCCTGGATGATCTTGGAGGTCTCTTCCAATCTGGTTGATTCTATGATTCTCTGATTTCAGTTCCCATATATGATGTCACATCCTATCACAATGCTACTTAAATATTATTGCTCATTTCCTCACTGAACTTTGAAGATTATTTATCATTCCTGCAGATCATAAATTATGTTTTTATCTATTTATCTATGACATTTCTGCAGCTTAGACATAGAAAATGACTACTGCTGGTGCCCATTTTGGGGACATGGGGCATTGTTTTAGTGGAAAATCCAGTTTCACTGCTTGACTTTTCAGGCTCTCAGGGAGTTACAGGACTAGGGGGAATAGAGCAAAGCTGGAGATGGGTAGGCTCAGGCTGGATGTGAGGAGGAAGTTGTTGAGCATGAGAGTGGTGAGAGGCTGGAATGGGTTGCCCAGGGAAGTGGTTGAGGCCCTGTCCCTGGAGGTGTTTATGCCCAGGCTGGATGAGGCTGTGGCCAGCCTAATCTAGGGTAGGGTGTCCCTGCCCATGGCAGGGGGGTTGGAACTAGATGATCCTTGTGGTCCCCTCCAACCTGACTGATTCTATGATTCTATAAGTTACTTCTTTTTTTTCTCTCTTTGGAGATTCCTCCAACTAATATAAATTAACTCTTTCCACTGACTCGAGCAGGAATCAGATTAATTCTTTTAGAAGAACATTAACAGCATGGAGAGAGACTGTGTATTTTTGGTTTGCAAACAAATGGCTGGAGGCTCCTTCATTTCTCTGCTGCTGCTCTGAAAGACAGGACATCCTGCTTTTGAAACCCAACTGGTACAATTGTCATCCTCAGATAGGAAATGCTGTAGTGTTTTCTGTAGGTTGTCTAAACCTGAGGTTTCTGCAGCAGCAGATAGGTCACTGTGAAAGTCCAGCCTAAAGGCTTGACAAATATTTTTGTTTCAACTTTGTGATGGAGCCTAAAAACACTGAAAGGACATTGAGGGAAACAGCAAAGATCTTCAGGTAATGAAAGCTGGTAACTTGTGTATGCACACCTCTGCAGCTTCTCCTTTGCAAGTACCATTCAGGGATCCACTTCTCCCTTTATGAAACAGAAGTCTGAAATGGCAGGGAAGAGGATCCTATTCTTCTGTTTCTTTCATGCAGGTTCAGTGCCTGGGACAGAATAACAAGCACCTCTTCTCTATTGCAATTGCTTCATAGAAATTTGCAGTCATTACTCACTGAATTGATTAGAAATGCCATCAGCCAGGCTCAGAACACTTGTACCGATGCCAATTCAGAGTACTTAGTGGTTCTGAAAACAAAGCACGAAACTGCAGAGAGACTCCTGCAGTTACAAGATTATAGGTGTCAAACTTCTGGGTTTTTTCCCTATTGTGATGGTTGTTCCCTCTGGAGAGTTTTAGGACTTGAGCAAAATTGCTTTCGGTCGTGACAGCTGGTTACTTTACTGTTATTCTGTTACATAAAGAAGTTCATTTTACCAAAGATGGTGTCTGCTCCAGCAAAGATGAAAACAGATCATTCTCAAATTTATCCTTTTAAGGCTGGACAGGAAGGTTTGAGAGACATGAGAATAGAAGAAGCGAGACCTGAGCTAAAATCTGATGTAGAGAATATAGAGGCTATGAGGAAAGGCACATGAAAATGAAACCAGTACATGTAGTGTTAGAGATAAAATGAAAGACAGGAAATCTGAGGACAGAGTGAAGTGGGTTGGGGGAAACAGGCTGCTGCAGAGAGGACTGAGCACTGCAGACATGGTTCCATGCACCTCAAGTCGAGAGTATGTGATGTATTGCTGGTGAACTCCTTCTGTATTCTAGAAATCCCTCTGCAGGCTCAGATCTGCTACATTTTGGAGGGGTTTGTGCATAGGGTAGCTGCTTTCATATTTATAATGGTAGCTTTTGAGATGTCAGTGGGAGATGATGGTCTATACATAACAAGCACTAAGGTAAGAGAAGGGGGACAGGAGGAGAGCTGGAATGGGTGAGAGAGAATGCAAGAGAGAAGATAATGGAAAAAGAGTGCAGGAAATTAAGAGGTAGGTAGATGTAGGGCTTTACCTGGCAGTCTAGGCCAAACACTTTGACTTGTAATCTTAGCAGGACTGTGCAGGGTAGATAGGTAGAATTAAGAGGTTATTTTTGCATGCATTACTGCTCCAGCTAGCTGCCCTACCATTCTGATGCAAGTTGTTACGCCCTGAGGGAGAAGAGATGGGAACCGTACCTGTTTCCCTGGATAGTGGGGCAATTAGCTTTAACCACAAGTGAGGACATTAAGGCAGGTGAGTCAGGTACTTATAGTTTCTTCTGCCACACCTCCTGCAAGGACAGTACCCTCTGGCAGACGAGAATGACAAAGTGGTGTGGTCTGTAATTTTGTTTAAATCAGCACAGCCAGATCAGTCAGGCTGTTCTTAACTAATTTTTGCCGTCCTATGAATCCTCCTGCTTTAGGCACCAGTGTGCTTATTCATAGCTGGTGTCAGATTAGGAAAACCACAACCAAGTGAGAGAGGAAAAAGAGTGGCATGAAAATGGGAGGGTCTAAATGGCAGCTTCTATCTGCTCATGGAAAGAAAAGCTTCTGCGTAAGTGCCACTAAGGAACTTTCTATTTCTGCATGTGCACTCGAGGTTGAATTTTGGCCCTGGTCTAGCTTTGTTATGAAGAAACATAAAAACCAAACCAACCAAACAAAACCCAATGACAATTGATTAAACTAGTATATAACATATGAGGAAGTTGTTGGCAGAGAGAGTGATTGGCATTGGAATGGGCTGCCCAGGGAGGTGGTGGAGTCGCCGTCCCTGGAGGTGTTCGAAAAAGCCTGGCTGGGGCACTTAGTGCCATGGTCTGGATGCTAGGTTGCACTGGATGAGCTTGGAAGTCTCTTCCAACTTGCTCGATTCTATGATTCTATGAATATTTCTGACACAGAAAATATCAAAGTGGATTTTCATGTGAAATCACAGAATGGTAAAGGTTGGAAGGGACCTCTGGAGATCATCAAGCCCAACTTCCCTGCCAAGGTGGGTTCACCTAAAGAAGGTCACACAGGAACACATCCAGGTAGGTTTTGAATGTGTCCAGAGATGGAGACTCTATCAGCTCTCTGCAGCCTGCTGCAGTGCTTTGTAACCCTTACATCAATTAAGTTTCTCCTCATGATAAAATGGAACTTTGTACATTCACATTTGTGCCTGTTGCTCCTTGTCCTGTCACTGGGCTCTACTGAAAGAAAGCCTGATCTCATCGTCCTGACACCCACTCTTTTAAGTACTGATGAGCATTGATGAGATCCCCCTCACCCTTCTCTTTTCCAAACTAAGCAGCCCCAATTCTCTCAATCTTTTCTTCCAAGAGAGATGTTCCATTCTCCTCAGCATCTTAGTAACCCTTTGTAGATTAATTTCTACAGATATATACACATTAAAAAGGGGTCCACTAATTGTGGAATCCCTTGCTGATTTCATGCACCTTCTTGTTTCTTTGCCAAACTGTTGATTGATCAGCTAAACTGTTCTCTTAAGTCAAGCACAGCATTTTTTCAAGGGCTGTTTCAGCACAGTCTAAAATAATTAGAGCTATAAACATGAAAGAAGCAGGAATGCTATGAACCCCCACATATCTATTACTTGTCATCTGCAGAGTCTAGCTGTTACCACAGGAGCATGTTAAAATTAAATGCTGAGCTTTATTTAACATACTTATTTGTTCTCTCTTCCCTCTCCTTTCTCTCTCTTATTTCAAAGCTCTTTTGTTCACTTCACAACACAGCATATTCATGGTCATGTAAATGCTTATAATCCACAGTAAATTGCTGTACAATTATGCTTACCTTTTAAAAACAAACAAATGTTCAGCTGGAGCTTTTGTAGCCACTGCATAGGTGGCTGTTACAGTTAAGTCTTTTGCAGGAAATATGTTAATTTATATCAGTGTGTAGACACTGCAGATTTGAGGATAAATGTCTACTGGAGATGAAAAAGAGAAATAATAAAGAGGAGGGAGGTATGTGGCTGAAATTTGATATTAGTGTGGTTTCAGATCCTTTGCATTCTCCTGCAATGCTTTGTTTTAAAAAATTAATTTACCTTTTTTATAATTCATCAAAACAGTTTATTTTGCCCACCAATAAGCTCTCCATAGAAACAGTCGTATCTTAGTAACACACCAAGAACAGAGCTCAGGGAATGCGCTGCATCTGTGGATGGTACCCTTAAAGAGACCTTGTGGTTGTTAGAGGGAATAGGAGTTGTCTTTCCCCAGCTGTGGCAGGCCCAGCACTGCAAAACATCTTGGTGCTTTCAAGGTTGATTTCCTTATGTATGAGACACAAGCATCTTCTTCCTTGGTGGTGAAGCAGACAGGCTGGAGGGCAGGGATACCATCCAGAGGGACCTGGACAGGATGGAGAGGTGGGCACAAGCCAACCTCATGAGGTTCAACAAGAGCAAGTGTAAGGTCCTGCATCTGGGTCGAGGCAGTCCCAAGCACAAATCCAGGCTGGGCAGTGAGTGGCTGGAGAGCAGCCCTGAGGAGAGGGACTTGGGGGTACTGCTGGATGAGAAGCTCAACAGGAGCCAGCAGTGTGCAGCCCAGAAAGCCAAGCAGAGCCTGGGCTGCAGCAGGAGAAGTGTGGCCAGCAGAATAAGGGAGGTAATTCTTCCGCTCTGCTCTGCTGAGACCCCACCTGGAGTACTGCATCCAGTTCTGGAGCCCCTGGGACAAGAGGGATGTGGAGATGCTGGAGTGTGTCCAGAGAATGGCCAGGAGGATGCTCAGAGGGCTGCAGCAGCTCTGCTGTGAGGACAGACTGAAAGAGTTGGGGCAGTGCAGTCTGGAGAAGAGGAGGCTCCCAGGTGACCTTCTTGTGGCCTTGCAGTATCTGAAGGGGGCTACAAAAAAGCTGGGGAGGGACTTTTTAGGCTATCAAGGAGTGACAGGACTGGGGGGAATGGAGCAAAGCTGGAGAAGGGGAGATTCAGACTGGAGGTGAGGAGGAAGTTGTTGAGCATGAGAGTAGTGAGAGGCTGGAATGGGTTGCCCAGGGAGGTGATTGTGGCCCCATGGCTGGAGGTGTTTAAGGCCAGGCTGGCTAAGGCTGTGGGCAGCCTGATCTAGGGTAGGGTGTCCCTACCCACAGCAGGGGGCTTGGAACTGGCTGATCCTTGTGGTCCTTTCCAACCCTGACTGAGTCTGTGATTCTATGATTCCTTGGCCTTTGTAGGAGCGTACCAGCAAAGTTGTCCAGCTGGTGTCCAGTACAGCTAAAGTTTTGGTTTTTGTCTTTGTTTTAATTGGATGACAGGCAATGAACTACACAAATGCTTTTTGCTTTGAGCTATTGTCAGATGAATTCTAAACCTTTATGGCTACAGCTTGATTTTTTTTCCCTAGTCTTTCTACATAGAAAAAATCTTGCATCTCATCACTGTTGTCACTTTGTGCAGATCTGCAGTTGCTCTGTTGAGCACTCCTTTTCCACCGCACTGAGTCCACCTGGATGACTCCAGATGACTTCAGCTTTGCTTTACTGTTTTCCACCTCTTCCATTTTTGCATTCCCATTGTTGCTACAGGACACCTCCTTGTCCTCTGGCACTTTGTTCTCTCTGTTCCTTCCACGCACACCACTCTCTCTGAAGTGATCCAGGGGAATGATTACAATGATATTTGAGCTTCTCTGCAGCACTGTGTTGATACTTACATTGAGCTGATCATTACCAAGTTAAGCATATAACTGTACTGTAAAAACCTACTTATTTTAGCAAGTGCTTCAGGGGAAGAGGAGCAGGAAGTAAGGAGTGGTGCAGGGGCTGGGTGTACCTTGCACATCTGGCCTGTGTGAGAGCTGTGTTAGCATTCTTTGCAGTGAGAAACCACAAGGCATGCTTTTCAGCTGGTGCTTAGACTCTTTTTTAGTTATTAATTGTTGCATCCCAGCTGAGAATAATGTCTGCCTTGGCTGACACTCTTCTCTGACTCGAAATAACCTAGGCCATTTAACACTACTGTAGAGCAGATGGTGTCCTAACTCCAGCTCTCCACATCTTTGTCAAGCAACAGACCATCCACTCCCAAGTTTTGATTAAAGAGTGGCTTGGTTGCAGGCCCAGACTAAGTGAGAGAGAAAGATATCTCTTGTCTCAGCACATGCAGTTATTAAAAGAATGTGTCTGGAGGCAAAGAAGAGGCCTAGGAACCAGGAGAAAGCAGACAGATTTAAAAAGAAACTCTCTGTCCCTCTGTGTGGGGAGAAGGAGACAGAGAGAAAGCATCTGCTGGAACATGGGTTTGAAAATCCTGTATCTGTGTAGTTAATCAACATTTGTAGCACTAGCAGGGAAGTGATTTAGAGTAAGAAATGGGGACACTGGGAGGGCTCTGAGGAATGTTAGGGTACTATGAACTACCAGTGATGTTTTAGGAGACTCTTTAGGAAGACCTTTGGGGGGCTTTTACATTTCTCTCTCACTATATGTCCTCTCCCACGACCCATTCCGCTCTAAAGACACTCTTCCCTTGTTTCCCTTTGGCTATGGCATCTCCATGCTCGGATCTCACACAGCTGTCAATCCTGACTCTACAGCCTGCATCATCTTTCAGCAGCCAGAGGTCGCTTCCCTTACCTTCCATGTGAATGGTAATGGGGCAGGCCAGGGACCTTTTCCTGCTGGTCAGAATGGATGGCAGAAAAGGAAGAGGGCAGAGCACCAACGGGACAGCAGGAAGGCCTGCAATGCTCTTGGATAGTGGTCTGTATGGAGGGAAGAGATTCAGCTAAAGCAGCCTCTCCTAGGCTGATTGCTGCCCTCAGCAGCTGTCAAAGGCTGCATCTACATTAGCAATTTGTTTCAAAGCAATAGTGCAGTTTGGAGGAAAATCCCGTCATTGTCTCCACTTACCATGTAGTGTTTCAGTTCTCAGAGTGGTCTTGCTGCATACAAAGTAAACTCCTTAAGGAGGAAAGGAAAACAGAAGCTGTGCTTCAAATCTCCTCCACATGCACCCTAGTGCTAATGGGGACAGGAGGTTTCAAAATAGCCTGCGAGCTGCATCATCACAAGGTCCTCTAGCACATACCTAACACTTCTCCTCAGAAAGCTTTGAAACACATGTGTAGGGGAGGCATTTGGCTCTGGGGACCAAGCTAAATATAATCCAGAACAAACCCCTAAACCACATATAATGGAAAAGTGAAGTGCCTCAGCATCAGCTGTTTTGTTCTTGTATCTGCTAGGGGAGGACACAAAGCCATTTTAATTATTCAAGTTAGCTTTTAAACCAGCTCTTTAATCACTATTAATATTGCTCATCTTAACATGAATGGAACTAAAACCTGCCAGCACTCCCAGCAGTAGGTATGCTGGTACTGCAGCTATGCAGAGAGAGCTGTGGAATTGCACCCCAGGATGTGTAAAAGGAACATGGGTTGAAAAGTGCACTTAGGAAAATGCTTATCCACCATGAAGGGAAATAAAAATAAGACAGGCATGGCTGAGTGAATAACTGTGACAATATCATTCACTCCTAAATGGAAGCCACTACGTGCCTGCTACAAGGGTAGAAGAAGCCAAACGTCATTCAAGCCAGAATGATGAATAAAACACTAATTTACAAATACAATTACAAAATGGTGTAAATTCTGAACTGTTGAATTGTTTTCCATCCCCTTATGATTTCCATCATGAGCCTCTTTATTTGCATAGCTCTGTTACAGCACTTCTCTAAGCTTCTCTGAGGACAAGGGAGGTTATTCTTCCCCTGTACTCAACACTGGTCAGGCCACAGCTTGAGTGCTATGTCCAGTTTGGGGCTCCTCAATTCAAGAGAGATGTTGAGGTACTGGAATGTGTCCAGAGAAGTGTGACAAAGCTGGTGAGAGGCCTGGAGCACAGCCCTGTGAGGAGAGGCTGAGGGAGCTGGGGGTGTGCAGCCTGCAGAAGAGGAGGCTCAGGGCAGACCTCATTGCTGTCTGCAGCTACCTGAAAGGAAGTGTAGCCAGGTGGGGTTGGGCTCTGCTGCCAGGCACCCAGCAACAGAATGAGGGGACACAGCCTCAAGCTGTGCCAGGGGAGGTCTAGGCTGGATGTTAGGAGGAAGTTGTTGTCAGAGAGAGTGATTGGCATTGGAATGGGCTGCCCAGGGAGGTGGTGGAGTCACCAACCCTGGAGGTGTTGAAGCCAAGCCTGGCTGGGGCACTTAGTGCCATGGTCTGGTTGATTGGCCAGGGCTGGGTGCTAGGTTGGCCTGGATGAGCTTGGAGCACTCTTCCAACCTGCTTGATTCTATGATTCTATGACTCTGTGCTTTGTGATGCCACTTAGATTTAGTTGTATTTAGTTATTGCTTAGCTGTATAAGTTTAGTTAGAGCTGCTCCCAGGAGCCATTATGTGCCCCCATCCCTCACATATGCTGCTATGAACTGCAACCATGTTCTAACAAGAGGTAGTGAAAGGGTATGCAACATTAGAAGGCTTTTTTTTTCCACCTGGAAAATTCCCAAATTCTTTAGGAAGCTCTAAATTCTACACTTTAATCTTTTTATCTCGTGGGGTTTTTTTCCTTACCCTGTAAAACAAACCTAGATATTCTGCTCTCAGATGATAGAACATTTGAAGAGCTGAGTGAAACAGGGAGCTGCTGGAACATATTGCAGAAGCCTTAAGCACTTAGCAACAGAGAGAGTGTGGGATGCAGCCGGAATGTGGAAACAAGTGACATCGGGGCGGCTGTTTGGGGAGGAAGAGCCTTTACTTTGTTTATCATTGCAGTAGTTCCAAAGAACTCCACAGTGTGGGAGGTCACTGTAGTCTTTGCATATATTCTCTGTGTGACTGGTTTTCAGGCACCTAGGATAGTTAGCACCCAAGAGTGCTGGATATATTATTTTCCTTTCGTATTTCCTGTTTCTCTTAAAACCCCAGAGTAAAATGAAGCCTTTGTTTTTGTTATAGAATCTTAGAATCATAGAATGGTTTAGGTTGGAAGGGATCTCAAGGATCATCCAGCTCCAACCCCCTGCCATAGGAAGGGACACCTCCCACTAGAGCAGGTTGCTCAAGGCCTCATCCAGCCTGGCTTTAAACGCCTCCAGGGAGGAAGTATCCACAACCTCCCTGGGCAACCTGTGCCAGTGTCTCACCACCCTCACTGTAAAGAACTTCCTCCTAACATCCAGTCTAAATCTCCCCTCTGCCAGTTCAAACCCATTCCCCCTCGTCCTGACATTACCAGACCTTGTCAATAGTCCCTCCCCAGCCTTCCTGTAGGCTCCCTTCTGGTACTGCAAAGCCACTCTAAGGTCTCCTCGAAGCCTTCTCTTCTCCAGGCTGCAGAGCCCCAACTCTCTCAGCCTGTCCTCGTAGCAGAGCTGCTGCAGCCCTCTGAGCATCTTTGTGGCTCTCCTCTGGACTGTCTCCAACAGTTCCATGTCCTTCTTGTGTTGGGGGCTCCAGAACTGCACACAGTACTCCAGGTTGTGTTTGCACTTTAGTTTATCCTTTTAAATCATACTCACGTACAGCTACCTGAAAGGAGGTTGTGGAAAGGTTGCTGTTGGTCTCTTCTAACAGGTAAATAGAATCATAGAATGGTTTAGGTTGGAAGGGACCTCGAAGATCATCCCGTTCCAACGCCCTGCCACAGGCAGGGACACCTCCCGCTAGAACAGGCTGCTCAAGACCTCATCTAACCTGGTCCTGAACACCATCTAACTTGGTCCTGAACACCTCTGGGAAGGTTGTGGAGTCACTATCCCTGGAGGTCTTCAAAAAAAGCCTGCATGAGGCACTTAGTGCCATGGTCTAGTTGGTTGGACAGGGCTGGGTGCTAGGTTGGACTGGATGAGCTTGGAGGTCTCTTCCAACTGGGTTGATTCTATGAAAAGTGGCAAAATAAACTCAAAGAAAAATCAAGAAGACAAAGAAAAGAAAATTACATAAAAAAGGTCACAAAATTAAGCCCAAAGTTGAGTAACAAACACGTTAAGGAGAAAATTAACCATGTGCAGAGACATCCCTAGTCTGTAAGAGAAGGATGATGTAGACAAAGCATCAGTAGATCATTGAGGCTACTACAGGGCAAACCTGAAAAGTCAGCCCAGGACACTGATGAACAGCAATCCCTTCAGGCCTTCCCAAAGACACTGGGACCTCTTACAGCTCACTAATGAAGATCATCTTCGTTTGAACCTTCTTAGCTTCCTTTGCTTAGGAATAACCCTGAAGAAACGTTCCACCATTTATACCCTCAGGGGAAAACACTTTTCCTTGAGGAAGTTTCCCACAGGTGTCTGTCTGCAAACTTGTCATGGACTCAGCACCAGACTGCCTCTCTGCCTGTTAATGGCTCTTCCATATTAATAGCTGCAGAGCCCCAGAGAGGAAACAGCACTTACTGAAGAGGTTTAAAGCTTTGAAATTCCAGCACCATTGCAAAACCATATGCCTTGACCTATCCCCACTTCATGTTTTTCCTTTCTTTTATTGCTCCCAGCTATTGCCTTTCTCTTCTCCTAAGGAAGGCCATTATCTCATTACCTCAGTGCTCTGCTCTACCCAGCCTATGCAATTGCCACCACTGTCAGCTCTGAATGTTCTGACTCAGAAAATGTGAAGTCAGAGGCTTGAGGGAATGCCACCTGCTCTGTGGAGATCTGTCAGATCACCTCACCTTCCCAATCAGCACCCCCACTCTACCTTATACTCCAACTGCTTCTCCAAAGGACTTCTTAGCTACTGGAAATGATAGGAGCAGTAACATTGGTCCCCAGCTTTGCTTCTGCTGAAAACCTTTCTTTTTACATTGAGATGGTGCAAAAAGATGTTCTAAAGAAAATGAATTCTGAAGATAGCAGGTTTTCTTTTTAATGGATTTCCCTCTTCTGTCCAAGCTGCTTCTCACTATTATCCTGAGCAACCTCTGCAGTTGTACTTGAGAGACCTACTTCCATCAGTGCTCCAGGTGTGATTTCTCTTCTCTGAAGGCAACTCTCTCCACCTGAGACTCTACTCTTAAACATCATCAGTACTTAGGGTGCTGCAGCCATTTCATCTGCTGTTCATAGAATCATAGAATTGGTCAGAGTTGGAAGGGACCACAAGGATCATCCAGTTCCAACGCCCCTGCCATGGGCAGGGACACCCTACCCTAGAGCAGGATGGCCACAGTCTCATCCAGCCTGGACTTAAACACAACCAGGGATGGGGCCTCAACCACTTCCCTGGGCAACCATGGGCAGGAACACCCTACCCTAGATCAGGACCTTATTCCTTGGCACTTCTCCCATTTGCCCCTCTGTTCTGTCTTTGTCTCCTTCCCAGGGCTTTCTATGGATTCTTATACTCTCACTGGGTGATCTCCTCTTCCCCCCCCCAAAAATGTGTACCACTCACATGGTCTTTTCCATCCTGTACAACAGTAGTTGTACTATCATCTACTACATCATCTACTACAAGGGGACACAGTCTCAAGTTGTGCCGGGGGAAGTATAGGCTGGATGTTAGGAGGAAGTTCTTCACAGAGAGAGTGATTGGTGTTGGAATGGGCTGCCCAGGGAGGTGGTGGAGTCACTGTCCCTGGGGGTGTTCAGGAAAAGACTGGAAGAGGCACTTAGTGCCATGGTCTAGTTGACTGGCTAGGGCTGGGTGCTAGGTTGGACTGGATGATCTTGGAGGTCTGTTCCAACCTGGTTGATTCTATTCTACAGTTCCTTCTCCCTGTACTCCTGATGCCACATCTTACAGCCCCAAGCTTTCAAAGTTAACTTGCAGTCTCTTACTGCATCTCACTATGAAGAATCTCTCCCATCTTGCCATCTCTTACTGCATCCCACTATAAAAAGTCTCCTTCATCTCATCATCTCCATATCTTTAAGTTCCCAGAGCTTTCCCTTTGTGCACCTGTGGTACTATAAATACTGGCTATTAAATGTGCACCCACACTATGCAAAGTGGCACCCTACCAGAAAGACACAGCACGATCCCAGCTCCACCAACTTCAGAGACAGACTGTTCTGGTACGTCCTTCTGCTGTAGGCACATTGCTTTGGTATTTCCACACAGCACAGTGCAATGCCAAGTGGGCTAAGCCTGTTTAGATCTGGCTCAGATGCTGCATCTGATGTTGGATCAGGACTGGCAACATAGTCATCTGACCTCCCACTGAAACTGGGATTTGGCATTATGGCAGTGATCATCTCATTTCCTTTTATGCTTCTCTGCAAACACAGTGATTTGCACACTCCATCACCAATTGGAGGGGGTCAGATGTGCTCGTGGAGGGCATATTTCAGCTTAGTTCCAGTTAGAAATATTTCAGCCCATGCATGAAATGAGTGCAGGAAATGGGGATGCTTCAGAAGAGCAGTCTTGATTGCAACCAAATTGCTAATGTAGATACACCTTTAATCTTAGATCTGCAAACTACCTTGGAGGGGGGAGGTTATCCATGTTTGGTACCTAGTGATTATGTTTCTGTTGACTAAATTGTATTTAAGCTACCTTTGTGCTACCCCAGATGGATGTATAATGCTTTCTTTCAGTGGAGCTCTGTCTGCCTTCTCTAAGGAATCACTCTGTCAGCCTTATAATGGAATTATACAGGTACAACATAACAACATTTGCTCCTTAAAGGGTAATTTATTAAACAACTCTATTCCTAACAACACAGAAGGAAGGATATAACCTAGCCTGCTAACTTTGGTTCTACAAAGGTAAATACCATGCCTCTGAACATAATAGATATGCCAGAGTATACAAAGCAGATCCATTGATTAAAACTCAGCCATTTAAACATATCCACATTGAAGAGATGAAGAGCCATATGTCCATCTCAGAGCATTTCAGCAACATTTGCAACCTTGCTGCTGAAGTTTAATCTACATTTGTGTGGTCAAGGTCTACATACTTTTTATTAGAATAGAATAGAATCAGCCAGGTTGGAAGAGACCTCCAAGATCATCCAGTCCAACCTAGCACCCAGCCCTATCCAGTCAACCAGACCATGGCACTAAGTGCCTCATCCAGTCTTTTCCTGAACACCCCCCGGGACGGTGACTCCACCACCTCCCAGGGCAGCCCATTCCAATGCCAATCACTCTCTCTGCCAACAACTTCCTCCTAACATCTAGCCTATACTTCCCCTGGCACAACTTGAGGCTGTGTCCCCTTGTTCTGTTGCTGGTTGCCTGGGAGAAGAGACCAACCCCCACCTGGCTACAACCTCCCTTCAGGTAGTTGTAGACAGCAGTGAGCTCTGCCCTGAGCCTCCTCTTCTCCAGGCTAAACAATCCCAGCTCCCTCAGCCTCTCCTCATAGGGTTTGTGTTCCAGGCCCCTCACCAGCTTTGTTGCCCTTCTCTGGACACGTTCCAGCACCTCAACATCTCTCTTGAATTGAGGAGCCCAGAACTGGACACAGTACTCAAGCTGTGGCCTGACCAGTGTTGAGTACAGGGGCAGAAGAACCTCCCTTGTCCTGCTGGCCACACTGTTCCTGATACAGGCCAGGATGCCATTGGCCCTCTTGGCCACCTGGGCACACTGCTGGCTCATCTTCAGCCTACTATCCACCAGTACCCCCAGGTCCCTTTCCTCCTGGCTGCTCTCCAGCCACTCTGTCCCCAGCCTGTAGCGTTGCTTGGGGTTATTGCATTAAGGATCAGATGTCCCTGCCCATGGCAGTGGGGTTGGAACTAGATGATCTTTTGGGTCTTCTCCAGCCCAACTATCCTATGAATCTATGGTCATTGAGGTCACTTCCAACCTGATCCTGTGTGGTTCAATCAAACCTGGTGTAAAGGGTTAACCTTCTTGGGGGAGTGGTCTTTACCCTGACCTCAAGTCCTCCTTATTCCTCCCTGGGTCTGAAACTTACTCCAGGTGCAGTGGTTAGCCCACTCCCACTTCCCATCTAGCCCTCTATAAAACCAGAGGAACTTCCTCTTCCTACCTCTCTTGCCCTGCCTCCCTGCCTGCCAGCACCACTCTTTTGTTCTGCTGCTCTTTGTTTCACCACATGGCTATCCTTCCTCGAGGTGAACAAACTCACTGCCATCAATCTGGTTGTATGGATACATATATACACACATACTGTATCTTGTTTTGCCTTCCCTATACCTCTTTATAGCTCCCTTATCTCAAATACCTTTTATTTATTGTTAAAGTTTTCTCTTTTACCTTCCAAATGAAAGTAAGACTATTTCTTTGCGTGTGTTTTACCTTTTCCTCTCTACATCTAATTCCTTCCTTTTCTGAAGGGGGAGCCCTGGAGACTTTCAAGGCCTGTCTGGATGCAGTCCTGTGTGATCTGTGCTAGATTGTGTGGTCCTGCTCTGGCAGGGGAGTTGAACTCGATGATCTTCTTGCGTCCCTTCCAACCCCTAATATCCTATGATCCTGTGATCTCTGTGGCTCTGTCTTAGACTCCTCAAGCAGTTATGTCCCACTTGAACTTGGGGGCCCATAACTGGACACGGTACTCCAGATGTGGCCTCTCCAGGGCAGAGCAGAGGGGCAGGAGAACCTCTCTCAACCTACTAAATACAGCCCTTCTAATACACCCCAGATGATACCACTATGTACTTGTAAAGGGTTAATTGCATGAGTTCAGAGAAATCTTTGCAGAATGGAAAGCCTTTTGCTCACTAGAAAAGAGTTGTGAACATTAAGGCACACAAGCTTGGCAGTTTGAGACTTTAACACAATGATTAAAAAGCAAGAATTAGCACCCAACCCCTTTTTTTCCTCTACAAAACATATAACAGAGACATTGAAAACAGACCTGGAAATGCCATGTGTAAGATCTCAGATGAATAAAATGATTGAAGGGTTCTTCACTCATCTCACTTTCCAAAAATCCCATTGGTCTTTCTTAAATAGGGATTCCCAGCAGACAATATCGAGCACAGATTATTTGCCAGTGCTCTTTTATTATTTGTGTTCCTTTGCTACACTTTGATGCCAGATGAAAGTGAATGTTGAGGCACACAAGCTAGACTTATTGAATTACAAATAACCAAGCCTTTTATTCCATTATTCTTTGGGTATTTTATATGGGTGTGTATTGTTCACTGCTTCTCTCTGCACTCCTTTTTTTTCATCTCGAACTAGAGAGCTGTCAGCCTCAAGTTGCAGTTCTGGAACACTATTCCAGCTGAGTTCTCTTTGCTTCAGAGAGAAATTCAAGTGTAAGGCTAGTAAGCATCACTTGGTCTGCCTATTAAGAATCATAGAATCAGTCAGGGTTGGAAGGGACCACAAGGATCATCTAGTGCCATGGGCAGGGACAGCTCACACTAGATCAGGCTGTCCAGAGCCTCATCCAGCCTGGCCTTAAACAGCTCCAGGGATGAGGCTTCCACCACTTCCCTGGGCAACCCCTTTCATGCTCTCACCACTCTCATGCTGCACAACTTACTCCTCATGTCCAGTCTGAACCTACCCATCTCCAGCTTTGCTCCATTCCCCCGACTCCCATCACTACTTGACAGCCTAAAAAGTGTCATTCCCCCCCCCNACAGCCCCAACTCTTTCAGTCTGTGCTCACAGCAGAGCTGCTGCAGCCCTCTGAGCATCCTCATGGCCCTGCTCTGGACACGCTCCAGCACATCTGTATCCCACCTGTAAACTTCTTTCTAACATCCAGTCTGAATCTACCCATTTCTACTTCTGTTCCATTGCTCCCAGTCCTATCAGTCCATGACATCCTATAAAGTCCACCCCCAGCTTGCTTGTAGGCCCCTTAAGATACTGAAGAGATATGCTTACAATTTTGTGCAAGCTCTTCCAGTCTGAGGAATAAGGATTCACAGGATCACAGGATATTAGGGGTTGGAAGGGACCCAAAGAGATCAACCCCCACCGCCAGAGCAGAACCACACAATCTAGCACAGATCACAGAGGAACACATCCAGGCAAGCCTTGAAAGTCTCAAGAGGAGACTCCACAACCTCTCTGGGGAGCCTGTTCCAGTGTTCTGTGACCCTTACAATAAAGAAGTTGCCCCTTGTGTTGAGCTGGAACCTCTTGTGCTGCAAGTTATTCAGTTAGCTCCTTCTGACTGATAAAAGAGTTGTTTCTAAGTTGGCATTTAATATCATTTCAATGACCTCTGATTGCCACAACTTCTACACTGCATCATCGAATCATAGAATCAACCAGGTGGGAAGAGACCTCCAAGCTCATCCAGTCCAACCTAGCACCCAGCCCTAGCCAATCAACCAGACCATGGCACTAAGTGCCTCATCCAGGCTTTTGCAAACAGCCAACCTGAACAAAATTAAAATAGGGGAAAAAAATAATTCTAGGCATTAAATAGAAATAATAATAAAACTGCAGAGCAAAGAAGGGTGGCTCAGAAAAATAAGAGAGTGATATAAAAGTAGCAGCTATTTCCATCCTAGAAATCACTTGCCATACTGATTATGAGATTCAGCAGGACCAAACAGCAGGAAGAATAATTTTATTAATTTACTTATTTATTTTAATAAAGGTGCTCCACTCCAATTAACATTTACAACTACCTGAAGGGAGGCTGTAGCCAGGTGGAGGTTGGTCTCTTCTCCCAGGCAACCAGCAATAGAACAAGGAGACATAGTCTCAAATTGTGCCAGGGGAGGTCTAGGCTGGATGTTAGGAGGAAGTTGTTGGCAGAGAGAGTGATTGGTATTGGAATGGGCTGCCCAGGGAGGTGGTGGAGTCGCTGTCCCTGGAGGTGTTCAAGACAAGTCTGGATGAGGCACTTAGTGCCATGGTCCAGTTGACTCGATAGGGCTGGGTGCTAGGTTGGACTGGATGAGCTTGGAGGTCTCTTCCAACCTGGTTGATTCTATGATTCATTTGCAGGCTACTATTCCTTTGGAAAATAACAGTTTGAAGTTAAGGAAACTTTAAATAAAGAAAGTAATTCTTTGTTAAGGGAACTTAAAAGAAAGTAATACTTTGTTAGGGAAGCTTTAAATAAAGAAACTAACTTTGTTAAGGAACCTTAAAGATACTAATACTTAGTTAAGGGTACTTTAAATAAAGAAACTAACACTTTGTTAAGGAAACTTCAAATGAAGAAAGTAAAACTTTGTTAAGGAAAATTAAAGAAACTAATACTTTGTTAAGGAAACTTTAAATAAAGAACCTAACTTTGTTAAGGAAATTTAAGAATATAATACTTTATTAGGGAAACTTTGAATAAAGAAACTAACACTTTGGTAAGGAAACTTTAAATAATGATGTAATACTTTATTAAGGAAACTTTAAGTAAAGAAACTAACACTTTGGTGAGGAAACTTAAAGAAACTAACACTTTGGTAAGGAAACTTAAAGAAACTAACACTTTGGTAAGGAAACTTTAAATAATGAAGTAATACTTTGGTAAGGAAACTTTAAATAATGAAGTAATACTTTATTAAGGAAACTTTAAGTAAAGAAACTAACACTTTGGTAAGGAAACTTGAAACTAATACTTTGTTAAGGAAACTTTAAAGATACTAATACTTTACTAAGGAAACTTTAAATAAAGAAACTAATACTTTGCTAAGGAAACTTAAAGAAGCTAATACTTTGTTAAGGAAACTTGAAAGATACTAATACTTTGTTAAGGAAACTTGAAGATACTAATACTTTACTAAGGACACTTTAAATAAAGAAACTAACATTTTGGTAAGGAAACTTAAAGAAACTAATACTTTGCAAGGGAAACTTTAAATAAAGAAACTAACTTTGTTAAGGAAACTTAAAGAAACTAACACTTTGTTAAGGAAACTTTAAATAAAGAAAGTTCTACTTTAAAGTGTTAAGGCCCTTTAAAGTGTTAATAATAAACAAAACAAAACCAAACCAAACCAAAAAGCTAAAGGAAGGCTTACTTCATCCATGTGAGCTTTAACAGTTCTATTTCTGTTCTCCAGCTCGATTACTGCAGGCTTATGTATCAGTGGCAATCAGTGGTTTACCACCAAAGGAAGTCAGAATCCCTATGGGAAACACCTGCACTTCTACCCTTTCCTGTTAGCAGCTGGTTGCAAGTCTGGGATTTTAGTTTTCCTTCTAGCAATGATTTACTCTTCTTTAGTGTCATTATACTTTTTAGTATTGGATTTTCCTGCAGCCCTACTAGGGTTTTCATGATCCAGTGTCTGCATTTCTAGATCAAAATGTAATCCTGTTTCTGGATAGTTTTTAATTTCATAAACTGTAATGAGGCAACAGTGCCAATTGCTCTAAAGCAGAAATCATTTTAATAGTTACTTAAACTGAAATAAAGCAGACTTGCCCCGAAAGGAGGTTATAGCAAGGTGGGGGTTGGCCTCTTCTACCAGGTAACAAGTGACAGGATGAGAGCAAATGGCCTCAAGTTGCACCAGGGGAGGTTTAGATTGTATATTAGGAAAGATTTCTTCACCCAAAGGGGCATTTGGCACTGGAACAGGCTGCCCAAGGGGGTGGTGGAGTCACTATCCCTAGAGGTGTTTAAAAAACATCTGGATGAGGAGCTTAGGGACGTGGTCTAACAGTTGTGCACAGGGAGATGTTAGGTTATGGTTGGACTCAATGATCTTAGGGTCTTTTCCAAACAGGTGATTCTATGATTATATGTTGCACTGTTCTAGAAACTGGACAAATAACCTTCCATGTGGATGTAGAATGTGAAACAACTACTTGTTCTGAATCTTTTCTTTTTTTTATTCTAAAATACAGAGCTAAAAGCTCATAGTGATATCATTACAGATAGAATTAGTGGGAATAATATTATTAGAAATAATATAATGAGGATACAATAATATATATCCAAAAGCTCAGAATGGTATCTGTTGGCAGAAGGAATAACCTAGAAAACACAATTACACAGAATCACAGGATCAGAGGCTCACAGGATGTCAGGGGTTGGAAGGGACCAAAGAGGTCATTGAGTCTAACCCCCCTGCCAGAGCAGGACCACACAATCTAGCACAGATCACAGAGGAACACATCCAGACAGGCCTTGAAAGGCTCCAGAGAAGGAGACTCCACAACCTCTCTGGGCAGCCTGTGCCAGTGCTCTGGGACACTTACAGTAAAGAAGTTCCCCCTTGTGTTGAGCTGGAACCTCCTGTGCTGCAACTTACACCCATTGCTCCTTGTCCTGTCACAGGGATCAATGAGCAGAGCCTGTCCCCCCACTCCTGACCCCCAGCCCTCAGATATTGATAACCATTGATTAAATCCCCTCTCAGTCTTCTTTTCTCCAGACTAAGCAGCCCCAGGTCCCTCAGCCTCTCCTCAGCCATGCCCTCCAGTCCCCTCATCATCCTTCTTGCCCTTCGCTGGACTCTCTCCAGCAGATCCCTGTCCCTCTTCAACTGGGGAGCCCAAAACTGAAGGCAGTATTCAAGATGAGAATAATAAATTCAAAGTATTGTTGAAAAATAGTAACCATTCCAAGAACTGTGTGAATCATCATGTGATTCTATGAACCTATCTATATGATTCCACCTATGAATCTCTGATTCTATGATGAACTGTGCCTTGGCAGGGAGGTTGGACTCGATATCCGGAGGTCCCTTCCTGCCTCTAAAGTTCTGTGATTCTGTGATAACAAAGATATTTTTTCTACTTCCTCAAATAAGCAAGGCTTAATAACCAACAAATATCTATTCTTTCACACTCTGTAATTTTCTATTGCTGACTTCCAAGCTGCTAAATCTTCCAGTCCAAGGTCAGGCTATTGCTCAAAACAATTTCTGTCAGCTGCCTAAACAAACCTCAGTCAGCACATACTTAAAATTGGGAGAGAAATATTCTGGCAAGGGAGTGAGGGACTAATGAGAATGGAAAAGGGAAGCAACAGTGCCCAAAAGTTTCAAAAGTCATACTGCAATGCAATAAGAAAATGGCCTTAACACAAATACGTTGATCTAAAAATACTGGAGGTCATCAGCAGGTTATTTTAGGTGTCCCTTTGTTTGTTGCCAATGCTTAATTCCTAGAAGAGGCTATTTTGATCCTGTGAGTAGTCCCAAATGCACACCAGAGAAAGTGTTATGATAAGGATGCATTTGGCTACGCATTAATTGGATAAGGAGTAGTGTCAGCTCCTCAAGATGATTTCTATCTACAGCATCTGTAGCTGCTCAGAATCAGAACAGCAAAGGCATATCAGGAGAACGTGAATACAATTGCATTGTCCTGTTTGTCTTCAAGAGAGATTTGGAAAGGTCTTCAGAACTAATTTATTTCTTGGAATGGGCTATAATTCCTCTTGCTTAAAGTTTCTCTTGAGAATCTTCATGAAATTAAGAAAATGCAAGATGCTTTTAAACAAAATGTATCATTCCTCCCCCACCTAGAATCAAGTCTTCACTCTTACAAGTGTAGCAATCAGTTCAAGCTGAATGCAGCTAAAAGAGAATTCATTTCCATGCTCCATCTCTGCTACTTCTTTTCTCACATCCCTTAGAAAATAGAACTATCCTGCCTGCCTCAATAAATTGGATGTTGGTTTTAGCTCAGCCTCCTCTCTAGGTTTTTATACATGCAGCTAACTGGTTTGCATTTTTAGTGTGTTTCTAAGATGCAGCTTTCGTGCACAGCACTAAAAATCTTCTTCAGACTTTCACCTTTTCATGGCTGGAAAGGATTTACAGACTTTTGTACAAGACTTCCTTACTAATGCTTTATTTGGCTGTAGGCATAGCTTCTTCATTAGAAGAACCACTATAGATTCTTGAGATTTGAGACAAGATCTTTGAGCAAGACAACTTTACCTTCGTGGTTTGTCTAATGAACATAATTAGAACATGTCCAGAAAAAATGTTTGGAGGCCACTGCAGATCTTTCCAAAATAAGCTATGTCCATTGCTGCCTACTTGAGTAGACAGCATTTGTAAACTGGACTAAAACACCTCTGCTGGAGCACCTCTGCTATGAGGACAGGCTGAGAGAGTTGGGGCTCTGCAGCCTGGAGAAGGCTTCCAGGAGACCTAATAGTGGCCTTCAAGTATCTGAAGGGGACCTACAGGAAGGCTGGGGAGGGACTGTTGACAAGGTCTTGTAATGACAGGACAAGGAGTAATGGGTTTAAACTGGCAGAGAGGAGATTCAAACTTGATGTCAGGAAGGGGTTCTTTCCAGTGAGGGTGGTGAAACACTGGCATAGGTAGCCCAGGAAGGTTGTGGCTGATCCCTCCCTGGAGGTGTTCAAGGCCAGGTTGGATGAAGCCTTGAGTGGCCTGTTCTAGTGGGAGGTGTCCCTGCCTATGGCAGGGGGTTGGAGCTGGATGATCCTTGAGGTCCCTTCCAACCTAAACCATTCTTTGATTCTATGATTCTATGATCCTTGAGGTCCCTTCCAACCTAAACCATTCTGTGATTCTATGTGACTAGCAAATGCAGTGGTCACATAGGACATTTTGTTTCCTTGCCCTTGTTTTCATTGTGAAACCATTCTGTGATTCTAAAGCAAATCTTAGTCCAATACAGAAGACAAGAGGAATTTTAGTCAAAGTGTCTCATCTCAGAAATAGTTTCATCTTTGGGAAAGTCACTAATGGACTTTGCTGTGTTCAGCTGCTACTTTGGGTACTTAAATCCATAAAGAAGATCTGAGAATTTGTTGTGTTTCAACTCAAACCTCTTCCAGAGGTTTATATATATATATAAAAAAATAAAATCTGCTGCATCTTATATCAAAAAAATCTGCTGAATCTCCCACCCCAAAGGCTGGTTAACCCACTCAAAGCATAACAATACAGCCTGAGTGGGTGAGTCAAATCTCACAGATTGTTCACAGGAATATTACACATTCCTACACTTTCTTTGGGAAAAATAAAACTCAGCTGAGCAAGATCACTTCTCCCATATGACATATTTTCTGCAAACCAACTGAAATTCATTAAAGTGCCTAGGAGTATTTCTCTAATGATACCAAGAAACTGAGAAAACCTTTTTGTGTGCATTCACACTCATTAAAAAGTGAAACCAACAAACCAAAAACTTCCACATTATCCTCCTGAAAGCTTACACTTCATCTTCAACATTTGCCTCTGGAACCTTTCATATGATGCAGCCAAAACACAGTGACAACTGTCACCCTAAACTCGAACACAGCTCTGGAAGCTGGCAGCTGCATAGTTCTGTCACTGCAGTTCTTTCCCATGTTGATCACTCTTTCCTACACTGATGTGTTGGTTTGAGGCCAATTGGAATATATTATTCAGAGAAATTAAATCCTTAGCTGTGAGAAGAGAGAAAAAAACAACAGTAACCTGTATCACTCATTCTTCTGCTGAGAAATGGAACTAGTCCAGGTGGGCAGCAGAGCCAGTGGAATCCTGGCCTGGCTCAGGAGCAGTGTGGGCAGCAGGACAAGGGAGGTTCTTCTGCCCCTGTACACAGCACTGTTCAGGCCACACCTTGAGTGCTGTGCCCAGTTCTGGGCTCCTCAATTCAAGAGAGATGTTGAGGTGCTGGAAGGTGTCGAGAGAAGGGCAGCAAGGCTGGGGAGGGGACTGGAGCACAACCCCTGTGAGGAGAGGCTGAGGGAGCTGGAGGTGTGCAGCCTGCAGAAGAGGAGGCTCAGGGCAGAGCTCATTGCTGCCTGCAGCTCCCTGCAGGGAGGCTGTAGCCAGCTGGGGTTGGGCTCTGCTTCCAGGCACCCAGCAACAGAACAAGGGGACACAGCCTCAAGTTGTGCCAGAGGAGGTCTAGGCTGGATGTTAGGAGGAAGTTCTTTGTAGAGAGAGTGATTGGCATTGGAATGGGCTGCCCAGGGAGGTGGTGGAGTCACTGTCCCTGGAGGTGTTCAAGCAAAGACTGGATGAGGCACTTAGTGCCATGGTCTGGTTGACTGGATAGGGCTGGGTGCTAGGTTGGAGTGGATGATCTTGGAGGTCTCTTCCAACCTGGTTGGTTCTATTCTATTCTATTACATGTCAGGTCACCCTGCAGCAGTCTGGTTATACAGCATCAGTGAATTTCTCTTGTCTCTGAGCAAAACCTACAGCACTGTAACTCAGGTGTACATTTGCTGCAGCTGTCCTAAGAGGGAAACTGAGCATGCATCTCAGAATTACTCATAGGAAACAAACTCAACAGGGCCTGAATGCCTTCTGTTCAGCACCTGTACCACTGCAGACTCTTCCTGTCCATCCCTGCTGTGATCATACAGTGCTTCCCCTCTTTGTTTGCTCTTAGTAGCCACTGCTGTTCATACAAATGGAACTGACACATGAAAATTAGGCAGGCAGCTTGGTGAGCTAGCAGTGAAGTTTTCCCCTTTCTGACTCAAGCCAGGAGAGCAAACACTTCCTGTGTGGGTTTCCACTGAGTTAACTCTTTGTAGGTCCCTCTATTTCTGAGGCAGCTTCCTCCTATCTGACCTGGTGATAATAAATCACAGGTTGTTATGACCTCTCTGCTTGGATCAATGGATTGACCTAAATTCTATTTCTTGGGACCCTGTCTGTGCCAGCTCTCCATAAGCTCATCTGCCTTCTCCCTCATTTTACTGTAATTCAGATTATTATCTAAATGTTCTCCTACCAATGAGCAACAAATCATTAACCTGGATGCTGAGCTCGTCAGAACTGCCCTCCTTAGAATCACAGAATCAGCCAGGTTGGAAGAGACCTCCAAGCTCATCCAGTCCAACCTAGCACCCAGCCCTACCCAAACAACCAAACCATGGCACTAAGTGCCTCATCCAAGCTTTTCTTGAACACCTCCAGGGATGGGGATTCCACCACCTCCCTGGGCAGCCCATTCCAATGTCAATCACTCTCTCTGGCAACAACTTCCTCCTAACATCCAGCCTAGACCTCCCCTGGCACAACTTGAGACTGTGTCCTTGTGTCCCCTTGTTCTGTTGCTGCATGCCTGGGAGAAGAGACTAACCCCGACTTGGCTACAGCCTCCCTTCAGGTAGTTGTAGAGAGCAATGAGGTCTGCCCTGAGCCTCCTCTTCTCCAGGCTAAACAACCCCAGCTCCCTCAGCCTCTCCTCATAGGGTTTGTGTTCCAGCTCCCTCACCTTACACTAAACCTCCCCCCCCAGCAGGAAGTGCATACCTGGACCCTGTCGAGCTCTGACCCAGGAATTTGAGACAAGGTTTTTCAGGAGCTAGCTATGCCCTGGGTAACCTCCCAGTGGTTAAAACTTTACATAGTTCTGCAATCTTCCACTGGCTCTATATAGAATCATACAATCAACCAGGTTGAAGAGACCCTCAAGCTCCTCCAGTCCAACCTAGCACCCATCCCTGTCCAATCAACCAGACCATGGCACTAAGTGCCTCATCCAGTCTTTTTTTGAACACCTCCAGAGACAGGACTACATCACCTCCTTTTACTGTTTTCTTTGTTCCAGTTTGTTTCTGCAGCTGAAACACTAATACTGCGTTCAGTCCACCATCCCCTAGCCAAGTTATGCAGTTTTACTCAACAATCTCATTTCCAGTCTCTCAAGTTGCCCTTAAAGGCACTGCTGCCTTGTGCAAGTGCCATGGATATGATCAGCCCTTTGGGATGCAGCACCATCTAGTGAGGCAAGCTTGGATCATCACAGGCACTTGAAAGGGCTGCCACTTAAGAGTGGCACAAGCTGCTTTTCACAAGAGGCCAGTGTTTGCTGGTCTTCTGGAATCCATCTCAGGAAGCTCTTTGCTTAGCATGGCAAAGGACAGGCAAAATCTTTGAATGCAGCAGTAGCTGCTCTCCAAGCCAGGTTCCCACATTACACTTGCAAAATGTGTCTCTGTACTCACAGAATCAACCAGGTTGGAAGAGACCTCCAAGATCATCCAGTCTAACCTAGCACCCAGCCCTGGCCAATCAACAAGACTATGGCACTAAGTGCCCCAGCCAGGCTTGGCTTCAATACCTCCAGGCATGGGCACTCCACCACCTCCCTGGGCAGCCCATTCCAATGCCAATCACTCTCTCTGCCAACAACTTCCTCCTAACAGCCAGCCTAGACCTCCCCTGGCACAACTTGAGGCTGTGTCCCCTTGTTCTGTTGCTGGCTTCCTGGCAGCAGAGGCCAATCCCACCTGGCTACAGCCTCCCTGCAGGGAGTTGTAGAGAGCAATGATCTCTGCCCTGAACCTCCTCTGCTGCAGGCTGCACACCCCCAGCTCCCTCAGCCTCTCCTCACAGGGCTGTGCTCCAGGCCCCTCCCCGGCTTTGTCGCTCTCCTGTGGACACCTTCCTCAACATCTCTCTTGAATTGAGGGGCCCAGTGATTTCTAAATCCCAGCCTCATCACCTCCTTGCCCTGTCTTTTCATTGTGGTCTTTTGTTTTCTGCTGCCTCCAGAGAAATGTGAGGAACCTGCTCCCACCCCCCGCTGCACTCCCACCTAAAGGCACAGCCATCGTGGCTGGAATGAGCACCTCCCATATCAATCACCTGCCCTCATTCCTGCTAACACCTTCCCACATGAACACAATACCTGCTAAGCTATGGATCCACATAGCTCCCAGCTGCTAACAGTACAAAATCAGTGTGTCAAATGAGTCCAACACCTTAGTCATCAATTAAGTGATTTTTCTGGGGGTGTTTCCCATAGTATGATTCTCAAGTCATTTCTCTGGCTAATGCAGTATTTTCTGGTTCCCCCCACACTGCATGCTGATGATCATAGAATCATAGAATCAGTCAGGGTTGGAAGGGACCACAAGGATCATCTAGTTCCAACCCCCCTGCCATGTCCAGGGACACCTTACCCTACATCAGGCTGGCCACAGCCTCATCCAGCCTGGCCTTAAACACATCCAGGGATGAGGCCTCAACCACCTCCCTGGGCAACCCATTCCAGACTCTCACCACTGTCATGGTAAAAAACTTCCTCCTCATGTGCAGTCTGAACCTTCCTATCTCCAGCTTTGCTCCATTCACACCCTGAGAGCCTAAAAAGTCCCTCCCCAGCTTTTTTGTAGGCCCCCTTCAGATCCTGGAAGGCCACAAGAAGGTCACCTCAGAGCCACCTCTTCTCCAGACTGAACAGCCCCAACTCTTTTAGTCTGTCCTCATAGTAGAGGTGCATCTCTCTGGTCATTCAGAGCCACTTTCCTATCACCTGTCTATTACTTGGATGCACTTTTAAGCTGCTTCTTCACTTTACCCCTCTCTGTTGATCCTTTTTCATTCACTGTCATGAAGCTGCCTCCAGCTGGCCCTGGCTGCCAAGTTCCATTGCTGCCTCACCACATTTCTAAGCTTTCTCTTCCATGCTTTCAGTCAAGCTGCCGCTTATGCTGATCATGACAAAGAACAGGGCAGCCTAGCTGGTTTTCTTCACATCCCTCCCAAAGTGCCCTACCATAACGCCTAGAAAAGAACTTGAAAACACACAGGTTGCTATGGCCACCTATTGTACCACGAACAAATACAGCCTGTCTCCTAGTTCAACACCTTTTCTTTCTTAATAGGCAAATATAACCTTTAAAGCGTTATCAGGCTGTCCTCTATCTGTAATGCCTTCACACAGCAAACAACCTCCATACTGCAGTGCCTTTGGATAGCTGCTGCCCTGGTGCATGGAGGAAAGACAAAAGGCTCTTTCACAGAGTCACAGAATGGTAGGGGTTGGAAGTGGAAGTGACCTCTGGAGATTATCCAGTGCAACCTCTCTGCCAAAGCAGGTTCACCTAGGACAGGTCGTAACAGGAATGCATCCAGCAGGGTTTGGAAAGTCTCCAGAGGAGGCTCCACATCTCTGGGCAGCCTGTTCCAGTGCTTCAGCATCCTTACAGGATAAATGTGTTCCTCCTGTGTTCCAGTTTGTGTCCATTGCCCCCCATCCTATCACTAGACACCACTGAAAAGAGACTGGCCCCTTCTTCTTGACACCCACCCTTCAGGTATTTCTAGGCATTAATAGGATCCCCTCTCAACCTTCTCCAGGCTCAACACTCTCCAGTCTCTTGGCCTTTCCTCCTAAGAAAGATGCCCTATTCCCTTGGCCATCCTCGCAGCTCTCCGCTGGACTCTCTGCAGTTCCCTCTCTCTTGAACTGGGGAGCCCAGAATTTGACGCAACAGTCCAGATGTGGTCTCACCGGGGCAGAGTAGAGGAGCAGAAGTAGCTCCCTCACATTTTTGGTGTACCCTAGGCCATTGGGCACCTCGCTCCCACCTGCAGGAGGCAGGTGAGGAACTCTGCCATTTACCCTTCCATCTGTGCGAGACCCCGCGCTCACCCCCCGACCGCCGAGGAGGATGTAGCCCCACGCCACGCCGAAAGCCCCTTCCCCGGGGAACGAAGGCAGGTTTCGTTCCCCGGCCGCCCCAGGGCTCAGCCGCAGGGGCCCCCCAGGGCAGCTGCTGCCTCTGCTGCCGGCTCCGAGTGGCCGTTGCTGGAGGCCGTTGCCCGGCGACGCCGCCGCGTCGGCTCCGTGCCGGGCCGCAGCATGGCGGAGCTCACCGCCCCGCGATTCTCCGCCTCGGTCCCGCGGCCCCCACCGGCTTCTTTCTTCGGAGCCGTGGCGCCGGGCAACCCGGTGGTAGACAGCTTCGAGGCCGAACTGCGGAACGTCCTGGGCTTCCTGCGGCGTCTGGGAGCAGCGAGGGAGCCCAAGCGGCAGCAGCACCACGAGAATCACCGCCGCGGGTAGGGGCCGTGCCGCTGCCCCCTTGCCACCCCTGCTTGCCGCTCCGAGAGCCGCTGGCTGTTTCCGCCAGCCCCGACCTCGATCCTCCCTTCCTCAACCGCTCCCGTTTTTCTTTGCCCTCCTACTCCAGCCCCTTCCCCGCAACTGCCCTAAGCTGCTCTAGGCTGTGCTCCCTGGCCCGCCAGGCACTGCCGTGGTGCCTGCCTCACGTCTCCCGGCTCCCACAGGTCCTTTTCCCACTCTTCTTCTGGCCTGCCGAGATAGCAGCCAGGGAGGCTATTAATCTGAGACAGTTTCTCTATCAGTGTGTCAAGACGCCACCAATCCGTTTTCCATTCCTTTACCCCGTTAAGAGCTGAACCTTTCCCTTTTTCCCCCCTCAGCACTTCCTAGAAGTTAATGTTTTAGGGAAGAAGCTGGAGGTGTTGTGGAAGTTGGCAAAAGCCACAGCTGGCTGTAGGAGAGCAGCTTGAGCTTGCTGTTAGGAAAATCCCTTCACAGTACTGGAGAAACTGGCAGCCCAGCAGAGCGCTGCCGCAGCATGCCAGGGTGAATAGTGGTGGCACTTAGGTGCCTCTGGAAGATGCCCTGGCAGTGGTGCTTTGTGGGGATAACACGATAACAAGTTTGCAGATGACACCAAGCTGGGGGCAGATGTGGCTGGGTTGGAGGGCAGAAGGGCTCTGCAGTGGGACCTTGACCGCCTGGACAGATGGGCAGAGTCCAATGGGATGGTGTTCAATAAGTCCAAGTGCTGGGGGCTGCACTTTGGCCACAACAACCCCATGCAGAGATACAGGCTGGGGTCAGAGTGGCTGAGAGCAGCCAAACAGAAAGGGATCTGGGGGTGCTGATTGATACCCACCTGAACATGAGCCAGCAGTGTGCCCAGGTGGCCAAGAGAGCCAGTGGCATCCTGGCCTGCGTCAG
>WAAF01014978.1:54222-88301 GCA_013400475.1 Tricholaema leucomelas | reverse complement strand
CACTGAGAGAGTCATTGGACACTGGAATGGGCTGCCCAGGGAGGTGGTGGAGTCGCCGTCCCTGGAGCTGTTCAAGGCAGGATTGGACGTGGCACTTGGTGCCATGGTCTAGCCTTGAGCTCTGTGGTAACAGCTTGGACTTGATGATCTCTGAGGTCTCTTCCAACCTTGGTGATACTGTGAGACTGTGATAACACCAGACAGCTGCTGTTGTGCATAGGGCATCAGTGCTGTGTGTTTCTATACGTAGATGCAGGCAGAGTGTATGGCAAATGTAATGGTGATATTTGTCTGCTTGTGTACATGCAGATCTGTTGGTATGCATGTGTCTAGGTTTTGTGATGCAGTTAAGACAGAGCATCTGGAACTGGTGTGTGACTCACAGTGCATGCATATGTCTTCTGTAGACTGTGCATTTCTCATGGAGCTCCCCTCACTGCATTTAAATACATTATAAGAGCTCAACTGCCTGCTTTAAGGTAAATGGTTGTTTTTCTGTCCTTATTACCTGACAGTGTCCTATCCTAAATTTACAGATTCACAGATTGCATTGGGTTGGAAGGGACCCTCGAAGGTCACCTCATCCAAACCCCCTGCAGTGAGCAGGGACACTCCCAACTAGGGCAGACAACCCAAGTCTGCTCTTGAATGTCTCCAGTCACGGAGCCTCAACCACATCCCTGGGCAATCTGTTGCAGTCTTTCACCACTCTCATTATGAAGAACTTGTTAGGTCCAACCTAAATCTACCCTACTCCACTTTGAAACCACTGCCTTTCATCCTGTTGCTACAAACCCTTCTAAATAGTCCCTCTCCAGCCTTCTTGTAGGTCCCCTTCATATATTGAAATTTAGCAATAAGGTCTCCCTGGACCCTTCTCTTCTTTATATCTTTATAGGATATCTCTTCTTCTANTTCTCTTCTCTGGGCTGAACAGCTCTAATTCTTTCAGTCTGTCTTTATAGGAGCCCTGCTCCAGTACTCTGACCATCTTTGTGTTCATTCATTGTATCCTGTAGTTGGATGTTGGGCATGCTGAATGGGATCTGTTGGCAATATCATGCCAAGTTATGATTTCTTGTGCCTCCAAGCACTTTACCCACTGGCATATTTTGACCTGAGTAGGCTCAGTCTTATTCCAACTGGTATTTTGCAGGTATGACTCATGTCCACACTTTACTCAGTTGGCATGGGAGCATATTCTTATCCAAAGAGTTCTGAAGTGTTCATTGTGGAGGTGAGAACTAACCCAGCTTGGGTCTTGATCCCAGAAGTCACAGAATTCCAGGGTGTTGAGAGTGTTGTGTAACATGAAGCTCCCAGTAGCTCTGCGTCCTCTGTCATTCTTCATTAGGGTAAGGGCACAACAGAGGTGGGAGAGTGGAGTTGTGATCATTAGCACATGTTCAGGCAGCTAGAAAAGTCCTGAGTATTTATTGATGATGGTGAAATGTCAGGGTTGTTTCCCCTTTGACTCTCATTGTTTGATAGCTCAGAACTGAGGCCTGTGCTGCTTGCAGAGAGCCAGCCTTAGTCTGGCTGTTCCTAGGAATTTCTGAAGGTAAAGGCTATTACATGTGCTTGCCTAAATGCTCTAAAGACTTCTTGCTGTGTCATTTGTCAAGCTACTTTTCCTGGCATAGGTTGAGATCTAAGTGTTCTTGTTATTCAAGGAGCAAGAAAACCACCTTCCACATGACAAGTGTGCAGAGTTTAGATAAATAGAACTGTCAGCTTCATTCTTCTGATGCCTTTGCTGTTGGTAAGTCAACAGTAAAGCCATAATTTAGACACTCACAATGTTCCAATCTAAGAAACAAAAATTACTGAGGACTTGTCCTGTGCTGGAATTATAAACCTTTTCAATCAGAAGAAGTAGCAATCAAAAGTATTTTCTCTCAACTAAATGAGAAGTACCCCACCTGGAGTAGTGCATCCAGTTCTGTAGCCCCCATTACAAGAAGGATGTGGTCATGCTGGAGTGTGGGCAGAGAAGGGCCACTGGATTGATCAGAGGGCTGCAGCAGCTCTGCTATGAGGACAGACTGAAAGAGTTGGGGCTGTGCAGACCTCCCTTGTGCTACTGGCCACACTTCTGAGCCAGCCCAGGATGCCATTGGCCTCCTTGGCCAACTGGGCACGCTGGTAGCTCTTGTTCAGCTACTCTCTCCCAGCACCCCCAGGTCCCTCTCTGCCTGGCTGCTCTCAGCCACTCTGTCCCCAGCCTGTAGTGCTGCTTGGGGTTGTTGTGGCCAAAGTGTAGAACCCTGCACTTAGCCTTGTTTAACTTGTTCTGGTGTCCTGCAGCTTGTTTAAAGGAAAGGCTGATGAGCTGTCTGGGTAGTGTCTCACTCTCCTCCTTTGTCTGTGTCAAAGAAACATTCCTGTGCTGTGAACTCACTTGTGGTTAGTCATGGCACTATAGCAGATACACCTTACCTTAATCTCCTCACTGAGGCTGAAAGTCTAGCCAGACTGCTCACAACTTTGCTAAACTAATTCATCACAGATTTATTGATTACTCATTACATCTGAGACCCTCATGTGTTAAGGTCAATCACAGAATAGATCTGGTTGGAAGAGACCTCTTCAGACCCCCTGTTACAGGAGGGATGTGGATGTGCTGGAGCATGTCCAGAGAAGGGCCATGAGAATGAGCAGAGGGCTGGAGCCAATCTGCTGTGGGGAGAGACTGAGGGAGTTGGGGCTGTTCAGTCTGGAGAGGAGAAGGCTCTCAGGTGGCCTTTCAGTATCTTAAGGGAGCTACAAGAACGCTGGAGAGGGACTTTTTAGGCTGTCAGGTAGTGATAGGACTGGGGGGAATGGAGGAAAGCTGGAAATGGGGAGATTCAGACTGGAGGTTAGGAAGAAGTTCTTCAGCATGAGTGTGGTGACATCCTGGAAGGAGTTGCCCAGGGAGGTGATGGAAGCCTGGAGGTGTTTCAGGCTAGGCTGGATGAGGCTCTAGACAGCCTGATCTGGTGTGAGGTGTCCCTGCCCATGACAAAGGGGTTGAAACTGGATGATCCTTGTGGTCCCTTCCAACCCTGACTGGTTCTGTGAGTCTGTGATTCTATGAGTCTGTGATTCTATGATCCAGTCCAATCCTTGACTCAGCGCTGAAGGGTCAATACTCAGCCTTGCTGGGGACTTTTCCAGCTAATCAGCCTTAAAGAAATACGTTAGCTTCACCTGCCAGAGCTTGCTCCACAGCCATTCTTACTGTCCTCTACTTTACAGCCTTACAGCATGATGGTTAATTCCCTCCCCCCCCGCTTCTCTCCACACCTCCCTCCCTCCAGTAGTATTCATCAAACCTCTTAGACTCTGGAACTCTTCTCCTAAGCTTCTTCCTTTGGCAGCCCAGAAAAGTTCTTCTCAGATGCCTGACAGATTTCTTCTGTTTGGAGTCTCTTTGCAGACTTACTAACTGGAGCAGGGTATTTTCTCAGTACAAGAAGCCAGTAACCACCCAAGCTGTTAATTGCTATGGATGGACTAGGAGGGACAAATTCCCCATTTGGAAGGTGGCTTTCTTTAAACTGGGCTATGGTTTCCTTTAAAAACATAATACCTCAGAACATTTTACTCCAGTTGTTGCTTTTGGCCTAGTTTGTGCTGTTACTGCATTTTTTCCTTTAGGATACACCTCTAGAATGTCCTACTTATTTCTTTGCTGCTTACTTTCAAAAACTGAGAATTGTGCTGAGATGATACTTTAAGGAAAAACAAAAAGAAGAAAGATGCTGATGGTTGTGATTCTTTGGTCTAAAAGTCAGTTTGTCAGGTTTCTGATAGAGCCATTTCTTTCACCTTGATTTGAAAAGGGGCTCACAGCTTTTTTTTGTTTGTTTTTTGGAGGGGAAAGGATACTACTTATTGTGTTGTGTTGTTTTCTTTTTTACTGGGAGCCTTATAAACTGAAGAACTGCCTGGGAGATTGAAAGTGGATTCCAAGTTCCTGAATGCCAGCAAAGCAGTTTGAGAGAATGACTTGCATTCTAGTCTGCCATCACCATCTTAACAAACAGAAGAGCTCCAGCTGCCTCACACCAGTGAGCATAAGACTGGACTGAGGTGGAAGTTCTTCAGCATGAGAGTGGTCAGAGCCTGCAATGGGTTGCCCAGGGAGGTGGTTGAGGCCCCATGCCTTGAGGTGTTTAAGGCCAGGCTGGCTGAGGCTGTGACCAGCCTAATCTAGGGTAGGGTGTCCCTGGGCATGGCAGGGGGGCTTGGAACTAGATGATCCTTATGGTCCCTTCCAACCCTGACTGTGATTCTGTGATTCTAGGTTTACTTGTGAGAATTCAAATAGGAGGTGATTTTCAAACATTAATTCTCCTCTCTTCAGTTGTTTTCCTTCCTCATAAATTGCTGCCCATGAATAATTTAGCTGTTGTGGTTTCCACCAGGCACTCTTTGCTGAGCGTTCTCTACAAGTGATTTGTTAAGAGAATAAATGTAAGAGCTGCCTGGCACTGTGAACAGTGTCAATACTATTAATAATTTGGTAACAGGATTCCTTTCTGAAAAAAAAAACACAACCAACTCTGTGCTTATTCTCACTCTCTCTGATCAGGTATTGTTTTCCAGTTTAAATCCAGTGCAGCCTCGGCAGGTTTGCAGATGGCACCACGCTGTGTGGCACAGTTGACTTGCTAGAGGGCAGGGATGCCACCCAGAGGGACTTGGACAGGCTGCAGAGATGTGCCCAGGCCAACTGCATGACATTCAGCAAGGCCAAGTGGAAGGTCCTGCACCTGGGTGGGTGCAAACCCAAGCACAAATCCAGGCTGGGTGGGGAATGGCTGAGAGCAGCCCTGAGGAAAAGGCCCAGGGGGTCTGGGGTGATGAAAAGCTCAACAGGAGCCTGCAGTGTGAGTGCAGCCCAGACAGCAACCCTGTGCTGGGCTGCAGCAAGAGCAGAGTGGGCAGCAGGGCAAGGGGGGGGATTCTGCCCCTTTGCTCTGCTCTCCTCAGACCCACTTAGAATCCTGGGTGCAGTTCTGGAGCCCCCAACACAAGAGAGACATGGAACTGTTGGAGCCAGTCCAGAGGAGGGCCACCAGGGTGGTCAGAGGGCTGCAGCAGCTCTGCTGTGAGGACAGGCTCAGAGAACTACTCTTGATTTCTGATGGCTTTCTTCTTTCAGCACCTCGACATCTCTCTTGAATTGAGGAGCCCAGAACTGGACACAGCACTCAAGCTGTGGCCTGAGGAGTGCTGAGTACAGGGGCAGAAGGACCTCCCTTGTCTTGCTGGCCACACTGCTCCTGATCCAGGCCAGGATGCCATTGGCTCTGCTGCCCACCTGGGCACACTGCTGCCTCATGTTTGTGGCCATGTTTGAACAGTGAAAGAAGATTCATTTACACAGGAGAAAATTCCTCTTGTTTTAAATGTGTGAGAAAACCTGGTGACAGAAATGAAACCCAGAAATGTCTTGGTCTGCCTGTTAAATCCAGGTTTAATGGTAACTTGCTTTGAAATAGGCAGAAGTTCAGATAGATTTGGAAGGAACTTGTCACAATGTGAAGTTCTCTTGATTTCTTTGCTTGTTATGACAAGCCTACTGCCAGTTTAATTCTGAAGCCTTTTCTCCTGTATCTTTTTTTTTTTAGAGCAAATGCTTTGTTTAATATTTGGATCAAGTACAAGCCTCGACTGCCAGAGTGGTACTACAACGAGCAACTTCTGAAAGTTGGTGATTCCCTTGCTCAGATCAAAGTAAGTCATATGGAAACAAAAAAGACTCAGCCACAGTCTTTGTTTCATTATGTTTCCATACCATTTTAATTTTTAATCATATTTTTTTTGCTGGAAGCTATTTAGAAAGAAGAAAAACTTGATCAAAAACTAGATAATATTCCATTGAGAGCTGCTGCTTTGTATCTCTTGCTTATTATTGTAAAATTGCCTTGACTTTCTTGATATATTTTCTATATCTGCATTTTCCATGCATCCATTGCCCTTTTGAACACCAAAAATAATATATCTCTTCAGTATTTGTTTGATGTTTGAATGTGGTGGAGTGTAATATCTGACTGTGTTTGTAGAGGCTGCTTAAGTTCAGCCTACAGAAGGCTCTGGGGGAATCTTAAAGCTGCCTTCCAGTAAAGGAATCATAGAATCAACCAGGTTGGAAGAGACATCCAAGCTCCTCCAGTCCAACCTAGAACAGAGCCCTGTCCAGTCGACCAGACCATGGCACTAAGTGCCCCATCCAGGCTTGTCTTGAGCACCTCGAGGGACAGTGACTCCACCACCTCCTTGGGCAGCCCATTCCAGTGCCAATTACTCTCTCTGTCATAGAATCACAGAATCAGTCAGGATTGGAAGGGACCACAAGGATCAGCCAGTTCCAAGCCCCCTGCCATGCCCAGGGACATCCTACCCTAGAGCAGGCTGCCCAAAGTCTCATCCAGCCTGGCCTTAAACACCTNGTTATCAGACACCTGCTTCTGTTTTTGCCACAAGTATGCTGTTGTTTTCTGGGAACATCCTCTTGTTTTGTGAGAAAGTATCCTGCCTCTGCAGGCACTGTGTAACATTCACACGTTGTTTTGTGAGAACATCCTGCCTCTGCAGGCACTTGTGTAACTTTCACAGTGTCTTTACTCTTTAACTGATCTATCTTACTTCTTCATGATCATGCAGCACAGCCTGGTCCCCAACACAGTACTCCAGGTGGGGTCTCAGCAGAGCACAGTAGAGGGGGAGAATCCCCTCCCTGGCCCTGCTGGCCACACTGCTCCTGCTGCAGCCCAGGCTCTGCTTGGCTTTCTGGGCTGCAAGTGCACACTGCTGGCTCCTGTTGAGCTTCTCATCCAGCAGCACCCTCAAGTCCCTCTCCTCAGGACTGCGCTCCAGCCACTCGCTGCCTAGCCTGTAGTTGTGCCTGGCATTGCCAAGGCAAATCACCAAGCACAGGCCTCTCCCCAGATTTGTAGCCCTTCTCTGGACCCCTTCCAGTATCTCAACATCTCTCTTGAATGGAGAAGCCCAGAATAAAGTGCCATGTCCACACATTTTTTGAACGCCTCCAAGGTTGGGGACTCCACCACCTCCTTGGGCAGCCTGTTCCAATCCCTGACCACTTATACAAAACAGAAATTTTTTCCTGATATCCAACATAAACTTCCCCTGGCACAATTTCAGGCCAACTCCTCTCCTTCTGTTACCTAATACTAGGGAGAAACGACCAACTCCACCTCTTTGCAGCCTCCTTTCAGGTTGTAGAGACCACTGAAGTCTCCCCTCAGCCTCCTCTTCTCCAGACTAAACACCACTAGTTCCCTCATCTGCTCCTCCCCATCCCTGTTCTCCAGATCCTCCACCAGCTTTCCTGTCCTCTCCTGGACACACTGCAGCCTCTCAATGTCCTTCTTGCCATGAGGGGCTCGAAACTGAATTCAGTGTTTGAAGTTTGGTCTCACCAGTGCCAAGTACAGAGGAACTCCCATTTTAAACTACATTTCTTTGACTTTGCAAACTTGGTTTTCATTTTATACCTTTCTTTCCCTGGGGAAAAGAAAGAAATAAAACATCCCTGTGAGATGGATGTGCATTACAAATTGTAATGAATTACTGGGCAGATGAACCTGGTGTAACACCAGGTTCTGTGGTAGATGGAGTGGAGCCTCTCTCAATTCCCAGCTGAAACCTGATGGTGATGATTTTGAATTTTAATCTGTTATATATTACTTAATGATGCATAGTCCTTTAAAATGAGTTATTGAATAGGAGTAGTGAGTGGCCAAGCACCAACTTAACTTTCTGTCATCCTGTTGCTGTGGTTTTTTTTCATCCCTTCTTACTTTGGATTCCTTCCTATTATTCATCTGCTATGCCTCTTTTAGGACACACCTAAATTCATTATGTCACATATCTGGAAATTAGTTAGGCCATTAGTCATCTTACAGATCAGCACTGACTCATTTGGATCCCCTCCCTTTCTGCCTGCTATCTCTGGTCTTATATTTTAAACTGTTTGGGAGAGAAATTGTCTCTTTATTATGTATCAGGAATGGTAATTGGGATTCTGCTCCATGATGTGCTGCTCTAAGGGTGTTCTGCTCCATGGTGTGCTGATCTGATGGGGTTCTGCTCCATGATGTGCTGCTCTAAGGGTGTTCTGCTCCATGGTGTGCTGAGCAAAGGGTGTTCTGCTCCACAGTGTGCTGATCTAAGGGTGTTGTACTCCATGGTGTGCTGATCTGATGGTGTTCTGTTCCATGGTGTGCTGATCTAAGGGTGTTGTACGCCATGGTGTGCTGAGCTAAGGGTGTTGTACTCCATGGTGTGCTGAGCTAAGGCTGTTCTGCCCCATGGTGTTCTGATCTAAGGGTGTTCTGCTCCATGGTGTGCTGATCTAAGGGTGTTGTACTCCATGGTGTGCTGATCTGATAGTGTTCTGTTCCATGGTATGCTGATCTAAGGGTGCTCTGCCCTGTGGTATGCTGATCTAAGAGTGTTCTGCTCCATGGTGTGCTGAGCTAAGGGTGTTGTACTCCATGATGTGCTGAGCTAAAGGTGTTGTACTCCATGGTGTGCTGATCTATGAGTGTTCTGATTCATGGCTTGGGGTTCTCAGAGTTATCACAGCCTGAATCTCCACATTAGATCACACAAGGGACCAACTGCATCCAGTTCTAGAGCCCCTATTACAAGAGGGATGTGGAGATGCTGGAGCATGTCCAGAGAAGGGCCACGAAGATGCTCAGGGGGCTGCAGCAGCTCTGCTATGAGGACAGACTGAAAGAGTTGGGACTGTGCAGGTTGGAGAAGAGGAGGCTCCCAGGTGACCTTGTTGTGGCCTTCCAGGATCTGAAGTGGGCTACAAAAAAGCTGGGGAGGGACTTTTTAGGCTCCAAAGGAGTGACAGGACTGGGGGGGGAATGGAGCAAAGCTGGAGGTGAGTAGGTTAAGATTGGACATGAGGAGGAAGTTGTTCATCATTAGAGTGGTGAGAGGCTGGAATGGGTTGCCCAGGGAGGTGACTGAGGCCCTGTCCCTGGAGGTGTTTAATGTCAGGCTGGCTGAGGCTGTGGGTAGCCTGCTCTAGGGTAGGGTGTTCTTGGGCATGCCAGGGGGGTTGGAACTGGCTGATCCTTGTGGTCCCTTCAAACCCTGACTGATTCTATGACTCTGTGAGTCTATGATCCTGAGTGTTCCTATTAGATGTTACATTGCTGAATGTTTGGATGAACTTGAATGGTTTCCTTCCAGCTGCCCTTTCAGGCTGATACTTGTATTGTTTTTTTACCAAAGGCATCCTGGCCTGGCTCAGGAGCAGTGTGGCCAGCAGGACAAGGGAGGTTATTCTTCCCCTGTACTCAACACTGGTCAGGCCACACCTTGAGTACTGTATCCAGTTCTGGGCTCCTCAATTCAAGAGAGATGTTGAGGTGCTGGAAGGTGTCCAGAGAAGGGCAACAAGGCTGATGAAGGGCCTGGAGCAAAAAACATGAGGAGAGACTGAGGGAGCTGGGGTTGTTTAGCCTGGAGAAGAGGAGGCTCAGGGCAGAGCTCATTGCTGTCTACAGCTACCTGAAGGGAGGCTGTAGCCAGCTGGGGTTGGGCTCTTCTCCCAGACAAACCAGCAAGAGAACAAGGGGGGACAGTCTCAATTTGTACCAGGGGAAGTCTAGGCTGGATGTTAGGAGGAAGTTGTTGTCAGAGAGAGTGATTGGCATTGGAATGGGCTGCCCAGGGAGGTGGTGGAGTCGCTGTCCCTGGAGGTTTTGAATCCAAGCCTGGATGAGGCACTTAGTGCCATGGTCTGGTTGATTGGACAGGGCTGGGTGCTAGGCTGGACTGGATAATGTTGGAGGTCTCTTCCAACCTGGTTGATTCTATTCTATATTCTATTCTATTCTGTATTAATAAGTATATTATTTGCTCTCTAGGAATATAAGTTGGCAGTTTCACAGTGCTATGGAAGATACCTTCAGCAGTTCATTTCTGTAAACCTTGATGATGTCATGGATGATGTGCATCAATTTAAATCCACCTTTTTCCCAAGTGGTTTCAGAGACAGAAATGCAGCACTTACGGTAGGTTGGTGTTTGGTTGGTTGTCAAAGACATTCACTGATTCAAAATAAGCCTATTTTATCCTCCAGAAGTGTGCTTCATGTGATTTAAATGTTAATATTAACCAGTCTTTGGGTTGAAAGGGATCTTGTCCAACATCGCTACCGGTCAAGGGAGGTGATTCTCTCCCTCTGCTCCGCTCTGGTGAGACCTCATTGGAGTATTGTGTCTAGTTTTGGAGCAACTGTTACAGGAAAGATCTGGATGTGTTAGAATGTATTCAGAGAAGGGCCACAGGGATGATCAGAGGGCTGGAGCTGATCTGCTTTGAGGACAGAATGGGGCTGTTCAGTCTGGAGAGGAGAAGACTCCAAGGAAATCTTATTGTGGCCTTTCAGTATCTGAAGGGGGCTACAAGAAAGCTGAGGAGGGACTTTTGAGGAGCGTTATCTATCAGGGCAGTACCATGTCAGACTAAGAGTCATGTGAGGTCTATTCAGTCTGGCCAAGAGAAGGCTCTGAGGAGACCTTATTGTGGCCTACAGTATCTGAAGGGAGCTTCAGGAAAGCTGGGGAGGGACTTTTTTGGGTGTCAGTTAGTGATAGGACTGGGGGGAATGGAGCAAAACTAGAAGTGGGTAGATTCAGATTGGATGTTAGGAAGAAGTTCTTCAGCATGAGTGAAGTGGTGAGACCCTGGAATGTGTGATATTTGATCACATTCTGTGATTCTGTGCTTCACAGCCTCCCTGGAGGTGTTCAGGACCATGTTGGATGAGGCCTTGAGCGACCTGTTCTAGTGGGAAGTGTCCCTGCTTATGGTGGGGGGTTGGAACTGGATGAGCTTTGAGGTTTCTTCCAACCTAAACCATTCTATGATTCTATGAATATGTCATTAATTGCTTATCCAGGCAGGGTCTTGTGGCTTCTACCCATGGAAGAAAGTGGGTTAGTATAGGTGGGATGCTAAAAGCATGGAGATTGATTTGCCATTGGAATGGGCTGCCCAGAGAGGTGGTGGAGTCACCGTCCCTGGAGGTGTTCAGGAAAAGCCTGGATGAGGCACTTAGTGCCATGGTCTAGCTGACTGGATAGGGCTGGGTGCTAGGTTGGCCTAGATGATCTTGGAGGTCTCTTCCAACCTGGTTGATTCTATTCTATTCTATTCTATTCTACCTTAGGCAGATCTTTGCAGAGAAGCTGTGTTTTCAGTACAGGGTGGATCTTTCAGAATGAATTAATGCAAGGTTCCCTGTGATCAGGAACAGCAGAAGGAACCTGTAGGCATCTCCTGTGTATTAAGCCAAGCAAATTTATATTCCTCTTGTCAGAGTTAGATTGCAAATAGGTGTTCAGGGAGGAGAAAAAAGAGGACAGCTTGCTTAAAAGCTCGAAGCAGATGTCATGAGAGAAGAAATATTCTTTATATATATATTAATATTTTTCTTTCTCAAACATGGTTCAGCTTCTTAGAGAGAATTTGATCAAAGACTATGTTAATACATTTTAGTTTGGGGGTTTAAAATGGCTTTCTAAATAGATTTAAATTTCCAGAGGTGGTTTCTTTTGTTTTCTATATAACTTTGAAGTAATCTTAGTGCCAGATGTCTCTGCTAAAATACTTATTCTGCAGCTTGGCCTTTAGGCACTGAGGTATTCTGATAGATTATGCAAAAATCAATAAGCTGCATTAATTTGGATATACAGGTGAGGGTGGTTAATAACTATGAAAACTGTTTATTAACAGACAGCAGAACAGTGAAGAGGTGATTGGGTACAACCAGCATGGCTTCACCAAGGGCAAATCCTGCCTGACAAACCTGGTGGCCTTCTATGAACAGGTCACAACATTCATAGATGAGGGGTGAGCAACTGATGGCATTTACCTGGAGCTTAGCAAAGCCTTTGACACTGTCCTGAACCATATCCTGGTCTCCAAGCTGGTGACACATGGGGTGGACCATGAGATGGATAAAGAACTGGCTTGATGGCCACACCCAAAGAGTGGCTGTCAAGGGCTCCATGTCCAAGTGGAGGACAGTGACAAACAGAGTCCCTCAGGGATCAGTCCTGTGGACCAGTCTTGTTCAGCATCTTTGTGAGTGGCCATGCACAGAGGCACTGAGTGCAGCCTCAGCAAGTTTGCTGACCACACCAAGCTGTGTGGTGCAGCAGACAGGCTGCAGGGCAGGGATCCATCCAGAGGGACCTGGACAGGCTGCAGAGGTGGGCACAAGCCAACCTCAGGAGGTTCAACAAGACCAAGTGCAAGGTCCTGCATCTGGGTTGAGGCAATGCCAAGCACAAATCCAGGCTGGGCAGTGCCAGGCTGGAGAGCAGCCCTGAGCAAAGGGACTTGGGGGTACTGGTGGACGAGAAGCTCAACAGGAGCCAGCAGTGTGCACTTGCAGCCCAGAAAGCCAAGCAGAGCCTGAACTGCAGCAGAAGTGTGGCCAACAGGGCCAGGGGACCAAAGGGGGGGAGAACAGAAAAACCTGCCTGGGCAAGTCAGGGCATGGATAAGCCCATTTTTGGCCTGTATCCCTAAATTTCCTGGTGTGCAATCTTAGTTTGGCAGTGATCTGCACAGTTGGGAACCAATAATGACAGAGTCAAATGATTACACCTGAAGGCTTTCCATGTGTATTTTTCCAAGTTTCTGTGGTTAACTTTTGTTTTTTTTTTTTTTTAATGTAATACTAAGGAAATCAGAGAAGTGGAGTTCCAGGGCATGACATTTGTAGTTTCAGTCAATTAACTGGGAAAAAAAATAAAATCGAGTATTATCAGGTTAGTAGGCTTCTGAGAGGGACTGACTGGCTGTGTCTCAGTTTGTTTTCTCACCTCCTGGTTTGTTCAGAGTATAGAATCATAGAATGAACCAGGTTGGAGGAGCCCTCCAAGCTCATCCAGTCCAACCTTTCACCCAGCCCTAGCCAATCAACCCGACCATGGCACTAAGTGCCTCATCCAGGCTTTGCTTCAACACCTCCAGGAACAGCGACTCCACCACCTCCCTGGGCAGCCCATTCCAATGCCAATCACTCTCTCTGCCAACAACTTCCTCCTAACATCCAGCCTAGACCTCCCCTGGCACAGCTTGAGGCTGTGTCCCCTTGTTCTGTTGCTGCTTGCCTGGCAGAAGAGCCCAACCCCACCTGGCTACAGCCTCCAGTACTGCAGACAGGACTGAGATCACAGCTGTGGTAGCTATTACAAGAGAAAGAGCAGGGTATCTCTAAAAGAAACAAATAACACATGTGAGCTAGGAATAAGTCTTATAAGGAGCACCTGAGGGAGGTGGGGTTGCTTAGGGTGAAGAAATAAGGCTGAGGAGGCACTTTCTCACTCTCTGTAAGTACCTAAAGGAGATTGGAATGAGGTGGGTGTTGATCTCTTCTTTCTGTTAAGGAGTAAGGCAAGAGGAAATGTTCTTAGTGGCACCAGGTGGAGGTTTTCATTTGATGTTATAAGAAACTTCTTCATCGAAAGGGTTCTCAAACACTGACTCAGGTAGGTGGCTGAATCCCCATCCTGGAAGTGTTGAAAAGATTCAGAGGTGTGGTGCTAAGGGATGTACACTTGTGGCCAGGAGGGCCAAATCCATTCTGAGGTGTATTAGAAGGGCTGTAGGTAGTAGGTTGAGAATGGTTCTCCTGCTCCTGTACTCTGCCCTGGTGAGGCCACATCTGCAGTACTGTGTCCAGTTCTGGTCCCCCCAGATCTAGAGGAACATAAAACTGCTTGAATGAGTCCAGCACAGAGCCACAAAGATGCTGAAGGGAATGGAACATCTCTGTTATGAGATGAGCCTGAGGGAGCTGGAGCTGTGCTGCTGGGAGAAGAGAAGACTGAGCAGTGGTTATCAGTGTGTGCAGGGGGAATGCCAGGAGGCTGGAGCCAAGCTCTGCTGGGTGATGCCAATGACAGGCCAAGGGGCAATGGGTGGGAGCTGAGGCAGATGAAGTTTTGTGAAAACATGAGAAGGACTTTTTCCCTTTAGGGTGACAGAGACTAGAACAGGCTACCCAAGGGAGTTGTGGAGTCTCCCTCTCTGGTGACATCCCACCTGGATGTGTTCCTGTGTGATCTGCTCTAGGTGGTCCTGCTCTGGCAGCAGAGTTGGACTGGATGAGTTTTCAAGGTCCTTTCCAGCTTCTGACATTCTGTGATTCTGTGATATGGTTTAGCCCCAGACTTGGTAGTTAAATAATGGTAGTATTTGATCTTAAAAGTCTTTTCCAACCATGTGCTGGTTTGAGCCTAGCTAGAATGTTTTGGTGAGAAGAACTAGATTACAGGCTATGAAAGGAAAACAATGGTGATGTCTACTTTGCTCATAGGCTTGCTGAGATGTATGAGAATGAAAAGCAAAACATAGATAACCACTTGGCAGTGCTGCTGGGGAACTGGCTGAGCTGCATCTTCTAACCTCACCCTCTGTTTCTTTTCTAATCCACTTTGCTTCTTAACCCCCTTGGCCGAACCTCCTTTCTTCCTTGGGACTGGGGTAAGGTTGAGAGGGGTAGGGGGAAGGTGAGGGGGTGGTTGAGAGCCCCTCCTGGGGACTCAGGTTTCTGGGAGGGCTGTTGTGTTTCTGTATTACCTTTTTACCTGGTGTATTGCTGTCTGTAATTGTATATACTGTAAATACCTGGTTGTATCTTGTGCTAGCTGTAAATATAAGCTTCATTCAAATTTCCAGAGCTGTCTGAGTCTAGTCTGGGTGATTTATGAAGTGTGGGGGGGCTGGGAACACCCAAAGCATCACAAACCAAAACAATTCTATGCTTCTAGAAATGCCAAGAGTTAAAGCTAGATTAAATAATCCAGCTTTAAATATCAGCTTCATGCCTTATCCAGCCTTTCTCCCTACACTCCTTTGAGCAGTCCAAGTGTACTGTGGTGCAGTTGAAGCTGCTTCAGGGTAATGGTACAGCAACCTTAAAGCTTCAGCACTTGCTCCATATCTCTATACTCACTTCAGTGTCATGCTGATGGTTTTTTTTTTTGTCCTGGTATATTTGATCTTTCCATACTGAGTGCTTTGTACTTAGCTGATGTGAAGATGAAGTGTGCATCTGTTCTAACTCTGTGTGTTAATTTTATGTATGTCTCCACCTGTTTCAGCTCCATGCTTTGCAAGAGAGAAGTATTTGCTTTTACCAGATGCTTTGCAGCAGTGACAGAAATCTTCAGAAACAGGAGTCTGTGCAGACTTGTTTCAGTGTCTTGTCTTCGTTAAGGCTGACTATGCAAGTGGCTCTGCCTCAGGAGAACTTGTGCTGGCTCATCTACAACGGTACCTCAGGCTCTCCATCTACATTTCTATGCTAAGCAAACCTATGGAGGGAAACTTTAGATGTAACTCCTTGAGGTCAGCCTAGAGGTCATGACTATCTCTGGTTAGGCTTTAAACACAGTAAGGGCTTTTTTGCTAATTATTTCTTCTTTGTTTTCTGCCATAAAAGCTTTTCATAGAATCAACCAGTTTGGAAGAGACCTCCAAGCTCGTTCAGTCCAACCTAGCACCCAGCCTTGTCCAGTCAACTAGATCATGGCACTAAGTGCCTCATTCTTGAATTGAGAGGCCCAGAACTGGGCACAGCACTCAAGGTGTGACTTGGCCAGTGTTGAGTACAGGGAAAGAATAACCTCCTTTGACTTACTGCCCACACTGTTCCTGATGCATGTCAGGATGCCGTTGGCTCTCCTAGCCACCTGGGCACACTGCTGGCTCATGTTCAGCTCCTCTCTACCAGCACCCCCAGCTCCCTCTCTGCCTGGCTCATCTCCAGTCACTTTGTTCCCAGCTTGTAGTGCTGTTTGGGACCAAAGTGCAGAACTCTGCACTTAGTCTTGTTCAGTCTCATCCCATTGGCCTCTGCCCACCCATCCAGCCTGGCCAGGTCCCTCTGCAGGGCTCTCCTACCCTCCAACAGCCCCACACCCGTTCCTAGCCTGGAATCGTCTGCAAACTTGCTGATGCTGGACTCAATCCCCTGGTCCAGATCATCAGTAAAGACATTGAACAGGACTGTGCCCAGCACTGATTCCTGGGACACACCACTAGTGCCATCTGCCAACTGGATGTGGCACCATTCACCACCACTCTCTGAGCCCAACCCTCCAGCCAGTTCTTGACCCATATCAGAGTGAATCTGTCCAAACCATGAGCTGCCAGCTTGGCCAGGAGCTTTTTGTGGCAGATGGTATCAAAGGCTTTGCTGAAGTCCAGGTTGACTACATCCACAACCTGCCCCGCATTCACCAGGCTTGAATGGAAGCTTCTGCATAGTGTAGGCTGCATGGTTAGAGTCTACTAATAAAGTGACATCTAAGAATGTAAGAAGGGCATTTGTTGAGTGACCCATGGTTAAAAAAAGCCTCAACAATGTTTAACCAATAAAACACTTGTTAATGGGTTTGATTTGGCTTTTAAAAGAGCATTGCAAATCTAAGAGTAGGAAATGATTATCTGGCATGACATTAGCTAAGCATTATGTAACATTAGGTAAATGTTAGCTGTTTACCTCTCTGCTTTTACCACAGCATATGTATTTTAATAGGTTGGGTTGGATGATCTTGGAGGTCTCTTCCAACCTGGTTGATTCTATGACTCTAGATATGTTTGTGTATTTTAATTCAATTTATCCTTTAATAATTAAACTGTTTTAAAACGTACCATATGACATCATATTAGTGTTATCTATCAGGGTGGTGCCATGTCAGACTAAGAGTCATGTGAGGTCTGTTCAGTCTGGCCAAGAGAAGGCTCTAAGGAGACCTTATTGTGGCCTTCCAGTATCTGAAGGAGCTACAGGAAAGCTGGGGAGGACTGTTTAGGCTGTCAGGTAGTGATAGCACTTGGGGGGGAAATGGAACAAAGCTGGAAATGGAGAGATTCAGACTGGATGTTAGGAAGATGTTCTTCAGCATGAAGGTGGTGAAAGTCTGGAAGGGGTTGCTCAGGCAGGTGGTGGAAGCCTCATCCCTGGAGGTGTTTAAGGCCAGGCTGGATGTGGCTCTGGACAGCCTGATCTAGTGTGAGATGTCCCTGCCCATGGCAGGAGGGTTGGAACTGGCTGATCCTTGTGGTCCCTTCCAGTCCTGACAATTCTGAGAGAAAAAACTACTATATATTTTTTATTTTGAGAGGCTTGCATTTGGGGAGAAAAGATTTTTCTGTCAGTTACTTCTAATTGTACACTTGTAAAAATAGTACACTTCTAATATTTCATTTTTTTATGATACTACTTCATTGTGTAGGTGTTTTTGAAGCTAATATTGCCCAAGCATTTAATAGCTTCATCTTCTCCAACTTGAAAGTAGTTAAAGAAAAAAAAAAATCAGGTTTATTGATGTCTTTATTTATTTAGATTTATTTGTTCACTCTCTGGAAACACCAACCCTGATGATAAGAAGCTTCAGTTGGCTAGCACAGCAGTTTCCCTGTGGGATTATAGAACTCTGTATCACAAACAGTGTGGCCAGCAGGACAAGGGAGGTTCTTCTGCTTCTGTGCTCAGCACTGCTCAGGCCACACCTTGAGTGCTGTGTCCACTCAATTCAAGAGAGATGTTGAGGTACTGGAAGGTGTCCAGAGAAGGTACAAAGCTATTGAGGGCCTGGAGCACAGCCTTGTGAGGAGAGGCTGAGGGAGCTGGGGGTGTGCAGCCTGCAGAAGAGGAGGCTCAGGGCAGAGCTCATTGCTGTCTACAGCTCCCTGCAGGGAGGCTGTAGCCAGCTGGGGTTGGGCTCTGCTGCCAGGCAAGCAGCAACAAAACAAGGGACACAGTGTCAAGTTGTGCCAGGGGAGGTCTAGGCTGGCTGTTAGGAGGAAGTTGTTGTCAGAGAGAGTGATTGGCATTGGAATGGGCTGCCCAGGGAGGTGGAGTCTCTGTGCCTGGAGGTGATGAAGCTAAGCCTGGCTGGGGCACTTAGGGCCATGGTCTGGTTGATTGGCTAGGGCTGGGTGCTAGGTTGGACTGGCTGAGCTTGGAGGTCTCTTCCAACCTGGTTGATTCTATGAACTTACCTGTTTTTCATTTCATTTTGTTCAGGTACTATTCATCTTTACACCATATGCAGACATCTGATGACGAGAGGTCAATCTGCTAAGGTATGGCAAAATAAAGAGACATTTAGAGAAGTCTGGGAAAGTCACCTTTTTTTGTGTCTAACACTGTACCCTGCTGCTTCTGTTTCCTTGCCATGAGGGCATAAAATATCTAGATTGCAAACCAGCTGATTTCTAAGCCCTCACACTTTGATGACTCTGCTCTTCCCTTAGTCCTGCAATGGAGACCGGCATAACACCTTGCTGCTCTTTGAGGTGGGAAACACTAGACTGTTTCAGAGGGTTCCAGATGCTCTTTGGCTTCCTTTTCTTTTGGACAACTGCATCAAGAATTGTGGTTTTATTTCTTTTAAAGTGGGAATGCACTGACATCTGGTGGAGAGGCTCTTAGTTGTACTCCCTAGGCAATAAAGAGCTGCCCTTTATTCCCTGCCCTTCTCTTTTATTCCTCTTAGCTTTGTTTTTCTCTCCTACAACTTTGAACAGAGCCTGACTCAGCCTTAATCCAGTATAGTTTATTATCTATTGCTTGTTTTAACCTTTCTTTGAGCAGGAATTTACATATATAGAATTTTTTTTTGCTGTTTGAACATCTTCTATTGAAATGAAAACCTCCTTTAGCATATTCAGGCTTTTACTATACAGAAAGCAGAAGAACTCGTTGTAGGTATTTTATCTTCTTTAAATGCAGACAAAGACAATCTCTGTATTGACTTAATTTAGGACTAAAGTTGTGCATGTCTTTGTGTACCTCAAGGGACAGCTGATTCAAAGAAAATACAAAGGGAAGATGTTGTTCAATCAGTTTAGTTGGGTTGATTTTGAGAAGCAGACTGCTGCAATAACTGTCACAGGATGCAGGGTTTTGGAAGGGATCCTCAAAGGTCATCCTGCTGCAGTGAGCGGGGACATCTCCAACTAGATCAGGCTGCCTTTGAATGTCTCAAGGAATAGGGCCACAACTATCCCAGGGACAACCTGTTCCTAAAGTTATGCTGGCCCTAAAGAGCCAAACAGAGTTGCTGAATGGTTGGAAATTAAGAGCAGACTGTTGCTGAGGAAGGCAGATTCCATTGCATCCCAAATGAGCTTGCTAATCCAGCTGAAAACTAGCTTAGAGCAAAGTGATCACTACAAAGGAGAGGGATAACTCTCAAAAGCAGATAGAATCATAGAATTATAGAGTGTTTTGGTTGGAAAAGACCATCCAGTCCAACCATCAACCCAGCACCACCGTGGCCATTAATCCATGTCCCCAAGTGCCATGGCCACACATTTCTTGAGCACCTCCAGGCATGAGGACTCCACCAACAAACTGGGCAGCCTGTTCCAATCCCTGACCACTCTTGCAGCAAAGGAATTGTTCCTATTCTCCAGCCTAAACCTCCCCTGGCAGGACAACTGTCATAGCCGCATGAGGAGAGGCTGAGGGAGCTGGGGTGGTTTAGCCTAGAAAAGAGGAGGCTTAGGACAGACCTCATTGCTCTCTACAACTACCTGAAGGGAGATTGTAGCCAGGTAGGGTTGGTCTCTTCTCCCAAGCAACCAGCAACAGAACAAGGGGACACAGTCTTAAGTTGTGCCAGGGAAGGTCTAGGCTGGATGTTAGGAGGAAGTTGTTGGCAGAGAGAGTGATTGGCATTGGAATGGGCTGCCCAGGGAGGTGGTGGAGTTGCTGTCCCTGGAGGTGTTCAAGCAAAGCCTGGCTGAGGCACTTAGTGCCATGGTCTGGTTGATTGGCCAGGGCTGGGTGCTAGGTTGGGCTGGATGATCTTGGAGGTCTCTTCCAACCTGGTTGATTCTATGATAGTGACAAGGCTGTAGTAAACTGAAGTGGTTAAGTTAACTTGGGGGCTGAAATAGAAAACATGACCACAAATTTGGATGGGAAAACCCCCAGTAATAGGCAGGAGGAATGCATGGCAGTTAGAAAAAACATATTAAAAATAAATACAATGTCTATGATTTTGTTTTTCTTTAACTTTCTGTATTTGTCCTACTAAATGAGAGTCTTTGTGTGCTTTAGTAATAGGAAGCATATTTATAGAGATTTAAATGCAATCACTTTGCAACTGGTTTTCTTCAATACAGGTCCTGGAATACTTGCTCTGGGCCAGCATATGTATGGAATCATCCATCCCACTCTTATCTGTACACTATTTGACCTGGAGAGCCACCCTATATGCTGCAGTTTCTCAGTGTTATTTTGACTGCCAAGCCAGCATTCATGGAGAGGTATTCTCATTCACCAGACAGATTTACTGCTTCAGATCAGATTGTATGGGAGTTTTGCTGCCCACATACCAAAATTTAGCTGTGAAGTGGAGATGTGTTTCCACATAGAATGATAGGGATCATCGAGTCCAAACCCCTTGCTAAAGCAGAATCACCTAGGGCAGGCCACAAGGGAATGCATTCAACCCTATAGGTTGGATTTGGTGATCTTGAGGGTCTTTTCCAACCTGGATGTTTCTGTGATTCTGTGAACAAGCAAACAGGTCTTGAAAGCCTCCAGAGGAGACTCCACAGCCCCTCTGGGCAGCCTGTTCCTTTGCTCCAGCACCCTCACAGAATGCTGGATGATCCTTGAGGTCCCTTCCAACCTAAACCATTCTATGATTCTATGTTGAGGTGGAACCTCTTGTGTTCCAGCTTGCACCTGTTGTTCCTTATCCTATCACTGGCTACCATTGAAAAGAGCCTAGCCCCTTCTTGACATCCACCCCTCAGATACTATAGGCATCTATAAGATGCCCTCTCAGCCTTCTGAAGATGAAACATGTAAATGAGTAACCAATTCAAAGCTAAATGTGCCTTGTTATACAGTCACAGTGGTGGACTTGTGGCATTAAGTAGTGATCATCCCCATTATTTTGCAGAGGTTTTCCTTTTCACTTCAGTTTTTGTCCATGACCTGACTTTCCTTGCAGAGTTTTGCAGCTGTCTGGAGGAAAGGATGATAGGATTCTAAAATCAAATAGCAAACTGCAGTATACTGGATCACAGAATTGCCAGGGTTGGAAGGGGCCTCAAGGATCATCTAGCTCCAACCCACCTGCCACGGGCAGGAACACCTCTACTAGATCAGGTTGCTCCGAGCCACGTCCAGCCTGACTGTAAAAACCTCCAGGGATGGAGCTTCCACCACCTGCCTGGGGAACCTATTCCAGGCTTTCACCACCCTAATGCTGAAGAACTTCTTCCTAAACATCCCTGGAGGTGTTTAAGGCCAGACTGGATGAAGCTTCAGACAGCCTGAACTAGTGTGAGGTGGGAACTCCAGAACTAGATGCAGTGCTCCCGGTGTGGTCTCACAAAAGCAGAGGGGCAGAATCACTCTGCACTGGTTAGGCCACACTTTGAGTGCTGTGTCTCATGCTGAAGAACTTCTTCCTAACATCCAATCCAAATCTACCCACTTTTAGTTTTGCTCCACTCCCCCAATCCAATCAGTACCAAACCTCCTCAAAAGTCCCTCCCCAACATTCTTGTAGCTCCCTTCAGATACTGGAAGGCCACAATATAATTTTCAATGCCTGGGTGTTTTTTTTGTGCATTTAAACAATAAAATGGTTAATTTAAGAATGTTTCAATGCCAAACCCCAGAACATCAACATTTTAATGTTTGTTTTTAATGCTTTGGGCAGGTATTTGCTCGCCGTGGTTTGATTAAAGTCAATGAACTGAAGCAGTTAGAAAGCATCAGCTCTTCACCAGCAAATTCAGAGACAAAGAAGATTTTTAGAGAGGCAACTCTAAAGGTATCCTTCTACCATTTCCTACAAACAGTTTGATAATCTTTATGAACAGAACAGGGGAGCAAAGTTAGTGACTTGCTTTCTTCTCCACATCAGATGTCAGTAATGGTTTTCAAGAGAGCAGTGTTTGAGTCTAGAAGAAAGCCAATAACCTACCATCGACCTAAGTTAAGAGTTACCCTGAAAGAAGCCCAAAATGTAAGTCTGATATTTTGAACAATGCTTTCCTTTGCTTGCTCCTTGCATGTGATGGATGTGTGATAGAACTCTGCTGGATAAAGCACTGGCTTGACAAAAGGGCTCCAAGGGTGGTGGTCAATGCAGTTGAATCCAGCTAGCGGCTGGTCACAAGCGGTGTCCCCCAAGGCTCAGTGCTGGGACCACTTCTGTTTAACATCTTTATTGATGACCTTGATGAATCATAGCATCAACCAGGTTGGAAGAGGCCTCCAAGCTCATCCAGTCCAACCTATCACCCAGCCCTATGCAGTCAACTAGACCATTGCACTAAGTGCCTCATCCAGTCTNGGGGGGGGGCAGGTAACTCCCAAACCATAATGTAATTCTCCCATCCTGCTTCTTAAGCTGTGAAATAATGACAGTTCTCAAGTACTGTACCCATTTAGCATGACATTGATAACTCACTTAGCAGGAGCCCTTTGAAGCATGGTGTTGATAACCACAATCAGTTTTACAGGATATTGTGTTTTAACATGTGCTTGCTGGAGGAGAACTGTTTGGAAAGAAATCTCACGTTACTGTCACTTGGTTTAGACATGGACAAGGCTTACATTGCCCTTTCTTCCTCAGGTGTCAAGGCCTTGCACTGTGACCAAACAGCTGCTGGCAGAAATGTTTGATGGTGTGGCAGCTCAGTTCCTTGCCATCCTGGAAGCTCTGTCTGATAGCAGCAGGCGTCTCTTGGAGCCTTCCTCATCTCTTCCTGATGAAACAGAAATTCATGATGTCCTCTCAGAACTTTTTACTGCAGGCCTGGAAATCCTCTCAGGTAACCAATTTTTTTTTTTGCTGGGCTGTGGGCTGAGTATAGCCATAAATAAACATAGAATGATAGAGTGGTTTAGGTTGGAAGGGACCTCAAAGATCATCCAGTTCCAACCCCTCACCATAGGCAGGGACACCTCCCACTAGAACAGTTTGTTCAAAGCTTTATCCAACCTGGCCTTGAACACCTCCAGGGAGGTTGTGAAGCACAGATTCAAAGAATGTCATCAGAGGTCACATTCTGTGCTTCTGTGCTCCACAGCCTCCCTGGGCAACCTGTGCCAGTGTCTCACCACCCTCACTGCAAAGAGCTTCCAGCATGCAGTCTAAATCTTTCTTCTGCCAGTTTAAACCCATTCCTCCTTGTCCTCTCATTACACCTTGTCAGTAGTCCCTTCCCAGCTCTTCTGTAGCCCCTGTCATATCCTGGAAGGCCACTCCAAGGTCTCCTGGAAGCCTTCTCTTCTCCATGCTGCAGAGCCCCAACTCTCACAGCCTGTCCTCAGAGCAGAGCTGCTGCAGCCCTCTGAGCATCTTTGTGACCTCCCTGGACTCCAATGAATAAGGAGATACTTTGTTAATTAAATAATATATAGAAATTCCACACACTTCCAAACGAGATACTCTTGAAAAGATTACTGATTGGAATCTAACAAGTCAAGTACAATATAAACTGATGAAAGAAACTGTCTGGATTAAAGGTGGAGTGAGCAGTACAGATGGAAGTCATCGCACCACTTGCTTTCCTGTAATTAATGCAACATCCACCCTTCTACAGTTGATACTAAGAGGTAAACCAGCTTTGAATGTTCAAAAGATGCTGTGCTAAGTGATGCAAATGTTGGGTGAGCAGATATAGCTTTCATGTTAGCAGCAGTTCTGTTCATAAAAGGATTGCAAAATGTGGGACCAGCTGGTGCTGGGCTCTTCGCACAGGTAATTGGAGATGGAACAAGGGGGAATGGCCTCAAGCTGAGGCTGAGGAGGTTTAGATTGGCCCATAGTAAGAAGTTTTCTCAAGGAGAGATTGGTCAGGGACTGGAATGAGCTGCCCAGGGAGGTGGTGGAGTCACCCAACCTGGATGAGTTTAAGGGTGGACAGATGTGGTGCTTAGAGTTATGGTTTAATGTGAAACTTGTGGAGGAGGGTTCTAGGTGGGACTTGGTGCTCCCAAGGGGCTTTGCCAACCTGGATGCTTCTGTGATTCTGTGATTTGCTTGTTTGGATGTGTGATGCTAAAGCATTCAAAAGGGATCATGTACTGATATCATAGAATCAGCCACACTGGAAGAGACCTCCAAGCTTATCCAGTCCAACCTAGCACCCAGCCCTAGCCAATCAACCAGACCATGGCACTAAGTGCCCCAGCCAGGCTTGGCTTCAACACCTCCAGGGACCATGACTACTCCACCTCCCTGGGCAGCCCATTCCAATGCCAATAACTCTCTCTGCCAACAACTTCCTCCTAACACCCAGCCTAGACTTCCCCCAGCACAACTTGAGGTTGTGTCCCCTTCTTCTGTTGCTGGCTGCTTGATAGAAGAGATGAACCCCCACCTGGCTACAGCCTCCCTTCAGGTAGTTGTAGACAGCAATGAGCTCTGCCCTGAGCCTCCTCTTCTGCAGGCTGCACACCCCCACCTCCCTCAGCCTCTCTTCACAGGGCTGTGCTCCAGGCCCCTCCCCAGCCTTACTGCCTTCCTCTGGACCTGCTCCAGTACCACAACATCTCTCTTGAATTGAGGAGCCCAGAACTGGACACAGTAATGAAGGTGTGTCCTGAGCAGTGTTGAGTCCAGGGGCAGAATAAGCTCCCTTGTCCTACTGGCCTCACTGTTCCTGATACAGGCCAGGATGCCATTGGCTCTGCTGCCCACCTGGGCACACTTCTGGGTCGTATTCAGAATCACAGAATCAACCAGATTGGAAGAGACCTCCAAGATCATCCAGTCCAATTAAGTTAAACGTAAAATGCATGTGTGTATGTAATATATGTCAGATGAAATATTTATGTCATCACTGCAGGAGAAGATGAAGTGTCTGGAGATGCTGCTGTGAAATTCATTAAATTAGCCTTCAGTTATGAAGAGTGGGATGTGTTTGATTCTGCTCTGGAATTGGTTGATAATTTTTTTCAGGTAATCTGGATGCTATTTAGAATAGAATCATAGAATCAACCTGATTGGAAGAGAGCTCCAAGCTCATCCAGCCCAACCTAGCACTCAGCCCTGGCCAATCAACCAGACCATGGCACTAAGTGCCCCAGCCAGGCTTGGATTCAACACCTCCAGGGACGGCGATTCCACCACCTCCCTGGGCAGCCCATGCCAATGCCAATCACTCTCTCTGCCAACAACTTCCTCCTAACATCCATCCTAGACCTCCCCTGGCACAACTTGAGGCTGTGTCCCCTTGTTCTGTTGCTGCTTGCCTGGCAGAAGAGCCCAACCCCACCTGGCTACAGCCTCCCTTCAGGGAGTTGTAGAGAGCAATGAGCTCTACCCTGAGCCTCCTCTCCTGCAGGCTGCACACCCCCAGCTCCCTCAGCCTCTCCTCACAGGGCTGTGCTCCAGGCCCCTCATCAGCTTTGTCGCCCTCCTGTGGACACCTTCCAGCACCTCAACATCTCTCTTGAATTGAGCAGCCCAGACGTTCTTTCTGTTGCCTTTTCTAAGGAATATTATTCAAAGCACTTAATTTAAAGACAAATTTCTAATGTTTAGGTTTTCTTTTTAAAATCACAACTAGGCTCAAGATGATCCAATATGGAAGAAAGCTGAAATGGAACTCAAACTTCTCAAACTGATGCGACCTTTACTGCTTCCAAGGAAACTTAAACATAATGTTGCTGTTAGTGAGAAGAGTAGCAAAGAAGCTGAGATGCTTCACGGTTCTGAGAAGAAGCAAGAAGTTAGAAGTGAGTACTGCTCAACTATAGCTGCCTTTGTATTTCAGTTATTTTTGCAGCAAGAAGTTCTGTTTGATAATTTAAAACTCAAATCTGGTGCCTGTAGCACTCTGGGAGTAAAACTAGCAATTGAGAAGCTGCCCCCTGCTGAATTTTGTCCCTTTCTCATCTGCCAGCATGTGATTCCATGTGTGAAAATGTGTCATGTATGTTAGGCATACATTAAGCTCATGGAATCATAGAATGACTTAGGTTGGAAGTTATCTCAGAGATCATCTACTCCAATCTCCCCACACATGGGCAGGGACACCTCTCAGCTAGTTCAGGTTGCTCAAGGCCTTACCTGATCTGGTCTTGAACACTCCCAGTGAGGAGGCATCCAGAGCCTTTCTGGACAACCTATTCCAGACTTCCACCACTCTTGTACTGAAGAACTTCTTCCTAAGATCTAGTCTAACCCTGTTCTCCCTCAGCTCCAAACCATTCCCCATTATCCTGTGTCTAGACAGGACCTGCTGAAATGTCTCTCTGCAGCCTTCCTATAGGCTTCCTTTAGCTATTGGAAAGCAGCTCTCAGGTGTCTCCTGGAGTCTGCTCTCAGCTGAACTCCAGCTCCCTCAGCCTATCCTCATAGCAGAGGTGTTCCAGCCTTTGGACCACCTTTGTGGCCCTCCTCTTGACTTGCTCCAACAGCTCTGTGTCCTCCTTATGAAAGGGACGCCAGAGCTGGAGGCAGTATTCAAGGTGGGGTATCAAGGGCTGTATGGAGGCATACAAAACCAACAAGTGAGACAAACCTGTTTGACTTTCTTTGGTCTGTTCTTCATTAGTGTCTAGGCTGGATGTTAAGAGGAAGTTCTTGCCAGAGAGTGATTGGCATTGGAATGGGCTGCCCAGGGAGGTGGTGGAGTCACCATCCCTGGAGGTGTTGAAGGAAAGCCTGGATGGGACACTCAGTGCCATGGTTTAGTTGATTGGACAAAGCTGGGTGCTAAGTTGGACTTGGATGATCTTAGAGGTCTTTTCCAACCTGGTTGATTCTATGATCTGCTGGCATAAATTGGTGAATCAATCTACTCAGATGTTTTCAAACATAAGTTTGCAATAAGAAATATCTTTTATCTTCCTTTTTTTTTTTGTTTTTATTTTTTATATGTGTTTAATGCAGAGGATTCCTTAAAGCATGGAGAGCCTTCTCATGATCTTATTGTTTTGGCAACAACAATGTTTTCCTTTGTCTCCATACCTCAAGAGGTAACAGAATTTCAGACATTCCTTCTCAATTCCATCACCTGTAAAGAATTCATATAACTGTAGACCAAAGGGATCAGTTGCATACGTTGCTTTGTTTTTAATTGGTGCTAGGTAATCAGCCCACTTTTAAATGTGTTTAATAGATCACAGGATGTCAGAGGTTGGAAGGGACCCAAAGAGCTCATTGAGTCCAACCTCCCTGCCAGAGCAGGACCATACAATCTAACTCAGGGCACACAGGAACATATACAGACAGGCTTTGAAAGTCTCCAGGGAAGGAGACTCCACAACCTCTCTGGGGAGCCTGTGCCAGTGCTCTGTGACCTTTATAGCAAAGAACTTCCCCTTTGTGTTGAGCTGGAAGCTCTTTTGCTGCAACTTACACCCATTGCTCCTTGTCCTATTCCAGGGAGCAGTGAGCAGAGCCTGTCCCCCACTCCTGACCCCCAGCCCTCAGATATTTATAAACATTGATTAAATCCCCTCTCAGTCTTCTCCAGACTAAACAGCCCCGGGTCCCTCAGCTTCTCCTCAGGCAGTGCTCCAGTCCCCTAACTGTCCTCATAGCCCTCTGCTGGACCTTATCCAGTAGATCCCTGTCCCCTCAGTGTGAGGAGCCCACACTGAAGTCTAAATGGAAAACTGTAGGTGTAATTGCACCTCTCAGCTGATCAAGCAGAGATCAAATGTCTTTAAGGGTATCAGATTTAGATGGGCAAACATGCTGAGCTGTAGCAAAGAGTTCTGCAGTGTTTATTGAAGTGGGAGCACTTACCCTAAGGAAGGAAAATGCCTTTAAAATAGCAGCATGCCTGCAATTTAAGGAACATTTCCTATTGCAAATAAACAAGCAGCAGAAACAGCAGCACCAGAGTGAAGATATTTTTGTGCTGAAGTCTCTGCTATGGAATAATCCCATTATAGATCTGATGTTTATTCCCAAAGGAATCACTTCTAGCTTACCTTGTTCAAGCTGAGATTTCCCTTAATGTGCTCCTGAGGGGAAAAGGCCTCCAAACAGTGCAATGGCTCTTGTATTAACTACATGAAAACAGTTTCTGATCCAAAAGACTAATGAAAGTTTTCCTTGGAAGACCTCTGTTCTGCTAATTTGTTTCAGATAAGCTCAGACTGGGGCAATGTCCAAATCATATCTGAGGCATCTGCTTTTTTAGCTTAAGTGGCAGATTTTCAGTCCCAGTATCTTACTTGTGAGGTGATTATACCCTTAGACAAAAAGATTTGTTGGTTTGTTTCCATGAGCACTGTCTCTTGAGGGTGGATTAGCTGTATTTTAAACTCTTCTGGTTCTACACTTACCCACAAATCTCCTCTGTACCTACTCAGTCCAGGGAAGGCAGGCAAATCCCTTCATGATCAGAGAATTCATTGATGGGGAAGTTAGATCATAGAATCAGAGAATAGTTTAGGTTGGAAGGGGCCTCAAAGAGTGTAGAATCATAGAATCAGTCAGGGTTGGAAGGGACCACAAGGATCAGCCAGTTCCAAGCCCCTTGCCATGCCCAGGGACACCCTACCCTACATCAGGCTGCCCAGCCTGGCCTTAAACACCTCCAGGGACAGGGCCTCAACCACCTCCCTGGGCAACCCATTGCAGGCTCTGACCACTCTCATGGTGAAGAACTTCCTCCTCATGTCCAGCCTGAATCTCCCCACCTCCAGCTATGCTCCATTCCCCCCAGTTCTGGCAATCTCTGATATCCTAAAAAGTCCCTCCCCAGCTTTTTTGCAGGCCCCCTTCAGATCCTGGAAGGCCAGCTTGAGTGCTGTGTCCAGTTCTGGGCTACTCAATTCAAGAGAGATGTTGAGATACTGGAACGTGTCCAGAAGAGGGCGACACAGCTGGAGAGGGGCCTGGAGCACAGCCCTGTGAGGAGAGGCTGAGGGAGCTGGGGGTGTGCAGCCTGGAGAGAGGAGGCTCAGGGCAGACCTCATTGCTCTCTACAACTACCTGAAAGAAGACTGTAGCCAGGTGGGGTTGGTCTCTCAGGCAAGCAATGACAGAACAAGAGGACATAGTCTCAAACTGCACCAGGGCAGGTCTAGGCTGGATGTTAGGAGGAAGTTCTTTCCAGAGAGAGTGATTGGCATTGGACTGGGCTGCCTAGGGAGGTGGTGGAGTCCCCATCCCTGGAGGTGTTTAAGAGGAGGCAGGATGAGTCACTTGGTGCCGTGGGTTAGTTAATTAGAAGGTGTTAAGTGATAGGTTGGACTCAATGATCTCAGAGGTCTTTTCCAGCCTGGTTAATTCTGTGATTCTGTATTGTCAGAAGAGAAGCATGAATGGTCTACCAGAATTTACCTTGAAAACTGTTCTCTCTGAGCTTTCAAGCTGTTGCCATCCCTTAATATGAAAGTTAAATGTGGTGGTTTGTTTGCTTTGAAAAATGATGAGACTCTTTATGTGCTGAGTGTTTTGAGAGTGTTTATGTATACATTACCTGTTGCTCTAACTACCTCTTTTTCTCTTTCCAGAGCATCCAACCTGACAAAGAAATACTTGCTGATGTCCTAATGTTTTTGTGGCAGAAGTGTAAGAAAGGACTTCAGAAAATCCAAATGAGTGGAAGTGGCTGCTTAAAATCTATCCACAAATACAAAGCTTACCAAGTACTCTTTTATGATAATGTATTGTTCTTACTGGGAATGAGGTTGGTTAGAGTGAAGCCAAGGGAAAATATTGGTGTTCAGCCTAAATATAGAATCATATATATAATGTATAGATGCTATTGGCTCTCCTGCCCACCTGGGCACCCTGCTGCCTCATCTTCAGCTCTTCTCTACCAGTAAATATAAAGGTTGTATCCAGGGAATGTCCATTAACTTTTATAAAGTAACAAATAAGAATAATAATCTTCTTAAAAAACCTACCTTCTCCCTGAAGAAATGGAGGCTTTGGGGAAGCTTAAATTCAACATCCATCCACCTGCTGTAGTGCTGCAATTTTGAAGTCAGCTCTTAAGAGCCTGTGTGAGAACTGTTTTAAAAAGCAACAGAAGTGGCAGCAGAGAGGAAGGAAAGCCTGGATGAGGCACTTAGTGCCATGGTCTAGGTGACTGGATAGGGCTGGCTGATAGGTTGGACTGGATGATCTTGCAGGTCTCTTCCAACCTGGTTGGTTGTATGATCTAGTGGGAATTGTCCCTGCCTATGGTGGGGGGGTTGGAACTAGATGATTTTTGATGTGCCTTCAATCTAAACCATTCAATGAGTCTATGATCTTACTCAGCTGGCATGTGAAAAAGGGAGCCAAATCCACGAGAGGAGCTGTGTACAGGTTTATGAATAGTTCTAAACAATTTTGAGTGCAAAACCTACCTCTCTAATCCATAAATACCTTGTAAAAATATGTTTTAACTCTGTATTAATTCCCTCCCCTCCTTCTTCTTCCTCTCGTTTTCAGTGGGTTCAGATACTCTGGGTAATAAATGAAGCAGTTCAGAAGAGCAGCATAGCAGACACTAATGGTGTAATGCTTGCAGAGGTCACCTTGTGTCTAACTGCAATATTGGAGAATGTTGCTCATTCCACAAGTAAACTGAAGGAAAAAGCAGGTAAAGCTTTCAACAAAACTGTGGTTGTCTTACCAGAGTCACTTTTAGGGTTGGAAACTTTCTGAGCTGCTAACTTTGAGAAATACAGAGTCATAGAAGGGTTTAACTTGGGAGGGACCTCAAGGCTCATTCAGTCCTCCACCATAGGCAGGGATACTTCACATTAGAACAGGTCGCTCAAGACCTCATCCAACCTGGTCTTGAACATCTCCAGGGAGGTTGTGGATCATAGAATCACAGAATGTGATCTTTGATTTGTCAGGGCTGGAAGTGACCTCAAGGATCATCTAGTTCCAGCCCTCCTGCCATGGGCAAGGACACCTAACACTAGATCAAGTTGCTCAGAGCCCCATCTAGTGTGGCATTAAAGATCTCCAGAGATGGGGCTTCCACCACCTCCCTGGGCAACCCCTTCCAAGGTCTCACTACCCTCATGGTGAAAAACTTCTTCCTGATGGTTGGATTGGATAATCTTAGAGGTCTTTTCCAACCTGTTCCTCATAGTGAAGAATTTCTTCCTAACATCCAACCTGAATCTACCCACTTCTAGTTTTGTTTTATTTTGACATACTTGTAAAGGTTCTCTGTTGGTGTGAATTTAGGATCTTGGAATATGGATCACAGTTGTCATAAATGTTTTACAGTAACTGGAGAGTAGGTTTTAAGGTTCTTTTAAGAGAATATTTAGGAGTAGAAGGGATTGATGACACCTTTTGCTCTTTTGAAAGGGAAAGCTTTGGAACACTGCTATTCATGATGAAGGCAGAGTAGGTATTATGTTCTGTGATATGGAAATGATACCCTTGTAAGTAGAGGACTGGATGAATCCTCACTCTAGCATCACTGCTATGCCTTTTTCATTCACTTTAAATACTGTATTTCGGAGGAGAAGCAGCTGAATAGATAAGAGCCATTGATCAAAGCAGGCTGATAAACAGCCAGACAAACAAATGTTTATGCTGAGAGGAGTCCTTTTGCTGTGTGAATACAGGTTTTCTTGTTTCTGAGAAAGGGAGAGTGAAGAAGCAGAAATAAACAGGCAAAAATGACACAGAACACAGGCATGTCTAGAAGGTTGTCCTTCTGAAAGGGCAAAAGAGATGAAAAAGAGGAATTCATTTCAGTGAAGGAATAAAATGTTGACAGGCGAGAGGGCTGTAGTGGAGAGTAAAGAAAGCCCTTTGCTTGTTCTGGAAAGGAAAGCACAATTCCAGATGCATTCTTTACAAATGAAAGTGACTGTAACAGTCATGTTCAATATCCTTATTGATGGTCTGGACCAGGGTGACACCAAGCTAGGAGCAGATGTGGATCTGTTGGAGGGTAGGACAGCCCTGCAGAGGGACCTTGCCAGGCTGGATGGGTGAGCAGAGGCCAATGGGATGAGATTGAACAAGGCCAAGTGCAGGGTTCTACACCTTGTCCACAACGACCCCAAGCAGCACTACAGGATGAGAACAGAGTGGCTGAAAGCAGCCAGGCAGAGAGGGACCTGGGGGTGCTGGGAGAGAGGAGCTGAACATGAGGCAGCAGTGTGCTCAGTTGACCAAGAGAGCCAATGGCATCCTGGGCTGGCCAGTAGGGCAAGGGAGGTCCTTCTGCCCCTGTACTCGGCACTGCTCAGGACACACCTGAGTACTGTGTCCAGTTCTGGGCTCATCAATTCAAGAGAGATGTTGAGGTGCTGGAAGGTGTCCAGAGAAGGGTAACAAGGCTGGGGAGGGGCCTGGAGCACAGCCCTGTGAGGAGAGGCTGAGGGAGCTGGGGGGTGTGCAGCCTGCAGTAGAGAAGGCTTAGGGCAGAGCTCATTGCTGTCTACAACTACCTGAAAGGAGGCAGTAGCCAGGTGGGGTTGGGCTCTTCTCACAGGCAACCAGCAATGGAACAAGGGGACACAGTCTCAAGTTGTACCAGGGGAAGTCTAGGCTGGATGTTAGGAGTTCTTCACAGAGAGAGTGATTGGCATTGGAATGGGCTGCCCAGGGAAGTGGTGGAGTCACCATCCCTGGAGGTGTTGAAGCAAAGCCTGGATGGGGCATTTGGTGCCATGGTCTAGTTGATTGGACAGGGCTGGTTGCTAGGTTGGACTGGCTGAGCTTGGTGGTCTCTTCCAACCTGGTTGATTCTATGAATCCAGATGAATGTTAAAAGGGTGTTAATATCCCTTCAGGGAATACTGAATTGAAATCGTTTATACCACAAAGAGATGACCTTAGGAGTTTATTAGTCCTCTTCTGGGTTGGATTACCATTTGAACCACTGTGGATTCAATAACAATAAATTGGAGTTGATTTAAAAATGGAAAATTGAGGTGGAGGCTGCAGCAATGTGAGGAACTACAAAATGCATCCAGGTGAATTTGAACACCTTGATGTTCAAGGGAACACTAAATGAGGCTCTTAGTGCCATGGTCTGGTTGACTGGATAGGGCTGGGTGATAGATTGGACTGGATGATCTTGGAGGTATCTTCCAGCCTGGTTGATTCTGTTGCATTTTATTCTATTCTGGATATGACTGGGTGCTAAGTTAGACTGGATGAGCTCGGAAGTCTCTTCCAACCTGATTGATTCTATGATAATTTCATTGGCCTGGATGTAACATTGCTGTGACATACAGAGTACATTTAAAATGTTATGAAATACTCCTGGTTTGATTTAGAATAATTGTACATATGGAGCTATGGTGTTTAAACCCTGAAAAGCTTCTCATGAAACAATCTAATTACCTCTCCTGGTTGAGTATTGAAGAACTGAGTTATTGCCAAGCTCTTAAGTTGGGAGTGGAGATAATCTGATACTATTAAAGTTTTCTGAGTGTGTTTCATTTTCACTTTCTCATTTTCTTCCTTTAAAAACAGGAAAAAGGAGTGCCTATGTCTGGCAAGATAAAACCTGTGATGTGCCTGAAATACTGATGGTAATGTCTAATTTATGTTCACTAAAACAGTCGTTTTCAATAGCATAAGGGTATTAATTTCTGCTGGAAGCTTTAGCACTCTTCTGCATGTGGTTTTTGAAAGCTGACAACCCACACAGGGGGGAAAGGAAAGAGATTTTCTTCAGATTAAATAAAAAATGCTATAACAGCACATTTTTAGGAGGTCATGTAGTGGAAATTAATAATCAGTTATGAGTTAGGAATATTAATGTATGTATGAATAGAAATGTTTGTTATTAATATTCAAAATGCCAGGCACAAATCCAGGCTGGGCACTGAGTGGCTGGAGAGCAGCTCTCAGGAAAGGGACTTGGAGGTGCTGGTGGAAGAGAAGCAAAACATGAGCCAGCAGTGTGCACTTGCAGCCCAGAAAGCCAAGCAGAGCCTGGGCTGCAGCAGCGGAAGTGTGGCCAGCAGGGCCAGGGAGGTGATTCTCCCCCTCTATTGTATTCTGCTGAGACCCCACCTGGAGTACTGCATCCAGCTCTGCAGCCCCTGGGACAAGAGGGATGTGGAGATGCTGGAG
>WAAF01014978.1:40183-54056 GCA_013400475.1 Tricholaema leucomelas | reverse complement strand
CTGTGTGCAGCCTGCTCTAGGGTAGGGTGTCCCTGGGCATGGCAGGGGGGTTGGAACTGGCTGATCTTTGTGGTCCCTTCCAACCCTGACTGATTCTATGATTCTGTGAAAAGTTAGGGAAAATTCCCTGAGATTCTTTGCATTTTCCGTCGAGAGGAAATATTTGCACAGAATTAAACAGTTTAAACAATCAGAACTTGGAAAATAGGAATGCAAAACCAAAAAGTTTTAACTCTCCTTATCGAGTCTTAGCATTAACTGCAGCAGATGTACTCATGACACTTTGGTCCCTGAGTAAGTTTCCTGTGCAAAGAGGCCTCAAAGCTCACCCAGCCCTGTCCAACCAACCAGACCATGGCACTAAGTGCCTCATCCAGGTTTTTCTTCAAAACCTCCAGGGATGGCAACTCCACCACCTCCCTGGGCAGCCCATTCCAATGCCAATCACTCTCTCTGACAACAACTTCCTCCTAACATCCAGCCTAGACCTCCCCTGGCACAACTTGAGGCTGTGTCCCCTTGTTCTGTTGCTGCTTGCCTGGCAGCAGAGCCCAACCCCACCTGGCTACAGCCTCCCTTCAGGTAGTTGCAGAGAGCAATGAGGTCTGCCCTGAGCCTCCTCTTCTCCATGCTGAACAGCTCCAGCTCCCTCAGCCTCTCTTCACAGGGCTTGTATTCCAGGCCTCTCACCAGCTCACGTTCAGGCTTATTTTGGCCTTCCATGACATCTTGTGGAACTTAGAACCTGATCATGAAAAACACTCTCAACTTAGTTCTCTAAGTCCAGTTTCCTTCTGCTTTACACTCTTTGAGTTAGTAAATTGGATTTTGAGAGCTAAATGAACTCAATCCTCAATGAATTAAGATGACTTGAGATTTAAAATGTTTGTCATACAAAAGCATGGGGAGCACTGGAAAGATTATTTGGCAGAGTCAAAGCTACAACAGCTTCAAATGACAGCACTTTTGGTTTTGGTAGTCCATAGTATAGCTTTGAATAAAGTAGCTCTAACAAAATGAGCTTCTCTGCATTTTCATTTCAGAAAAGTCCTCCAGAACAACTGCAACTTGCTTATGAAAGTCTGGATAAAGCCATTGATGCAATGAACACCTCTCGCCTAATGACCCAAAGGCCAGGTGAAAAGTCAGTGCTTGACAGCTGCTGTACGAAGGTAAAGTCTACCAACAGCTGCACTGCTCCAAAATCTGTAAAGAATGATGACACAAACTTCATCTTTTCTCCAGGCCTGGAAATCTTACCACTATCAAATGCACCTCATCCCCCTGCCCCATGTAAGAATAGGCCAAATAAATGATAGAATCATAGAATGGTCTAGTTTGGAAGAGACCTCAAATATCATCCAACTCCAACCCCTCACCATAGGCAGGGACACGTCCCACTAGAGCAGGCTGCTCAAGGCCTCATCCAGCCTGGCCTTAAACGCCTCCAGGGAGGAAGCATCCACAACCTCCCTGGGCAACCTGTGCCAGTGTCTCACCACCCTCACTGTAAAGAACTTCCTCCTAACATCCAGTCTAAATCTCCCTTCTGCCGCTTTAAACCCATTACCTCTCATCCTGTCATCACAAGACCTTGTCAATAGTTCCTCCCCAGCCTTCCTGTAGTTCTCTTCAGATACTGGAAGGCCACTCCAAGGTCTCCTCCAAGCCTTCTCTTCTCCAGGCTGCAGAGCCCCAACTCTCTCAGCCTATCCTCAGAGCAGAGCTGCTGCAGCCCTCTGAGCATCTTCATGGCTCTCCTCTGGACTCGTTCCATCAGTTCCATATCCTTCTTGTGCTGGGGGCTCCAGAGCTGCACCCAGTACTGTTCCCAGGTGGGGTCTGAGGAGAGGAGAGCCAAGGGGCAGAATCCCCTCCCTTGCCCTGCTGCCCACACTGCTCTTGCTGCAGCCCAGCACTGGGTTGCTGTCTGGGCTGCACTCACACTGCAGGCTCCTGTTGAGCTTTTCATCAGCCCAGACGCTCAGGTTCTTTCCCTCAGGGCTGCTCTCAGCCATTCCCCACCCAGCCTGGAGCTGTGCTTGGGATTGTGCCCACCCAGGTGCAGGAGCTCACACTTGTAAAACTCTGTGTGGTAGAAACAACACTTTTCTCTTTCCACAATAAACTCTCTTAGGTTGACTTTGGTGTTTTCTTTTGGAAATAATAACCATTTTTAGCATTCTCTGGCAAAAGAAAAGCAGAAATTCTTACCCTATTTATTGCTTTGAATGGTTTACTAGGAAAATTAATATTTTTCACTCTTAAGTTCATATTTTCTGAATGTTACCATTCTACACTGCTATGACCTTTGGTTTGTGGGCTGGAAACACAATAAACCAAGGGTTTTTTTTTTAGCAGTTGCATTTCTGTTTTTAATACAATTATTAATGTGTTGTTAACCCAATTTCCCACTGATTTGTCTAGTTTTATGTAAACATTATCCATGTTTTCTCTCTTGGGCCATTCTCCTTTATTCCATGCTTGGTTCAGTGCATGTTACACAGATAATGACAATTTTCTGTGTCCTAAAACAACACTATGTCAAGATAAATGCAGCAAGCTAAGTAATAAAAGTTTGAGTTTGCTTAATTGCTGCTTCCTGTTCATTAGGTGGACTCAGATGATTTGAATTCTGGTTTGGGATGTGCTAATGATAAGACAGGACCAGAGAATGGGTTTGTAATGGATTTACACTTGGAGCTCATTCAGGCTCAACACCGAGTAGCTGTGAAACTTCTGAAGATGGCACAAGGTAGGTTTCAGTAAAGCTGAATCATACAATGCCAGGTTGGAAGAGACTCCAAGGATCATCTGATCTGACTTCTCTATGTGATAGTGTAGTTGAAATGAAATGACCCAGCACTCTGTCAAGCTGAGGGAGCTGGGGGTGTGCAGCCTGCAGAAGAGGAGGCTCAGGGCAGAGCTCATTGCTGTCTGCAGCTCCCTGGAGGGAGGCTGTAGCCAGGTGGGGTTGGGCTCTTCTGCCAGGCAACCAGCAACAGAAGAATGGGACACAGCCTCAGGTTGTGCCAGGGGAGGTCTAGGCTGGATGTTAGGAGGAAGTTGTTGGCAGAGAGAGTGATTGGCATTGGAATGGGCTGCTCAAGTTGGTGGAGTCTCCATCCCTGGAGGTGTTGAAGCCAAGCCTGGCTGGGGCACTTATTGCCATGGTCTAGTTGATTTGCCAGGGTTGGGTGCTAGGTTGGACTGGCTGAGCTTGGAGGTGTCTTCCAACCTGATTGATTCTATGATTCTGTTATCTGATTGATTGGCTAGGGCTGGGTGCTAGGCTGGACTGGATGATCTTGGAGGTATCTTCCAACCTGGTTGATTCTATGATAACTGACCAGTGTTGGGCAATCCACCACTTACTCCCCTTGAGAGATGATTCCAATGTCTGACTGTGCTTGTGGTGACAAATTTTCTTCTGGAATCCAAATGATCCTCCTAGCTTGATTTTAGGGTCCTTTAGTAATGTATTTTGTAACACCAAGAAATAAAGGATCAACTTCTCCAGAGGAGCTGAGGTAGGGCAGTGTGTATGCCACATGTGAAGAGAACTAATGCACTGAATCTACAGCATTTAGATTTACCACCCCTCTACTCAATCAGTGGGAGTTCACTTTGCTAAGAGCTACTGAGTTGAGCTTCTAGACAGTTGGTTGTGCTATTTCAGCTACAGTATTAACTGTAGCAGTGCCAGTAAAGGAGACCTGAAAGATGCTCTGCAGAATTGTTTTCCCTGTACTGTTATTTCTTTTCTCTAGAGCATGAGTTGAATATTTTATTCACTGCTGCTTGTAGTATGAATTTCTCCTCCTTGACAACTGTTGAGGTTGTCCTTACCTCTCTCCAGTCAGCAGTTATTCCACTCTTGTCAAATGCCTCCTGAAAAAAAAACCCTCTGCTTGATCTCCTCTTCTTGGTTGGTTTTGTTTGCTTGCTTGCTTGGGTTTTTTTGGTGATTGTTGTTTGGTTTGATTTTGGTTTGGTTTTGCTTGTTTGTGGTTTGTTTGTTAATTAAGAGCTACCTTTGACACCGCAGAGCCACTTTAAGAGCAAACAAGATCCCTCTTCCTGTGATCTTAGTGTAACTACTAAAGTTATTAAAGCTGTTGGTGGCATGATCAGTCCAAGAAGTTCTCCTCAAACCAAATAAAAGAACATGAGCTGCTTACTACAGAACTGCCTTTTAAGCTCTCTGAAATGCTCTCCGTAACACTGTCAGAATAAATAACTCAGGGTTTCCTTCCTGTACAGCTGCTCAAGAGGAAACCACACGCCCTAAGTCTGGCAAGCCTCAGGTGAATGTTAAAGGTTCTCATTATCTGACAGGTAAGGCTTGTTAATTGATATGTTAGAAGTACAGCAACTTATTACTGCTCTTTCAGAAATGTCTTAAGTTGCCTCTTTTGCAGAGGGGTTTATCATGAGAAAAATTAAGAAGAACAAACTATCCAGAGCAGTCTTTTTGATGCAAAAGGCTGCACTGAAGTACCCTGAAGAGCTAACCACTTCATCCCAAAGGCAGCTGCTGAAGGTAAGGATACTAAAAAAATCTATGCTAGGAGTTCTTTATCACAGTTTTTCACGTTCTGTACCATTAAGACTTGGTTTGCTCGTTCATAGAATGGTTTAGGTTGGAAGGGACCTCAAGGATCATCCAGCTCCAACCCCCTGCCATAGACAGGGACACCTCCCACTAGAGCAGGTTGCTCAAGGCCTCATCCTTTCTTGCAAAGGGCAAAAGATGGAAGGAACTTGAGGGACATTAGGTGCTTTTAAGAGGTTAAAATGTCCCTGGGAACTTTCAGTCTTATGAAAAGGCAAAGTGACTTAAACCAAGGAAAGAGCACGTCACCAAATTATGTGCACACATGCAGGTTGCAGGCAAGCTGAGTGAGGGTCACACGTGCAGGTTGCAGGCAAGATTAAGAAGATGTGGTCATTTTTTCTACACTTAGTCACCCAGATTGAAATGATGAACATGTCATGCAGGTTTCCTTCTCCCCATTGCAACCTTCAACACCTTGCTTCTTCCAAGATGTGTCCTAGATTACCTTAGCTGCTGCTGTTGCTGACATGGACTTAGGTTTTATTCTTATTAAATTTAGAAGTTGGAGATTTGGGAATGTATTGGAGCTAAAAGTAGATTCTTTAGGAGCTTTGTACCAGCATCTGTCCATGAAAATGGCTTTCTCAGTGGTTGGACATAAAACTTCTCTATAGCCTGTACAACAAATAACAGAACCTGCATTTCCCACTGGAGAACATATGGAAAAGCTACAAGAAAAGTCTCTACAAGAAAGCTGGGAAGGGACTGTTTACAGGGGCTTGTTGGGAAAGGGTGAGAGGGAGTGGAGTGACACTTCATGACTCCTGCAGAAATTCCACACATTAGCTCTCCATCTGACACCAAGCTGTGTGGCACAGTCGACTTGCTAGAGGGCAGGGATGCCACCCAGAGGGACCTGGACAGGCTGTAGAGATGTCCCCAGGCCAACCTCATAACATTCAACAAGACCAAGTGTAAGGTCCTGCACTTGAGTGGGTGTAATCCAAAGCACAACTCCAGGCTGGGTGGGGAATGGCTGAGAGCAGCCCTGAGGAACAGGCCCTGGGAGTCTGGGCTGATGAAAAGCTCCACATGAGCCTGCAGTGTGAGTGCAGCCCAGACAGCAACCCTGTGCTGGGCTGCAGCCAGAGCAGTGTGGGCAGCAGGGCAAGGGATGGGATTCTGCCCCTTGGCTCTCCTCTCCTCAGACCCCACCTGCAGTCCTGGGTGCAGTTCGGGAGCCCCCAGCACAAGAAGGACATGGAACTGTTGGAGCCAGTCCAGAGGGCCACCAGGGTGGTCAGAGGGCTGCAGCAGCTCTGCTGTGAGGACAGGCTATGAGAGTTGTGGCTCTTCAACCTGGAGAAGAGAAGGCTTGGAGGAGACCTTGGAGTGGCCTTCCAGTGTCTGAAGGGAACTACAGGAGGGCTGGGGAGAGACTATTGACAAGGTCTGGTAATGACAGGATTAGGAGGAATGAGTTTGACCTGGCAGAGGGGAGACTGAAACTGGATGTTAGGAAGAAGTTCCTTCCAGTGAGGGTGGTGAGACACTGGCACAGGTTGCTCAGGGAGGTTGTGGAGCACAGAATGTGATCTTTGGTCACATTCTGTGATTCTGTGCTCCACAACCTCCCTGAAGGTGGTCAAGGCCAGGTTGGATGAGGCCTTGAGTGGCCTGTTCTAGTGGGAGGTGTCCCTGCCTGTGGCAGGGGATTGGAACTGGATGATCCTTGAGGTCCCTTCCAACCTAAACCATTCCATGGTTCTATGATCTCTCTCTGTTTGGTAGGTTTTTGCTGGTGTTGATCACTCTTTGACACTAATTGCTTATCAACATTACTGTGGTCACTCTCCTTTTGCTCTAGGTTCTTCCAATATTGGAGATGCCTCAGCTCTGACTCTTTCATATGTTCCAATCCCCTGCCACAGGCAGGGACACCTCCCTCTAGAACAGGTCACTCAAGGCCTCATCCAGCCTGGCCTTGAACACCTCCAGGGAGGTTGTGGAGCATTCTCTTTATTGTCATCTGTGCAATTAATCTGCAGATGTAAGCCTTACAACAAAGTGCCATTCATCTTAATTTAGAATTGAAGATGCTGTGGAAAGCTCTTAAAGTCATCTACATTGCAGTGGATTTTTGTTAGACCATTTTGAAACCTTTTTAGAAGTGAAGTCTGTCTGATTGATATGCTTTAATAGTGTTTTTCCCCCCTTTTGTTTGAAATGGTAGGAAGCACTGACCTTAATTGAGCAGGTTGAAGCTGAGCAAAAAGCACTGCATCACAGTTTCAAAGAAGCTATGAACAGCAAGAAAAAAAGCAGGACTCCTCCTCCTCCTCTACTGCTTTCTAGATCACATTGCTCCATGACTTTTAAACCAGCCCCATTCTCTTCAGATCCTCAGGTAATGTTTCTTTGATGAGTAATAACTAAACAATACCCAAGAGAGCAGAAATTGTTTCAACAGTGTTATACCAGCACTGTTTTCTCTGTTGTTCTTGAGAAGTTTATGCTATTCTGGCTCAATTATGCCTTTTTTTTCCTCCTCTGTGATTCAGCTGTGACTCATTTTAGCATTTGTATGAAACTTCATCTTGTGCATCGTGTTCCTTGGTGTTTCTGTTGTACAACACTTATTCTACTTGTTGAAAGCTCATGCTGTCTCTTAGGAGTTCAAATACTCCTAGTTGCTACTTGAAGAGAAGCAAGGCTGTTTCATCATGCCATGCAGGAAAGTTTTGCACTAAAAGGTCTTCTAATAAGGTGCTGAAGTGCCCTGATTCAGGTGGCAAGATCTATCTTCTGTTGTACATGGAGAATCATAGAGCTACTCAGAACATAAGGGGAGGTCTTCAGCCCAGCCTTCTGCTAGAAGCAGTGATGGCTGTGAGATTAGACCAGGTTGCTCAGGGCTTTATTGGAGGGGTTGAAGAAAAGACTGAATGTGGCACTTAGTGCTGTGGTCTGGTTGGTTGGACAGGGCTGGGTGCTAAGTTGGACTGGATGATCTTGGAGGTCTCTTCCAACCTGGTTGATTCTATGATTGAGTCAATTCTGAAGGCCTCCATACATGGAGACAGAGCAGCTTCTTCAGGCAGCCTGTTCCAATAGGGCAGCCTGATAAAAACTGTTTTCCTTCTGTACCACAGGAATCTCTCTTGCTTCAGTTTAGGCCTCTTGTTTTACATTTTCCTGCCATGCACTACTGTGAAATAATACCCTCCTCTTCATTACCTGATTGTAGGTGCTCAAGGGCTCCTGGTAGATCTCCTGAAACTACCTCTTCTCTGGGAAGAATAAGCTCCTCTCTTTCAATCTCTTCTTGCAGTGCTGGTGATCCAGCTCCTGAGAGGAAATGGCCTTAAGCTGCATTAGGAAAGGTTTGGGTTGGATGCTAGGAAATACTTCTTCACTGCAAAAGTGTCAGGGATTGGAACAGGCTGCCCAGGGAGGTGGTGGAGTCCCTGTCTCTAGGGGTGTTCAAGAAACCTGTGGCCATGGCACTGTGGGACATGGTTTAATGGCCAGAGTGACATTAGGGTGACAGAGGGATTTGATGAGCTTAGAGGTCTTTTCCAACCAAAAGAATTCTATGATGCTATGATGTTAGTGGTGCTCTGCTGGAATCACTTCAGTGATTTTTACATTTCTTCTTACAATGGGGAGGGGGCAAGGAAGAAAGCTTGCAGTGGTCTCTAGGTGTAGTCTAATGACTGTAGAGCACAGGGGGATAAACACCTTCCTCCATCTCCTAACTGTACTTGTGTTAATACAGTTCAAGATGCTTTAAGGCTGTTTGCTGCCGTGGAAAAATGCTGGATCATGTTCAGCTTCCTGTCCAGCATGATCCACAGATTGTTTTAGTGCTGCTCCCCAGCCCATCCTTACAAGTGAGAAGCTCAACATGAGCCAGCAGTGTGCACTTGCAGCCCAGAAAGCCAAGCAGAGCCTGGGCTGCAGCAGCAGAAGTGTGGCCAGCAGGGCCAGGAGGGGATTCTCCCCCTGTACTGTGCACTGCCAAGACCCCACCTGGAGTACTGCATCCAGTTCTGGAGCCTCTGTTACAGGAAGGATATAGATGTGCTGGAACATGTCCAGAGAAGGGCCATGAGGATGTTCAGAGGGCTGCAGCAGCTCTGCTATGAGGACAGACTGAGGGAGTTGGGGCTGTGCAGTCTGGAGAAGAGGAGGCTCCCAGGTGACCTTCTTGTGGCCTTCCAGGATCTGAAGGGGGCTACAAAAAAGCTGGGGAGGGACTTTTTAGGCTATCAGAGAGTGACAGGACTGGGGGGAATGGAGCAAAGATGGAGATAGGTAGGTTCAGGCTGGACATGAGGAAGAAGTTTTTGAGCATGAGAGTGGTGAGAGGCTGGAATGGGTTTCCCAGAGAGGTGGTTGAGGCCTCATGGCTGGAGGTGTTTCAGGCCAGGCTGGCTGAGGCTGTGGGCAGTCTGCTCTAGGGTAGGGTGTTCCTGCCTATGGCAGGGAGGTTGGAACTGGCTGCTCCTTGTGGTCCCTTCCAACCCTGACTGATCCTATGGTTCAAGTCCAACCTCCTGTCAGAAGGTGTCTGTGAGCAGCTGCTTTGTAACTGGCAGCTTCATTAGTCGATTTCAAAGAAATGCTTAGGGAAGAGTTCTTCCTTTTTTCTCTCTAATGAACAGGGGGAAAACAATGAAATAAAGTTCTTTAAAGTCTAACAGTTCATCTGGTTATGCTACTTTGCTCAATACAGGAGGGAGACTGTAACACATTGAGTCACTAGATGGTGCAATGTGATTATTATTCTTACCCTGTCAGCCAGGATCTTCCAGAATAGTTCTTTTTTTTTGTCTAAAGATACAGATAGCTGTAGTGAAGACATAAAAGATAATTTTTTATCAAGAACTTATTGACTGGAAATGGATACTCAGGATTTAATTATGCATCTAGAGCTCTTGTACCAGAAATCAAAGTGTTACTAAAATTTCCTGCACTTAAAGTTGCTCATTTGCTGAAAACAATCTCTCCTGTTTCAGTATCTCCTACTGAAAGGCAGTCAGGATTCATTACAAGGCAAATCATGTGTATTACAAGGCAAATGAATGTAATGGCCATAGAGGATTTGCTGGGTTGAAAAATGACCTCATCTGCCAAACCTCAGGGCCTCCTTAAATGTCTGCTGAAAGCAAATAGACTTAGTGCAGTTTTTTAAGTAGAAGAAGTTTAATAGGAGAAAAACTTAATCAGATGCATGCCTTACTGAAAGTCATCTTCTCAGCTCTGCAGAGGTGAAAGCAAAATTAGTTTCCATGTTTGATTTCACTGCACATGGCTGAGCACTGACCCAGGAGCCCTGGATTGCATTCTTCATTGGACAAAGATACTGAAACGTGTGGAAGAGATGCCCAATGAGATTAGCAGCAGCTCAATGGTATTAAGGAAGTATTGATTCCACCAGCAGCTAAGAACATGGCTTATTTAGAAAACAAAACTTCTTCACTTCCCATCTGCATCCTTGTTGCCTGTTTTTGCAAACCTGGCTTCAGGAAGTTTGTTAAGAGAGGCTTGGCCTGGCTCAGGAGCAGTGTGGCCAGCAGGACAAGGGAAGTTATTCTTGCCCTGTATTCAGCACTGATCAGGCCACACCTTGAGTGCTGTGTCCAGTTCTGGGCTCTTCAATTCAAGAGAGATGTTGAGGTACTGGAAGGTGTCCAGAAAAGGACAGCAAGGCTGGTGAGGGGCCTGGAGCACAGCCCTGTGAGGAGAGGCTGAGGGAGCTGGGGGTGATGAGTGATTGGCATTGGAATGGGCTGCCCAGGGAGGTGGTGGAGTCGCCGTCCCTGGAGGTGTTCACGAAAAGCCTGGATGAGGCACTTAGTGCCATGGACTGTTTGATTGGCCAGGGCTGGGTGCTAGGTTGGACTGGATGAGCTTGGAGGTCTCTTCTAACCTGGTTGGTTCTATGATTCTGATGCCAGCTGGAAAAGGCTACCGTTGTGAAGATCTATTAATGGGTCTAGATGACTTCAAATCTGCAGGATGACCTACAGAGTTCATGCTTTTGGATAGGTTTGGGGGGTGGAGTAGCTGAGGATAGATGATAATAGAGATTCATCTGATCTATTGCCATTGTAGTTCTGCAGCTACAGCAATTCATGTTTCTAATGCAGTTGGCCTACATCACCTCAGAACTAAGTGGTTTTGGTTTTCTTGTTTCAGAGACTGTGTTCACAAAATGAGTACATTCCACACCAGGCAAAAGCTGGAAATGATGTTTGCTATCAATTAATTCTCTTCTCATTGTCTTCAAAGGTTTCCTGGTACAGTATTTTGGGCTCTGTAGCAGGAGGAAGTAACATGAAAGTGAAGTTAAATAACAATAAACTTCCCAATGCAGGAGAAGAGGTAAGATAGAAATAAAACTCCTTTAGGTTGTTGTCTCTCCCTTTAAAAACCTCCAACATTCCAAATGGATCCTTCTGATTATCTGGTAAAGACAACTGGCCAATGCTTTGACAAACCTTTTAATCTTTCTTTTAAGCAACTGAAATTTTACTAGGCTGAAAGCATCCCAAAAAACCCAGAAAAAGTTCTGGGAATCTTTTTTTGAATGATGAATGAAATCATTCAAAAAGCTTCATGTTAGACAAATTCTTTGTCCTTTCTGTTAGCATAGAATCATAGAACTGTCAGGGCTGGAAGGGACCTAAAAGATCATCCAGTTCCAACCCCTCTGCCATGGGCAGGGACACCTCACACTAGATCAAGTTGCTCAGAGCCACGTCCATCCTGGCCTTAAACACCTCTAGGGATGAGTCTTCCACCACCTCCCTGGGCAACCCCTTCCAGGCTCTCACCACCCTCATGCTGAAGAACTTCCTAACATCCAGTCTGAATCTACTCACTTCTAGTTTTGCTCCATTCCCCCCAGTCCTATCACTACCTGACAGCCTGCTGTAACTTTGTCCATTACTGTGTCCAGTTCTGGGCTCCTCTATTCAAGAGAGATGTTGAGGTACTGGAAGGTGTCCAGAGAAGGGCAGCAAGGCTGGTGAGGGGCCTGGAGCACAGCCCTGTGAGGAGAGGCTGAGGGAGCTGGGGGTGTGCTGCCTGCAGAAGAGGAGGCTCAGGGCAGACCTCATTGCTGTGTGCAGCTTCCTGAAGGGAGGCTGTAGCCAGGTGGGGTTGGGCTCTGCTGCCAGGCAAGCAGNTCCCTGGAGGTGTTCCAGAAAAGCCTGGCTGGGGCACTCACTGCCATGTTTTGGTTGACTGGCTAGGGCTGGGTGCTAGGTTGGGCTGGACGATCTTGGAGATCTGGGTTTGTGTGCTGTGTACACTCCAAAGCGTTCCAGAGAAAAGTGATATTCCCTCTCCAGCTATTTCATTGCTTTCAGGAACCTAGCACTGCATGGAAACATGGCCTGTCTCTTCAGCCAGGTTGTCCTTTGGTTGTGTTCAAGACCATCAAGTCATGTATTTAACTTGTTTGGAATCTGAGATTTGTTTTTGATGTGTACAGTGAGTATAACTGCAAACCAAAAATGCTTATTGATAGATACCAGCTGATGGGAAGAGCCTCTTGGAAATCCAAGGTTTAGATGCCAATGAGAAGTACATTTTTGCAGTAGCAGCATATTCTTCTGATGGAAAACTAATTGGTGATGCCATTGGGGAAACAACTAAACCAATCCTTGCTTATCCACCTCTTCCTGCTACTACTGTTCGAGCCTATCTGACTCAGGTAGGATTAGAGTATCTGATAAGAAACACTTTTATTTGCTTTTAATTTCCTTATTGTCACTTGTAGCTCTAAAACTTCTCCAGGTAAAACCTCCAAAACTTTCTAGCTAAAACTTGATAAGGACAAATGTCAATTTAAAGCTGACAATATTAACTAATGATGTATTTGAGTAAGTCAATTCTTCATTTCAAATTCTTATCCCCAGTGATTGGGAATTCTAGTTTCAGGGAAGGAATGCCTCTGAGGTTTATCACCCATATTTTTCAGTCTGCATTCAGTTTCTTTCTTCTTTTTTATCATTTGTTTATTTTTGGACTAGATGACCCTTGAGGTCTCTTCCAAGCTGGCATTCTATGAGAGGCTGAGGGAGCTGGGGGTGTGCAGCATGCAGAAGAGGAGGCTCAGGACAGAGCTCATTGCTGTCTACAGCTACCTGAAAGGAGGCTGTAGCCAGGTGGGGTTGGGCTCTTCTGCCAGGCAAGCAGCAATAGAACAAGGGGACACAGCCTCCAGTTGTGCCAGGAGAGGTCTAGGCTGGATGTTAGGAGGAAGTTCCTGTTGCTCCTAATCTTATTACTGGGCACCACTGAAGAGAGCCTGGAACCTTCATATTGACACCCAACCCTCAGATACTTACAGAAGCCTAGGGGTGACCTCACTGCTGTCTACAACTACCTGAAGGGAGGTTGTAACCAGGTGGGGTTGGTCTCTTCTGCCAGGCAAGCAGCAACAGAAGAAGGGGACACAGTCTCAAGTTGTGCCAGGGGAGGTTCAGGCTGGGTGGTAGGAGGAAGTTGTTGTCAGAGAGAGTGATTGGCATTGGAATGGGCTGCCCAGGGAGGTGGTGGAGCTGCCATCCCTGGAGGTGTTCAAGCAAAGTGTGGATGGGGCACTTAGTGCCATGGTCTGGTTGATTGGCCAGGGCTGGGTGCTAGGTTGGACTGGATGAGCTTGGAGGTCTCTTCCAACCTGGTTGCTTCTATGACCTTGATCAGATCCCCTCTCAGTCTTCTCTTCTCCAGACTAAACAGCCACAGGGTTCTCGGGCTTTTCTTCATAGGAGAGATGCTGAAGTCCCTTCATCATCCTTATGAGAAACAGTTAGAAGCAGTTCCAGAGCGATACTTTATACTTACATGGCTTTATACCTCCTTCTGGGGCTCTATTTACATTTGAGAGCAGCAGAGCATTCTGCAGTATTGGCAAAAGTAAAATGAACCTAGATGAAATAAAATGCTTTCAAAAAGTGTAACAGAACACCTGTGAGCTATTCCACAGAGGGCTGTTAGGTCTCTGCTTAACTCTCAGCAAACTTTTACCTTCCTGCATCTGGATTGAGGCAATGCCAGGCACAAATCCAGGCTGGGCAGTGAGTGGCTGGAGAGCAGCCCTGAGGAGAGGGACTTGGGGGTGCTGCTGGATTAGAAGCTCAAGATGAGCCAGCAGTGTGCACTTGCAGCCCAGAAAGCCAGGCAGAGCCTGGGCTGCAGCAGCAGAAGTGTGGCCAGCAGGGCCAGGGAGGTAATTCTCCCCCTCTGCTCTGCTCTGCTGAGACCCCACCTGGAGTACTGCAGCCAGTTCTGGAGCCC
>WAAF01014978.1:0-37330 GCA_013400475.1 Tricholaema leucomelas | reverse complement strand
TACACCCCCTCTCTCGTTATCCTCCTTTCCCCATCCCCCCCCTTTCTCGTTCTCTTCCTTTTCCTTTCCCCCCCCCCCTTTCTCTTATTTTCTCCTCTCATTCTTTTCTCTTCGTTCCCCTTTCCCTGGTCCCCTCTCCTTCTGTCTTCTTTTCAGTGGTTTTAACCACACAGGTCTAGAGGTAGGATTTCAGTGAAGCTGCTATCAAGCAAATCAAATGACAAGAGAAAGACTCCAGTAGCTGTCCAAAGCAGTTCCAAGGACGTTGCTTTTCTGGCAGCTGACTCCATGCTTAAATCATTTGAAAACTCTGTTTATTTCTCTGTTTATTCCATGAATATGGAAGATTCTCAAAGCTGCTGTATCAAACACGAAACAAGGCAGCTGTAGTTTCACTGATCAGTAACTAAGAATAATAGAGTAGCTTGAAAGTAGATAGGGCTCAGAGAAACGGTAGAGGGAGCTGAAAGGAAAGGAAACCTCCTGTTGCCAGCCAGAAACCCTGTTGATCCCTCGGTGATGTCAAGTGTGTGAATGTGTCTACTCCAGCTTCCTTCTTGAGTTTCAGCCTCTTGTAGGGAGTATAATGGAGGAAAAAGGAGGCATTTTCCTCTTGTACTTCAAAATCACAGGGCTTTCCCTGTAACAAAACCCTGTGAAAATATAGAACAAGGGCAAATGTCCTCTACTGCCGGGGAAGGAAACCAATCCCAAGCAACAGCAAGAAAAAAGCAGGCAGAACAGAAGAGATTTCTTTCTTGGTTGTAATACATCAGTCATGAGGGAGCTGGGGGTGTGCAGCCTGCAGAAGAGGAGGCTCAGGGCAGAGCTCATTGCTCTCTACAACTACCTGAAGGGAGGCTGTAGCCAGGTAGGGTTGGGCTCTTCTGCCAGGCAAGCAGCAACAGAACAAGAGGACACAGTCTCAAGTTGTGCCAGGGGAGGTCTAGGCTGGATGTTAGGAGGAAGTTGTTGTCAGAGAGAGTGATTGGCATTGGAATGGGCTGCCCAGGGAGGTGGTGGAGTCACCGTCCCTGGAGGTGTTCAGAAAAAGCCTGGATGAGGCACTTAGTGTCTCTCAGCCTGTCCTCATAGCAGAGCTGCTGCAGCCCTCTCAGCATCTTGGTGGCCTCCTCTGGACTAGCTCCAACAGTTCCACATCCTTCATGTGTTGGGGGCTCCAGAACTACACACAGGACTCCAGGTGGGATCTGAGGAGAGCAGAGCCAAGGGGCAGAATCCCCTCCCTTGCCCTGCTGCCCACTCTGCTCTTGCTGCAGTCCAGCACAGGGTTGCTGTCTGGGCTGCTCTCACACTGCTGGCTACAGTACTAGTTTGTGGAGATTTTTTTTGTTTGGTTGGTTGTTTTTTTCCCATCATTTAAAAACTCCAGAGTGCATTTTAATATCCTGCAGTGGCAGGCATGTGATAGCTGAGTCACCATTCACTTGCTTTTATTGGTTTATCTTTGGTAGGTTACATTTCGAAGCTGTATCTCGGACTTCTCCTATTACCCTGCAGCTTTTCCTGAGGAATATATTTGTTGTCTGTGACATTAACATCACGGAAAGAGCACTCTTCTGTGATTCCATCTGCTCCAATGAAATACTTTATAAGGATCAAGTATGTATGGCTTAAAGTTATATCACAGAATTAACCAGGTTGGAAAAGACCTCTGGGATCATCAAGTCCAACCTATCATCACCTAACCCTTCTGATGAACTAAACCATGGTGCCAAGTGCCTCATCCAGCCTCCTCTTAAACACCTAAATATACTGGATTGGATTTTACTTCTTGGGCATTTTTATATGGAGGTGGTAGAAGCCTCATCCCTAGAGGTGTTTAAGGCCAGGCTGAATGTGGCTCTGGTCAGCCTGATCTAGTGTGAGGTGTCCCTGGGCATGGCAGGGAGGGGTTGGAACTGGATGTTCCTTAAGGTCCCTTCCAGCCTTGACAGCTCTGTGATTATTTCATAATTGCAAGCTGAATTGCAGTGTACTAATCCTATTTGCAGAGTAATTATGATCTGGTCTTTCTTTCTGAAGTATTTTAGTAGCTGTTGATCATTTTATATCCTGGTGGAAAGAGAGTTTCTGAATCAATTATTGCCTAATCCAAAGCTGACTGCTTCCAACTGAGGAAGGATTTTCCTTGATTTAACTGGTGGTAGGCTGTAATTCAAGACAGAAGTCTAACCATTGTTGGTTTTGTCTTCTCAAGATGTTCCTTGGATTTTTAATTATGAGCATTTCTGCTCTTTTTTTCATACATCTATTTGCATTAACATTGAACTTCTAACAGGATTTCATGAGTTGAATGTACTAAATGGCTTTTATTTCAGACTTTCTTGTATGCTGGCATATTAATGACACTGAAATCTTGTTTATTTGGATAGTCAAGCTTGGCCTCCTGTATTACTGCATTCCTATTCTGCTCTTTCTTTGCTGAAGTACCTGTCACAGAAAAATGTCAGCAGTTGATTACTCAGTGACTGAACTGGGTCTGCTCACAGGTTGCAAGGACTGCAGCAGGGAATCACAGAATTAACCAGGTTGGAAGAGACCTCTAAGATCATCCAGTCCAACCTATCACCTAACCCTTCTAGTTAACCCATGGCACCAAGTGCCTCATCCAGCCTCCTCTTAAACACCTCCAGGGATGGTGACTCCACCACCTCCCCGGGCAGCCCATTCCAATGCCAATCATTTTTGCTGTGAGGAACTTCTTCCTAACATTCAGCCTAGACCTGCTTGAGGCTGTGCCTTCTGGTTCTCTCCCTGAATGTCTGGGAGAAGAGCCCAACCCTACCTGGCTACAGCCTCCCTTCAGGCAGCTGCAGACAGCAATGAGCTCTGCCCTGAGCCTCCTCTTCTGCAGGCTGCACACCCCCAGCTCCCTCAGCCTCTCCTCACAGGGCTGTGCTCCAGGCCCCTCCCCAGCTTTGGTGCCCTTCTCTGGACATGTTCCAGTACCTCAATGTATCTCATAAATTGAGGAGCCCAGAACTGGCCACAGCACTCAAGGTGTTGCCTGAGCAGTGCTGAGTACAGGGGCAGAAGAACTTCCCTGGTCCCGCTGGCCACACTATTCCTGATGCAAGCCAGGATGCCATTGACCTTCTTGGCCACCTGGGCACGCTGCTGGCTCAAGTTCAGTTGCTGTCGACCAGTACTGCCATCTCCCTCTCTGCCTGGCTGCTCTCAGCAGCCACTCTGTCCCCCGTCTGTAGTGCTGCTTGGGGTTGTTGTGGCCAAAGTGCAGAACTTTGAACTTGGACTTGTTAAAACTCCTGGCGTTGGACTGCACTCATCTGTCCAGCCTGGCCAGGTCCCTCTGCAGAGCCCTCCTACCCTCTGACAGATCCACACATGCTCCCGACTCGGTGTCATTGCAAACTTACTGATGGAGGACTCAATCCACTCACCCAGATAATCAGTGAAGATATTAAACATGTCTGGACCCAGCACTGATCGCTGCAACTGAAGGGGAAAGGGAGGAATTGTCATCCTTCTCTTAACCTCCACTCCACACAGGCTGAGGTTGTTAACCAAGCTACATAGGTGATTCCAGAGGGCACAGTTAGCTTGAGAACAATCATTTCCTCCAAAACATGGAAAATGTTGCTTGTATGCACTTCTTACAGTGGTTAGTGCAAAACTCATTTAAAAACTTCTATCTGACTTGCTTGCTTCCACTGCTCTTTTCAACTGCACCAGCACCTGACTCTCTTCTTTTGCTCTCAACTGATTTTAAACAACAGAATTGATGTTGGAATCAGAATAAGGAAGTGGTTGGTCTTCTTTTTTTGGTTGTGGAGGTTTTAATTTTGGATTGATTTTTGAGTTGGTTATGATTCTGGGCTGGTTTTTGGGTTGGTGGTTTTGATTTTTGGGTTGGGGTTGGTGTTGGGGTTTTGGGTTGGTGTTGGGGTTTTGGGTTGGTGTTGGGGTTTTGGGTTGGTGTTGGGGTTTTGGTTTATGGTTGGGTTTGGTTTATGGTTGGGTTTGGTTTATGGTTGGAGTTGGGTTTGGTTTTGGGTTGGAGTTGGGTTTGGTTTTGGGTTGGAGTTGGGTTTGGTTTTGGGTTGGAGTTGGGTTTGGTTTTGGGTTGGAGTTGGGTTTGGTTTTGGGTTGGAGTTGGGTTTGGTTTTGGGTTGGAGTTGGGTTTGGTTTTGGGTTGGAGTTGGGTTTGGTTTTGGGTTGGAGTTGGGTTTGGTTTTGGGTTGGAGTTGGGTTTGGTTTTGGGTTGGAGTTGGGTTTGGTTTTGGGTTGGAGTTGGGTTTGGTTTTGGGTTGGAGTTGGGTTTGGTTTTGGGTTGGAGTTGGGTTTGGTTTTGGGTTGGAGTTGGGTTTGGTTTTGGGTTGGAGTTGGGTTTGGTTTTGGGTTGGAGTTGGGTTTGGTTTTGGGGTTTCTGGTTTTGGTTTATAGATGGTTTTGGTTTCTGGGGTGGTTTTGATTTTTGGCTGGGTTGGTGGTTTTGACTTCTGGGTGGGTTGGGTTTGATTTTTGAGTTGGTTGTTTTGATGTTGGGTTGGTTGTGATTTTTGGGTTGGTGGTTTTGATTTTGGATTGCATTTGATTTTTCAGTTGGTGGTTTTGATTTTGGGGTGGTTTTGGTTTTTGAGTTGGTGTTCTTGATTTTTGGGTGGGTTGGGTTTGATTTTTTGACTGGGTTGGTTTTGATTTCTGAGTTGGTTTGTTTTTTTTTCCATAGGTTGCCAGATTAGCAGAATGTGAAAGAATGACTCTGGCAATTGAACTGAGCAATTGGTTGGATGATGCAAGCTACAGCCTACAGTCTGTTGTACAGTGCTATGGTCTCCTTGCTCCAATGATTTATCACAAGATTTCTTCTGTGCCAGTAATTCAGGTGAAAGCATTTTAAGATAAAGCATTTGGCATTCAAGTTCTGCAGTTAGAGTAATTCAAATTAAACTTAAAATGGAGTGCAGATTGGGAGAGCTGAATCAAAGAATGTCAGGGGCTGGAAGGGACTTCCAAAGCTCATCCAGTCCAACCCCTCTGCCAGAGCAGGAGCACCTAGACCAGATCCCAGAGGAATATATCCAGGTGGGTTTTGAATATCTCCAGAGAAGGAGACTCCACAACCCCCCTGGGCAGCCTGTTCCAGTGTTTTGTCACTCTCACAGTGAAAAAATTCCTCCTCATGTTTCCATGAAACTTCCTCTGCCTCAGCTTCCACCCGTTGACCCTTGTGCTGGCATTGGGCATCACCCAGCAGAGCCTGGCTCCAGCCTCCTGGCACTCACCCTGCACATATTTATAAGCACTGATGAGGTCACCTCTCAGTCTCTTCTTCTCCAAACTGAAGAGCCCCAACTCCCTCAGTCTCATATCCAGGCTTTGAATTCTTAGTAGCTGCTGAAAGGAAAGACTTTGATGGTTTTGTGTGTTCCCAAAGCATTTATGTTTGGTGCATCTGATGACTTCCTAAAAGCATAGGTAGCCACTGGAAATGGCTCCTGTTTCAGATTTCATAATTGAAAGGAAAAAATGCTTTAGTCACCTGTTCCTTTCATGCCTGATAGATAAAAGAAGGGGGAAAATTATCTCTTTTATTCTTAGAGCACACTGGAAACATTTTCTCTTTCATATAAAATTAAGACCACCTTAATATATGTTTAAGCAGTCTTTTACTAGAAGTAAGTCATCCCACTGAAGGAAGCATTCTTTGATTTCATCTTAATTAAATCAGCAAAAACATCCTTGATGTTACCTGTAACTTAATAGCTGAGATTTTCTGTCAACATCTCGTTTGTTCCAAAAGGCTGTGGTAGAAATCTCAACACAGTTAATTCAATAGAAACTTTAGGCCTGGCTTTTGAAGACCTAACATATCACAGGATGTTAGGGGTTGGAAGGGACCCAAGGAGATCATCCAGTCCAATCCCTCTGCCACAGCAGGACAATACTATCTAATACAGATCACAGAGGAACACATCCAGACAGGCCTTGGAAGTCTCCAGAGAAGAAGACTCCACAACCTCTCTGGGGAGCCTGTTCCAGTGCTCTGGGACCCTCACAGTAAAGAATTTCCCCCTTGTGTTGATGCAGAACCTCTTTTGCTGCAACTTACACCTATTGCTCCTTACTCCCTGTGATAGGACAAGTGAGCAGAGCCTGTCCCCCCCTCCTGGCAGCCCTCAGATACTTACAAACATCTATCAAATCCCCTCTCAGTCTTCTCCTCTCTGGACTAAGCAGCCCCAGGTCCCTCAGCCTCTCCTTATCAGCCATGCCCTCCAGTCCCCTGATCATCCTTGTAGCCCTCCACTAGACCCTCTCCAGCAGATCCCTGTCCTCTTCAACTGGGGAGCCCAAAACTGAATGCAGTATTCAAGGTGAGGTCTCAGCAGAGCAGAGCAGAGGGGGAGGAGAACCTCCCTTGACCTGCTGGACACACTCCTCCTAATCCACCCCAGGATCCCATTGGCCTTCTTGGCCTCAAGGGCACATTGCTGTGCCATGGGTAACTTGTTAGCCACCAGGACCCCCAGGTCCCTCTCCACAGGGCTGCTTTCCAGCAAATCACCTTCCAGCCTGTACTGGTGGAGTTTATTATTGCTCCCCAGATGCAGGACTCTGCACTTGTCCTTGTTGAACTTCACCTGGTTGCTCTGTGCCCAGCTCTCGGTCTGTCCAGGTCTCTGTGCCCAGCTCTCAATCTGTCCAGGTCTCTCTGGATGGCTGCACATATCTTCCTGTCTGTTAGATTTCAAAGTATATTTAATGTGTACCATCAACTACAACAAGCTGCACAGAGCTACAAGCTTGTAGTTGTGTTGGAGGCTCCAAACTTTGTTTTCACCCTTGTATTTTTACAGATCCTCATCAAATGCTTGGCTGTCCTTCAAGAAATTCCAAGTGCTGCTTTGCAGAGGAGGCAGGCAGGGTGTTATGAGAGTCTTCAGCACATGATAGCTTGCACTTCATTTTATACAGCAAAGGTATGTGTGCTGCTTTCAGGCTCATTGGAATATTTTAATGGAGGAAATTAGATCATTGGCTGTGAAGAGAAAGTAATAGTGCTATCTATGGCACTCATTTGTTCTGCTGAGAGATAGCAAAACAGGAAACATAAACAAAGCTGCTCAGTCTCTCTCTGGCTGCTGCCTGCTTCATAAATTCCTCAGCCTGCACCTGTACTGCCCCAACTAATCATTCTGCTTCTAACTTCTTATCTGGCTTCCTGCATCTCACATAAAAGATTCTGAAGTAAGGGAGGGGTGGAAAAAGGAAGGGGAGTTGGTTGGAAAGCTCTCCTGGGCAGTTCTGCTGTTTGGGAGGGTGTTTGTGTTTCTGTATCACTTTAAACTTGTGTATCATTGTACATAGTTGTAAATCATAGAATCAACCAGGTTGGAAGAGATCATCCAGTCCAACCTAGCACCCAGCCCTGGCCAATCAACCAGACCATGGCACTAAGTGCCCCATCCGGGCTTTGCTTCAACATCTCCAGGGATGGTGACTCCACCACCTCCCTGGGCAGCCCATTCCAATGCCAATCACTCTCTCCATGGTAGGGGAGTTGGAACTAGATGATCTTCAAGGTTCCTTCCAACCCAACCCATTCTGAGATTTTATGATCTCTTGGCATTCAGGGAAAAAAAAGATATTATTAAACTGGCCTCCACAAGCCCTGTGAGGAGAGGCTGAGGGAGCTGGGGGTGTGCAGCCTGAAGGAGAGGAGGCTCAGGGCAGAGCTCATTGCTCTCTACAACTACTTGAAGAGAGGCTGTGGCCAGGTGGGGTTGAGCTCTGCTGCCAGTCAAGCAGCAACAGAACAAGGCAACACAGGCTCAAGTTGTGCCAGGGGAGGTCTAGGCTGGATGTTAGGAGGAAGTTGTTGTCAGAGAGAGTGATTGGCATTGGAATGGGCTGCCAGGGAGGTGGTGGAGTTGCCGTCCCTGGAGGTGTTCAAGCAAAGCCTGGATGGGCACTTTGTGCCATGGTCTGGTTGATTGGACAGGGATGGGTGCTAGATTGGACTGGATGAGCTTGGAGTCCAACACCTCCAGGGATGTTTAGGAAGAAATTCTTCAGCATGAGAGTGGTGAGAGGCTGGAATGGGTTTCCCAGGGAGGAGGTTGAGGCCCCATCCCTGGAGGTGTTTAAGGCCAGGCTGGATGAAGCTGTGGGCAGCCTGCTCTAGGGTGGGGTGTCCCTGGGCATGGCAGGGGGGTTGGAACTGCCTGATCCTTGTGGTCCTTTCCAACTCTGACTGATTCTATGATTCTAGATTTTTCTGATGGCAGCACTGTGGGGGGGAGGGACAATGTCAGTCACAGAAACCGTAGAACCAGGTGGCTTGGAAGAGATCTCCAAGCTCATCCAGTCCAATTTAGCACCCAGCCCTGTCCAATCAACTACATTTCTGCTTAAATCCTTCTATTCTCTGAGGGAGAGGTCAAGGAGAAATGAACCCATAAATATATCTTGAAATTCCACTTATTTAACAGGTCTCCAGTCCTGGTTTCTGGTTTGGTGGTTTGAGGTGTTTTGGTTTTTTTTGGGGGTGGGGGGAGGTGGTTAAACTTAAGTATTGTGTAATTAATTTCTCTTTATAATATTCATGAGTTCTGACAATGCTAAGCAGACATTTGGAGTGTCCTACACAAATACAGTGTGTAACAGATGACTCTTTAATAGGTCCTACGTTCATGGAGAGAATATGAACTAGCAGTAATTATTGTTAACTATGGGAGAAAACTGTTGGATACTTCAGCAGAAGGCTCACCCTGCCTGTCACAAGCTCTGAAAACTGAAGAAACAGACAAAGAAGTTAAAGTAATTGCTCTAATTTTTACTTTCCCTTCTCTCTAAATACTGTGTTCTGTTATTCTGAAGGCTACATCTGCTCCTTCTTTTTATTGCGGTTGTTTTAGAAGTGTTTGTATAGCTTAAGGATTTCCTTGTAGAATGAGAGTTCCCAGAGGACAACTGAAAGGTTTCCATTTACAACATGAGCCAGCAGTGTGCCCAGGTGGCCAAGAGAGCCAATGGCAGGCTGGCTGAGGAGTAGTGTGGCTAGCAGGACAAGGGAGGTTATTCTGCCCCTGTACTCAGCACTGCTCTGGACACACCTTGAGTGCTGTGTCCAGTTCTGGGCCACTCAATTCAAGAGAGATGTTGAGATACTGGAAGGTGTCCACAGGAGGGCAGCAAGGCTGGGGAGGGACCTGGAGCACAGCCCTGTGAGGAGAGGCTGAGGGAGCTGGGGGTGTGCAGCCTGCAGAAGAGGAGGCTCAGGGCAGAGCTCATTGCTGTCTACAACTACCTGAAGGGAGGCTGTAGCCAGGTGGGGTTGGGTTCTTCTGCCAGGCAACCAGGGACAGAGCAAGGGGACACAATCTCAAGTTGTGCCAGGGGAGGTCTAGGCTGGCTGTTAGGAGGAAGTTGTTGTCAGAGAGAGTGATTGGCATTGGAATGGGCTGCCCAGGGAGGTGGTGGAGTCGCTGTCCCTGGAGGTGTTGAAGCAAAGCCTGGCTGGGGCACTTAGTGCCATGGTCTGGTTGATTGGCCAGGGCTGGGTGCTAGGTTGGACTGGATGAGCTTGGAGCTCTCTTCCAACCTGATTGATTCTATGATTATGCCGGACAGGAATTTTGAAGCAGAGGTAAGAATTAGGAAGCATGAGAGGGGAAGAAAGAAATCAATGTCAGCATAAAGCAAAAGTATATTGAAGAGAGGGACAAAAAGTCAATCAGCTTACAGGGAAGGATTTAGGTATGAAAATGTGTAGGGCATTGATAAGATCCTGGACAAAAGGGAGAAAAGGATCAAAGACCATAGGAGCAATATAATGGATGGTCTGGTTGATTGGATGGGGCTGGGTGCTAGGTTGGGATGGATGAGCTTGGAGGTCTCTTCCAACCTGCTTGATTCTATAAAAATTACTTTTTCACCAAAGTGAAAAAAAAAGAAAGTAAACAAATTTTTGTTTCCAGAGGAAGATTTTTATTTCTGTAGGCAGTAAAAAATCTACAAAACATTCCTTTTTTTTTTTTTTTTGGTGGGGACATATTTTGCCAAACAATCTGTTCAAAGATGTTGTTGTAGTAGCATTTGGGTCTTCCCTAGAAATTTATTAGGTGTATTAGGTGGCAGAGCAACTCTGCTCACTCTCTTGGGGATCAGTGCAGAATGAATCAAGTTTTTGAAGCTGTGCCAAAAAAAAAAAATTGAATATCAAATTTATAGAATCAGTCCACAAGGAGCAGCCAGTTCCAACCCCCTGCTATGCCCAGGGACACCCTACCCTAGAGCAGGCTGCCCACAGCCTCAGCCAGCCTGGCCTTAAACACCTCCAGGGATGAGGCCTCAACCACCTCCCTGAGCAACCAATGCCAGGCTCTCACCACTCTCATAATGAAATTTGTTTCACTTTAAAAGACAAAAAGAAAGTAAGACAATATTGAGGAAATGATCAGACAGAGAATGAGAGGAGTTGGGATCTAATTTTCACTATTGACCTGTTAGTTTTAGTTAGATGAAAGCTAAGTTTTCCTAACTAAGTATTCACTGTTACAGACCATTTCTTCAAAGACTTCCCACTTAGCTGCCATGGAGAAAGCAACAGAGAATCTAAATGCTCTGGAATCCAATCTCCTCAGGCTGACAAAACCAGGTGGGTGTGCTCTTAGAATCACAGAATCAACCAGGTTGGAAGAGACCTCCAGGCTCACCCAGTCCAACCTAGCACCCAGCCCTATCCAGTCAACCAGACCATGGCACTAAGTGCCCCAGCCAGGCTTTCCTTGACCACCTCCAGGGACGGTGACTCCACCACCTCCCTGGGCAGCCCATTCCAATGCCAATCACTCTCTCTGCCAACAACTTCCTCCTAACATCCAGCCTAGACCTCCCTTGGCACAACTTGAGACTGTGTTCCCTTGCTCTGTCCCTGGTTGCCTGGCAGAAGAGCCCAACCCCACCTGGCTACAGCCTCCCTTCAGGGAGTTGTAGACAGCAGTGAGGTCACCTCTGACCCTCCTCTTCTTAAAACACTCCTTACCTTTTTCCTGTGGAATTTTCTATGCTTGGGAAAAATTCTTTCCCCTAAGAAGCATTCTGATTTCATATATCTTTTGTGATAAAGCAGCCAAAATCAGAATTGCTTGATCTTCTTTTTAGCTGGTAGTGATGTCTATAATGATCCTTATTCATTCTTCTTTTTTTCCTCATTTCCACCAAGACACTCATTACTTCTTAGCAAGAAATGGTTCTTCTTGTTCTCTTCTTCAGCAGTGTCCTCTCATGGCCGTTGCCAGTCTGGGTTGTGTTAGAAGGACTGTGGTCAGTAACTTGAGAAAGGTTCTCTTCCCCCTCTGCTTTGCCCTGGTGAGACCACATCTAGAATATTGTGTCCAGATCAGGGCCCTGCAGTTCAAGAAGGACCTCAGAGAACTGCTTGAAAGAATCCATTGCAGAGCCACAAAAATGGTTAAGGGTTTGGAACATCTTTCTTAGCAGGAGAGCTGGGGGCCTCTTAGGAGGGAGCTGGGGCTCTTCAGCTTGGAGAAGAGGAGCCTGAGAGGTGACTTTAGCAATGGTTATCAATATGTGCAGGGGGAGTGCCAGGAGGCTGGAGCCAGGCTCTGCTGGGTGATGCCCAAGGGGCAATGTGTGGAAGCTGAGACAGAGGAAGAATTTTTTTCCCTGTGAGGGTGACAGAACCCTGGAACAGGCTGCCCAGGGGGGTGGTGGAGTCTCCCTCTCTGGAGACATTCAAGACCCACTTGGAAGCATTCTTGTGTGATCTGCTCTAGGTGCTCCTGGTCTGGCAGGGAGTTTGGACTGGATTAGCTTTTGAGGTCCCTTCCAGCCCCTACATTCTGTGATATGTTCTCTCAGTCTCTGTAAATTGAGTTCCATGCTATTAGTCTTGCTTTATCATCCTAAAGCAATACAAAAGACCACACATATTTTGCCATGTCCTTTACTGCACATCCTTGTCCACAGATGATATATATGGACCTTTGTTAGACCTCTGCTAAACTGCATCCATCCTCCCCATTAGTCTAGTACATGGAAGTTCACCAGTCACATCCACCTGTTCATTAAGTGGCACAGCTGCTTATGGCAGAAAAGAGCAAGCTCTTGAATATCTCTCTGGATGACAGTGAGAAATTTGAAAGCAAACTCCATGCTAAAGAAGAGCTTTTCTAGTCTTCACTGATGATTTCAGGTAGAGTTTCTGTGATACACTGTCACTGCCATAATGGATTTGCTTTGGTTGTTGATTCAGCTCGTGGATCAGAACTGACAGGACAAGAAGATCCTTTTTTCCTCTACCCTGTAGTGTCATCTTGGACATCAAGCAGTGCTTACCGAGAAGGTAGGATAGTTGGGGTTTGGTTTAATGGTAAAGTCTTCTTTGCTTCAGAAAGCTGCCAGTGAAGCTATCTGCTTCCTGCTTGGAATGAACTGGAAATGTTCTCTTCATTGAGTATCTCCTTCTTGCTTCTAATAAACTCCTGGAAGCTTTCTTTTCATTTTCTATCTACTTCTTGCTTCTAATAAACTCCTGGAAGCTTTCTTTTCATTTTCTATCTACTTCTTGCTTCTAATAAACTCCTGGAAGTTTTCTCTTCATTTTCTATCTACTTCTTCCTTTTAAGAAACTCTTGGAAACTTTCTCTTCATTGGTTATCTTTCTTGCTTCTAATAAATTCTTGGAAGCTTTCTCTTCATTTTCTATCTACTTCTTGTTTCTAATAAACTCTTGGAAGCCTTCTCTTCATTTTTATCTGCTTCCTTCTAAGAAACTCTTTAAAACTTCTCTTCATTGGGTATCTACTTCTTCCAATAAACTCTTGGAAGCTTTCTCTTCATTGGTTATCTCCTCCTTGCTTCTAACAAACTCCTGGAAGCTTTCTCTTCCTTTTCTATCTACTTCTTCCTTCTAAGAAACTCTTCAAAACTTCTCTTCATTGGGTATCTACTTCTTGCTTCTAATAACCTCTTAGAATCTTTCTCTTAATTTTCTGTCTACTTCTTGCTTCTAATAAACTCCTGGAAACTTTCTCTTCATTGGGTGTCTACTTCTTGCTTCTAATAAACTCTTGGAAGCCTTCTCTTCATTTTCTGTCTACTTCTTGCTTCCAATAAACTCCTGGAAGCTTTCTCTTCATTGAGTACCGACTTCTTCCTTCTAATAAACTCTTGGAAGCCTTTTCTTCATTTTCTATCTACTTCCTTCTAAGAAACTCTTCAAAACTTTCTCTTCATTTTCTATTTACTTCTTGCTTCCAGTAAGCTCTTGGAAGCTTCCTCTTCATTTTCCATCTACTTTGTGTTTCTAATAATTTCCTGGAAGCTTTTTCTTTGTTGGGTACCTACTTCTTGCTTCTAATAAACTCTTGGAAGCCTTCTTCTCATTTTCTATCTACTTCTTCTTTCTAAGATACTCATCAAAACTTCTCTTCATTGGGTATCTACTTCTTCCAATAAACTCTTGGAAGCCTTTTTTTCATTTTCTATCTACTTCCTTCTAAGAAACTCTTCAAAACTTTCTCTTCATTTTCTATTGACTTCTTGCTTCCAGTAAGCTCTTGGAAGCTTCCTCTTCATTTTCCATCTACTTTGTGTTTCTAATAATTTCCTGGAAGCTTTTTCTTCATTGGGTACCTACTTCTTGCTTCCAATAAACTCTTGGAAGCTTTTTCTTCATTTTCTGTCGACTTCTTCCTTTTAAGATACTCTTCAAAACTTCTCTTCATTGGATATCTCCTTCTAAGAAACTCCTGGAAGCTTTCTCTTCATTTGCTATCTACTTCTTACTTCTAATAGCAACTGCTATTGTGTGTTGTGACCTATCTGAATTTCTATCACCTTTTCTTCATCAACATGCAAGGTGACATAGCTATGTGCCTTGGGGCATAGGTGTAATTGCAGCTCAAGTCAGGCAGCTGTTAATTCTTTGTTTCTTTGTTGCAGTGATGAAATTCAGGAATAAATCACGTTTCCTGGAGTTTTTTGTTCAAGTTCTGCAAAAAGTCCTGAATGAAGAAAAGTTTCAGCTCGTTCTGGAATGGGCAGGAAATGTGCAAGTTTACTTGAAAAGGTAGAGATCAATCTTACAGCAGTAGCCAAAGATTTCTGCCTAGGTTCATCAGTGTCATAATTCATAGAGTCATAGAGTGGTTTGGGTTGGAAGGGAGCTTGAAGATCATCTTGTTCCAGTCCCCCTGCCACGGACACTTCGCACTAGAACAGGTTGCTCAAGGCCTCATCAAACCTGGCCTTGAACATCTCCGGGGAGGTGGAACACAGAATCACAGAATGTGGCAGCTCTGCTATGAGGACAGGCTGAGAGAGTTGGGGCTTTGCAGCCTGGAGAAGAGAAGGCTCGGAGGAGACCTTGGAGTGGCCTTCCAGTAAATGAAGGGGGCTACAGGAGGGCTGGGGAGGGACTACTGACAAGGTCTTGTAATTACAGGATGAGGAGGAATGGGTTTAAACTGGCAAATGGGAGATTTAAACTGATGTTAGGATGAAGTTCTTTGCAGTGAAGGTGGTGAGACATTGGCACAGGTTGCCCAGGGAGGGTGAGACACTGGCACAGGTTTCCCACAACCTCCCTGGAGGTGTTCAGGACCAGGTTGGATGAGGCCTTCAGTGACCTATTCTAGTGGGAGGTGTCCCTGCCTATGGCAGGGGGTTGGAATTGGATGAGCTTTGAGGTTCCTTCCAACCTAAACCATTCTATGATTCTATAATAAACCTTCCTGTTTTCCAAGGGGAAGAAGGAAACCAAACCTTCTGAATGTAAATCTCCTGGTGAAGTAGGAATGGCTTTACCTGCTCCTAGAGAGAACCCTCTAACTGTGGGAGGAGTTCAGCACAAGTGATGCTAATTATAGTGATACCAACATGATTTGTTTGTCAGGAGGAACAATCACTTTCTCAGCAGCAACGGAACTTCAACACCAGACATCAGCTCTCCCACTCTGTCAGAGAGCATGGAGAGACACACTGCAGGAGCTAGGAAGCTTCAGAAAGTGAGTACTGTGTCCAGTTCTCGGCCCCTCAATTCAAGAGAGATGTTGAGATACTGGAACATGTCCAGAGAAGGGCAGCAAGGCTGGGGAGGGGCCTGGAGCACAGCCCTGTGAGGAGAGGCTGAGGGAGCTGGGGGTGTGCAGCCTGCAGGAGAGGAGGTTCAGGGCAGACCTTGTTGCTGTCTACAACTCCCTGAAGGGAGGCTGTAGCCAGGTGGGGTTGGTCTCTCCTGCCAGGCAAGCAGCAACAGAAGAAGAGGACACAGTCTCAAGTTGTGCCAGGGGAGGTCTAGGCTGGATGTTAGGAGGAAGTTGTTGCCAGAGAGTGACAAGTGAAAGACATTTGGGAACTTGGATGGCTTCTTAGTGTCAGGCATTTCACATTTGCCTTCCAGGAAAAAAAATAGTGAAGTTCTTGGAATATTGAATATTTATCTTTCTGTCTTTGACAAACAGTTCCAGAAGGTATTTGCTGTTCTGCTTTTGCAGAACTGAATCTGCTGTGTACCTGAAGTAATTGATTATGCAGGCATTTTATGTACATTTAAGATCTTCATGGAACATCTCTTTTTAAAGAGCACAGCGACCTCACCTTCAAAGAAACCAGAGCTATCAACTCTGAAGAAACCAAGGAGAGAAGCCTTGAGTCCTGTTCAACACAAACAACAGTTCCTGAATCATCCAAGCTTGAAGTCTCCAGAAGCAGAAGGGTAAATAAACACAAGTTGTCAGGTTCCTGTAGCATGTTACAAAGGGGGAAATTAATTACTATTGTTGATTAATGTTGATATTCAGAACTCTCAGCACCCCTGAGCACTGATTTTAGGTTCTTACACAGTCATAAAACCAGTCTATGGATAATATCTAGATCTAGTAATAACCAGCAAACTACATAAACATCAATTGAACTGGAAGAGAAGATTCCTGTGATCAAATGCTGCCTGTGGTCAATCACAGTCTCACAGTATCACTAAGGTTGGAAGAGACCTCACAGATCATCAAGTCCAACCTGTTACCACAGAGCTCAAGGCTAGANGCTCTCCAGCCACTCTGACCCCAGCCTGTATCTCTGCATGGGGTTGTTGTGGCCAAAGTGCAGCCCCCGGCACTTGGAGCTATTGAATGCCATCCCCTTGGACTCTGCCCATCTATCAGATGTCGGCGTTCTGGGATATAAACTGAGTGTCTTATTCCATGATGACAGCAATGAAATATAATATGCAGTACATAAGAAGTCTTTAGTTTTCAGAGAACTGCATCATCTCAAGCACAGTTTTAACAGAAATATCAGAATTCTCTAGTGTGGCCTTAAAGTTTCATTGTCAAGGCTGTCCTGGACAGACTCCTTTAAAAGCTGCACATCACAATCCCCTGGAAAGTGAGCTGCAGCCAGTTATTCTCCCTCTCAGGTCGGTTGAAGTGCTACACGTCAGATTGATGTAAAACTTACCCACCTATAAACTTTAAGGAAAAATATTTCCATGTTGAGAAACTGACCTTGCATTCAATTACTTGATTTAAAAGATTGTATGAAGTCCTTTAGTTACTTTTATAATGTAACAAATACAAATCCAACAAGGTCACCACTTACCAGATGCAACCAATAACCAGATTTACACAAGAGCCTAACACCCACAGCATATACTGCTACAGAGCCCTGAGGCTAAAATATTTCCCAGTAACACAATACCAACATTCCCATCTGTTGTATTGCTTGGCCACTGGATGGACTCAAGGAGCCCTTTCTGCTTATGGCAGAGGACAATGGAGAATTACAAAGAGGCTTCTAAGTATTCACTCACAAATTATTATTACCTGACTCAGCAGGGGCAAGCCACAGACCCAGACAGTGCCCAAATGCTTTCAGGGAGCTATGTCTTGTTGGCTGTTGAGACCTGATTCTTCCCAGGCTTCTGGGGAATGGAGGCAGACAATCTCTGACCTTGTCTCCTGGCTCCTCTGGATGATCTGTGTACCAGGACTTCTAGTCTTAGCAGGAGACTTTCAGGTGTAGGCAGGATGTCTTGCCATGTGCAGTCTCAGCACGATGTCACGTTGGCTCTGCAGGCATTTAGAGTCTGTTCCTGCTAAACTCTCACCAGTGGAGTTTCCAGGCAAACAATAAGGCAGTAGGCAATAGCAGGCATGACTACAATGGCAGAGCACACCAGAGCATGGCAGAGCAAGTTGTTTAGCTGTGTACCTCTTTTATCAATGTGAGCTGAGATTAATGTGCCTTTGGACTCAGAATAGCCAATCAGAATGGCAGTTAGCCAAACCTTACCATATTGGACAAAGCCACAGGCCCACTCCACCTGAGTTTGAGAAAAGCACAGGCCTTGCAGAAGGCAGACCCAAGCTAAGTGTGTGTACCTTGTTTACCACAGGAGAAAAAACATGCCTGAGCAAGTCAGGACATGCATAAGCTTATTCCTGGCCCATCAGGCCTACCATGATAGTCTGTGCAAAGCACACCAGTAGAATTAGTCAGTTTTTATCATGAGATATGGGGTCTGGTGTTTCTCCTGCTGAGGTACTGAAAACACCTCTCATCTAGCCCTATAATTACTGTCACTAAGAGCTCTCTTCGTGGATTTATCCTAGCTGGGGTTGAAATCCAGTTTTGGAGAATCAAAACCAACACAGGTGAATCTGTAAACCAAGCAATGAACAATAATTTCTGATTTGAATTAAAATCACTTCAATTAAAAACTAAACTAAACCTTGTTTACTATGGGACCCTGGGCAGGCTAAAGTCCTTAGACTTAGTGGCTCCAGCTTCTTTTGTCATCTTTTCCTGGGCTTGCCTCTCTGGTGGAGCAGAAAAACATGCCTAGGCAAGGCAGGACATGTTTGAGCCTGTTTGGGGTCTATCAGGCCTACCACAACATAGTCAAAATAGGTTGCTCTGAAATTTAGAGTAGTGCCTTTAAAAGCTCTTTGTTTTCCCCCTATCAAGTGGATGAATTTTTAACCAGCCCACTCCTCCGTTTCAGTTTGTTCTAACATTGGCTTCTACCCCACGAGAACAATTTCTATTTTCATTTCTATTTCAGAGGATAACTGCTGAGGATTTTTGAAGGCTTTGTATGATTAATCAAAGATTGTATTTCAGTTCTGTTAACTTGAGAATCTTGATTCTTCGTGGTGGAAAAGCTGTATTAGTCTGCATGCTGTAGTGCTCTTCAAACTGCGTTAGGGAGCTTACCTGTCAGGCACCTAATAAAGAATGTTCACTTGTTCCTGATGTTTGGCTGGTAGCAGGGTGATTTTTGGCATCCTTTTGTTAGGCTTTTGGGATTATTTGTTCTGTAGCTTTTGGAAAACAAATGCAAGTTAATTTACACCTTCTCTTGCAAACAGTTGTATTGATTTGGTTAATCCATCCCTTTACTTCATAGTATTGTAGAGAGAATAGAATAGAATAAAGCAGGTTGGAAGAGACCTCCAAGCTCATCCAGTCCAACTTATCACTCAGCCCTGTCCAGTCAACCAGACCATGGCACTAAGTGCCTCATCCAGGCTTTGCTTGAACACCTCCAGGGATGGTGACTCCACCACCTTCCCGGGCAGCCCATTCCAATGGCAAAGGTTGTGGGGTTGCCTTCTCTGGAGACTTCCAAGGCCTGTCTGGATGTGTTCCTCTGTGATCTGTGTTAGATAGGATTGTCCTGCTCTGGCAGGGGGGTTGGACTCGAACTGCTGGAGCGAGTCCAGAGGAGAGCCACGAAGATGCTGAGAGGGCTGCAGCAGCTCTGCTATGAGGACAGGCTGAGAGAGTTGGGGCTCTGCAGCCTGGAGAAGAGAAGGCTTCGAGGAGACCTTAGAGTGGCCTTCCAGTATCTGAAGGGAGCCTACAGGAAGGCTGGGGAGGGACTACTGACAAGGTCTGGGAATGTCAGGACGAGGGGGAATGGGTTTAAGCTGGCAGAGGGGAGATTTAGACTGGATGTTAGGAGGAAGTTCTTTACAGTGAGGGTGGTGAGACACTGGCACAGGTTGCCCAGGGAGGTTGTGGATGCTTCCTCCCTGGAGGTGTTTAAGGCCAGGCTGGATGAGGCCTTGAGCAACCTGCTCTAGTGGGAGGTGTCCCTGCCTATGGCAGGGGGTTGGAGCTGGATGATCCTTGAGGTCCCTTCCAACCTAAACCATTCTATGATCTCTTTGAGTCCCTTCCAACCCCTAACATCCTGTGAGCCTGTGTGACCTCAGAGGTCGTCTACTCCAACCTCCCCACCCATGGGCAGGGTCACCTCTCAGCTAGCCTCAGCTGCTCAATGCCTCATCCAAGCTGGCCTTGAAAACCCTCAGAGGTGGGGACCTTTGAGGGTCCCTTCCTACCAGATGCAATCTGTGCTCTGCAATGGGATACTTCTGTGTATCTTCACCATGATTTTCTTTTCTAGAGCTTCAAGAAAACACAGTTCCATGTTTTGATGCTTGATATAATTTCTTTCAGGAAAAGTGAGGAAGAGGAAGAGCTGCTAACAGTAGCTCGGCACAACTTAGTGGTACTGCTGAAACCAGTCGTGAGGAATTACTTGAACCGGAAGATATTTAAGCAAATATCTCTTGAAGAGATGCCCTGGAGAGCTCAGATGAATATCTGCCTGGCAATTGCACACTACCACTTGGTTAAAAAGAAGCTGGCTGAGCAATGTGACACTGGGATTTGTGACTCACAGCATCTGAACAGGTACATCTCCCTGCGTTACCTGTGACTGCACTGGGGGGAGGAATAATAAACTGTACCAGTACAGGCTGGGAGGTGATCTGTTGGAGAGCAGCCCTGTGCAGAGGGACCTGGGAGTGCTGGGGGAGAACACCCATGGCACAGCAATGTGCCCTTGTGGCCAAGAAGGCCAGTGGAAGCCTGGGGTGTATTAGGAAGAGTGTGTCCAGCAGGTCAAGGGAAGTTCTCCTTGCCCTCTACTCTGCCTTGCTGAGACCTCATCTTGAATACTGTGTTCAGTTTTGGGCTCCCCAGTTGAAGAGGGACAGGGATCTGCTGGAGAGGGTCTAGCAGAGGGCTATGAGGATGATGAGGGGACTGGAGGGCATGGCTGATGAGGAGAGGCTGAGGGACCTGGGGCTGCTTATTCTGGAGAAGACTGAGAAGGGATTTAATCAATGTTTATAAACACCTGAGGGCTGGGGGTCAGGAGAGGGGGGACAGGATCCACTCACTGCTCCCTGGGATAGGACAAGGAGCAATGGATGGAAGCTGCAGCACAGAAGGCTCCACCTCAACACAAAGAGGAACTTCTTTCCTGTAAGGGTTGCAGAGCACTGGCACAGGCTGCCCAAAGAGGTTGTAGAGTCTACTTCTCTGGAGCTTTTTAAGGCCTCTCTGGATGCGATCCTCTGTGATCTGTGCTAGATTACATGGTCCTGCTGTGGCAAGGGGGTTGGACTGGATGATCTCCTTTGGTCCCTCCCAACCCCTAATATCCTGTGATCCTGTGACTGCTCTTAACATAGCTTGCAGTGCTATTGCCATTAGTGCAAACAGATCTGAATGACATAATCACCAATCAGTTTGTCATATGAACAGTTCAGCTTCCAAAGGAAAACTGATTTACTATCAATGTGCTAAGCTCTGCTTTTCATGCTGTGGCTGGTGACTTGCACACTTTTAGTTGTTCACTTGACTGTTCCAGAGAAGAATCTTGATCAATACTACACTGTGCTATTTTTTCCTTCTTTATAACCTTTGGTTATCATTCATTATTTCTGATGCCTTAAGCAGCTGTGAAATAATCAAAACTCACTTTGGAGAAACTGATTTTTGTGCATGCATCTAGAAAGAACTTAAAATATTATAAGTGAAGTTTTTTTAATGCTTCCTTCTTCTTTTTCTCCCATTCTGCAGTTACAATATTCTGGATCCTGAAATATTCTCCTTAAGTAGTGCTGGCGTTCTAGTGCTGAGAGAAGCTGTAGAAAACAACATGACAACACCTCCTCCTCCTCTTAAAGTGTCGAGAAGGACCACAGAACATGCTTGTAAGAACTTTTAATGGGTGAAAAAACTGCAATCAGTTTCAACTTAGCTTTTTCTCTCTCCTAATTTTAACCCTTGGCCTTCCTCTGGGTTTCAAGAATGTTTTCTCTTTGGCATGCTTCATGTAAAAGAAGTCATGGTCAATCATGAGTCACTTCTAATAACTCTGAGCATTGCTTAGTGTGTTGATAAACATGTTTCTTTTAATCTAGGAGCTATTCTTTATCCTGTACTCTAGTAACAAGTTTATATATTCTAATAATTAGGAGGTATTAGCTTTACACTTGCAGAAAGCACACTACTTAAACCTGTTAAACTGATAATATTCCAAGTTATTCTAAATGTAATTAGAATCATAGAATCAGTCAGGGTTGGAAGGGACCACAAGAAGCAGCCAGTTCCAACCTCCCTGCCATGGGCAGGGACACCCTACCCTAGAGCAGGCTGGCCACAGCCTCAGCCAGCCTGGCCTTAAACATCTCCAGGGATGGGGCTTCAACCACCTCCCTGGGCAACCCATTCCACCCTCTCACCACTCTCATGCTGAAGAACTTCCTCCTCACATCTAGTCTGAACCTACCCATCTCCAGCTTTGCTCCCACAGTCCTATCATTCCTGACAGCCTAAGAAGTCCCCCCCCAGCTTTTTTGTAGACCCTCTTCAGATCCTAGAAGGCCACAAGAAGGTCACCTTGGAGCCTCCTCTTCTCCAGACTGAACAGCTCCAACTCTTTCAGTCTGTGCTCACAGCAGAGCTGATGCAGCCCTCTGAGCATTCTCCTGGCCCTGCTCTGAATGTACTCCAGCATCTCCACATCCTTCTTTTGATAGGGGCTGCAGAACTGGATGCAGTACTCCAGGTGAGGTCTCAGCAGAGCAGAGAGGGAGAATCACCTCCCTGGCCTTGCTGGCCACACTTCTTTATCAACTTCCTGGTTGTTATTTGGTCTGTGGTTTCCTTTACATTTTCTAACAGCTCAATCAAGCTTAAGATGCTATACTGTAGTTAATTATTATCTCTCAGATTTTAAGTAGGACAATTGAGATTTCCTTCTCTATTGCTTGCTCTCCAACGTTGTCCTGTGGCAGAGAATGACCCAGAAGCAATTTTTTACCTTCTCTCACTTCAGTTTTCTGTCTTTCACATTTGAGTCTCATCTCAGCTATTTCCTGTAACATCCTTGGAGGTTTCAACAGATCTGTAGGTGATTGTGAAATACAGGACTTGTACATCTCAGGCATCATTGATAGCATAGAAGTCAACCCAAATTAGTCTGCTTAGCCACCATAAATTCAAGGAATCCTCCATGCTAAGCCTGGTCTTTGCATTAGCACTTAGCTGTAGAGAGCAAAACTCCCCTATGTGGGTCTTCGTTAGGTAGTAATCGCCCACCCTTTGCCTTTGCCATAGAGGTATGACAAAATCCAGCAGCTCAATTCAGTGGTTCTCTTTGCAACAGCTTTCTTTCAGTTGTACTCTTTTGCCTTACAAGTCACTGAGAACAAAGTCACTGAAAGTTACTCAAAACTAAGTAATAGTTTTAATAATGCTCCTAACTTAGCAATGTTGAATGGAAATATCATTAATTGTGTAGTTTGCCACAGAGCTCAATTATTGTTTAGCTTGAAATCAGCTTTTATCTGAAACCTACAGCTCAGGCATTGCTGTCTGCCACCACCAGGAGTTTACCTGAAACCTACAGCTCAGGTATTGCTGTCTGCCACCACCATGAACATTTGTGTCTCCCTTTGGAGGATCACAGAATCACAGAAACACGCAGGTTGGCTAAGCCCCTCTGGAACACCAAGTTCAACCTACAACCCCACTCTGCAAGATTCACCTTAAACTATATCCCTAAGCACCACATCCAAACCACCCTTAAACACAGGCTGGGTGACTCCAACTCCCTGGGCAGCTCATACCCTTTCCTGACCACTCTTTCTGTGAAAAGCTTCTTCCTAATGTCCAATCTAAACCTCCCCAGCCTCAGCTCAAGGCCATTCCCCCATGTTCTGTCTTCAATTACTTGTGAGAAGAGCCCAGCAGCAGCCTCTCCACAATGTCCCTTCAGGTAGCTGTAGACAGCAATAAGATGTCTTCTCTGCTTCCTCCCTTTCAAACTAACCATCCCCAGCTCCCTCAGTCACTCCTCATAAGATTTGTTGTCCAGACCCTGCCCAGCTTCGTTGCCCTTTTCTGCACCTGCTCCAGCAACTCTACTTCTCTTTTGTAATGCAGTGCCCAAAACTGGACACAATACTCAAGGTACTTTTTCCTGATGTCCAAGGATGTTTGGTTGAATAAAACAATGAAGCAATTCTACACATACCACAGAATTTGGGAGAAGTCTTCTCTTCTTCCTAACTTCCAGTTTTAAAATGCCTCAGCTTCAGAATGGTTCTTGGGTCCCTTCATAGAATCAACCTGGCTGGAAGAGACCTCCAAGCTCATCCAGTCCAACCTAGCACCCAGACCTATCCAATCAACCAGACCATGGCATTAAGTGTCACATCCAGGCTTTTCTTGAACACCTCCAGGGACAGAGGTGTCACATGGTGACTTCTTCCTTAAACTTCACTGCTATGAAGGCTGTGGTTTGGCTTTGAGGCTGAACACTGTTTGCTACACCTGATAATTTTTTTGCTCTACTTCTGCCAGTGCTTAAGTAAAAGCATCTTAACATGTGAAATATCACAACCTTATAACTATGATAAGCTTGACACTGGCATTTCCTAGCATTTAAGTATTTAGCTGCCACTGGGAGAATCTTTGCTGACTGATAATGTTTTCTATTTCCCTTTTCTTTTTGAGAACTCATTTTTTTAACCAGTGAAATATTTTCTCTTCAGCTAAATCTTCTCGGCGCAGAGGTAAACTGAGTAAAAGTCAAACAACAGATACAGAAGACTCTCAGTCCTCCACAGAGTCCAACCAGTTGCTGCCAAATGCCATTTTACTGGAGCATTTTGCAAAGATCTTCTTGCATTTAAGAAGAGCAGTGGTAAGAAATTCATCCTTATCCATCACTTAAACACTAAGCATTGAATTACAATATTCCTTTCCAACCTAAACCATTCTATGATAATATTTAGAATCGTAAAATCAGTCAGGGTTGGAAAGGACCACAAGGATCAGGCAGTACCAACCCCCCTGCCATGCCCAGGGACACCCTACCCTAGATCAGGCTGCCCACAGCCTCATCCAGCCTGGCCTTAAATATCTCCAGGGATGGGGCCTCAACCTCCTCCCTGGGAAACCCATTCCAGCCTCTCACAACTCTCATGGTGAAGAACTTTCTTCTCACATCCAGTCTGAATCTCCCCACCTCCAGCTTTGCTCCATTCCTCTGTATTCCATTTGCTACTTTCTGAAGTGTGTGTTACTTAATATAGAATCACAAAGTATTAGAGGTTGGAAGTGACCTCCAGAGATCATCTGGTCCAACCCCCCTGCCAAGGCAGCATCACTCAGGATAGTTCACACAGGAATGCATCCAAGTGGGTTTGGAAAGTCTCCAGAGAAGGAGACTCCACAACCTCTCTAGGCAGCCTGAACCAGGGCTCTGTCTCCCTCACTGTAAAAAAAGTTTCTCCTCATGTTGAGGTGAAACCTCTGTTCCAGTTTGCAGCTGTTGCTCCTTGCTGACCACTGAAAAGAGCTTGGCCACATCCACTTGCCACCCACCCCTCAGATAGTTGTACACACTGATCAGATCCCCTCTGTCTTCTCCAGACTAAACAGCCCCAGGACTCTCAAGCTCTCTCCACAGAGGAGATGCTCAAATCCCCATTCATCCTCATGGCTCTCTTCTGGACTCTCTCCAGCAGGTCCCTGTCTCTCCTGAACTGGGGAGCCCCAAACTGGAAACAGCATTCCAGCTGTGGTCTCAGCAGGGCGGAGCAGAGCGGGAGAAGAACCTCCCTAGCCCTGCTGGCCACACTTTTCCTGATGCTGCCCAGGATGCCTTTGGCTCTCTTGCCCACATGCAGAACTTGATGCCCACCAGCACTCCAAGTTCTTTCTCCACAGAGCTGCTTTCCAGCAGGGCAGCCCCATCCTGTACTGCTGCCTGCTGTTATTCCTCCCTTCCTTCAGTGGGGAAAAAAAACAGTGATTCCTTACCTTCTGCAAAATGCCCCAGGACAACCTGTATGAAATGTCAGACTTGTCACACATATCATAATCCAGATAAACATTTAGTTGTCATTTAGCCCTTGTAGCTTCTCACAAGGTGGTTAAATCTCCTTGAAAATAACTTTGCAGAGTTATCTGCCAAGGGAAAAGACGTAGTGAGTGCTACGGCAGTCTAAACAGAAGGGCTTAGCATTGAAAGGCTGAGTTCAGGTCTGAAAGGCTGACTCCTCTTCCCACAAACCCTTCTAAACCCAAGTATACCAAAAGCAGCAACTACATTTAGTTGATAGATTGATAACTATATTATCAATTAATACTTCATTACCAAATTAAGGCTCTATAATGCTTGATCTAAATGGAAACATCGAATTATCTGTTAATGAAGATGATCCTTAGGCTGTAATTTGGAGAAATGACTTAGACCTAAGCTTTGGAACAAAAGAATGAGGCTTTTCATCTCTTTATTTTCCAAGTGTAATTCTGTTTGGGATGATCTGCACAGGTTCTTGCTCACCGTGGTGGCTACTGGACTCTGCTTCAAAATGCCTGTCGAGAGCTTTGGAACTGCACTCGAGAATTCCAGCTGCTAGCGAACCACTCACCTTTCCATGTGGATGCACTTCCCATTACCAGGGATTTACTTAGAAACAGCACCTGGTTGCCATTTTATCTGGCAGCAGACCTGATCATTGATATGATAACTGAACTACAAGCAAGCAGGTCTCTTAAGGTAACAATGATTTTTAATCAGATGCTCTTTATTGTAACATCTGTTTATTGCACAAAGGCTTGAAGGGATAGGATGGGAGGGAATGAACTGAAACTTGAGGAGGGCAGAATTAGACTGGAGATGAGGAAAGAATTCTTTACAGTGAGAGTGGTGAGACACTGGCACAAGTTGCCCAGGGAGGTTGTGGATGCTTCTTCCCTGAGGGTGTTCAAGGCCAGGCTGAATGAGGCCTTCAGCAACCTGCTCTAGTGGGAGGTATCCCTGCCAATAGCAGGGGGGTTGGAACTGCATGATCTTGAAGGTCCTTTCCAACCCAAACCATTCTATGTGTCAATGAATCCTCAGGAGAGAGTTTTCTCTCTGTTGCATTACATTCTGATATCTCTGAGTTACTCTGTGCCAGGTTTTCAGATGATTCCAGTGTTTTCTAATCTTCATAATTTGAATTGCCCTAGAAGCAAGTTTGAAAACAACAGGCAGAATAATGATGAGTTTCAACAAGGCCAAATGCCAGGTCCTGCACTTGGGTCACAACAACCCCAAGCAATGCTACAGGCTTGGAGCAGTGGGGCTGCAGAGTTGCCTGACAGAAAGGGACCTGGGGGTTGTAATAGACAGGAGCTGAACATGAGCCAGCAGTGTGCCCAGGCAGCCAAGAAGGCAAATGGCATCCTGGCTTGGATTGAAAATGCTGTGGCCAGCAGGAACAGGGTGGAGATTGTCCCCTGGTACTTTGCTCTGGTGAGGCCATACCTGGAGTACTGCGTTCTGTTTTGGGCACTGCAACAGAACAGAGATGTGGAGGTGCTGGAGGAGGTCCAGAGAAGGGCAATGAAGCTGGGGAAGGGCTTAGAGAATAAATCTGATGAGGGAGATAGAGGTGTTTAGTTTGAGAAAGAAGAGGCTGAGGGGAGACCTCATTGCTGTCTACAGCTACCTGAAGGGACCTTGTGGAGAGGCTGCTGCTGGGCTCTTCTCACAGGTAATTGGAGACAGAACATGGGAGAATGGCTTCGAGCTGAGGCTGGGGAGGTTTAGATTGGACCACAGGAGGAAGTTTTTTCAGGGAGAGAGTGGTCAGGGACTGGAATGATCTGCCCAGGGAGGTGGTGGAGTCACCCAGCCTGGATGCATTTAAGGGTGATTTGGATGTGATGTTTAGGGCTGTGGTTTAAGGTGAATCTTGTAGAGTAGGGTTCTAGGTTGGACTTGGTGATAACTCTGGGTGTGTTTAAGGGTGGTTTGGATGTGGTGCTTAGGGCTATGGTTTAAGATGAGTCTTGTAGGGGAGAGTTCTAGGTTGGACTTGGTGATAACTCTGGGTGTGTTTAAGGGTGGTTTGGATGTGGTGCTTAGGGCTATGGTTTAAGGTGTATCTTGTAGAGGAGAGTTCTAGGTTGGACTTGGTGTTCCAGAGGGGCTTTGCCAACCTGCATGTTGCTGTGATTCTGTGATAATGTTTGTTCCCTGCAGATTGTGGATCCTGAAGGAGACTTCTGCATTCCCAGTTGTTTTGGAGGTATTACACATGAGAATGGTGGTTCCAGTCTCCATCCACATCCACCCCTGGATGATGTGAACGTGGTTGACTTGAGGTGGATACGTAATCTGATTCTTAAAACGATAGAGTTGTTGTATCAAATGAAGAGGTGGGAAGCACTGGTACACATAGCTGTACAATTCAACATATTGACACAGTAAGTCACACCAATTCTAACCAGACTTTTATAGTTTTATACTTAAATTTAGTGTCCTTTGGCTTACTTACTATAGTTTGCCTTTTTTTTTTTCAGTGAGAGATACACAGAACAAGTGAGCCCAGTGCTGGTGTATGCTCAGAGGCAGCTGCTGCAAAGGATGAAGGAGTTCAGTGGCCCAGGCAGCCACAAATCTCATTTCATACAATATCTCTCTGATCATGCACAGAAGGTAAACCACAGAGTTCCCTTTTTGGGACTGACACTTAATATGAACTAAATATGGAGGGTGCCTTTCACTGATTGGATTAATGTGGTTTTTCCTAATGCTCACAAACAGTAAATGATAGTAAATTAATGGACACAACTGATTGAAGAGCATGGAAAAGGCTCCTATGACATGATGCCAGTAGCAGCAGAGGTCTCCACCTTGTGACTCAGAGAACATTTCTTCCATGTATAACATCCCCACTCTGTATTATGAGCTTAAATCTAATTTTATCTTGGTTGATTCTATGATTCTAAGAACAAGGTTGGGAGAGACCTCCAAGATTATCCAGTCCAACCAGATGTGATCTTTGATCACATTCTGTGCTTCTGTGCTCCACAACCTCCCTGGAGGTGTTCAAGGACAGGTTGGATGAGGCTTTGAGTGACCTGTTCTGGTGGGAGGTGTCACTGCCTATGTCAGGGGGTTGGAACTGGCTGAGCTTTGAGGTCCCTTCCAACCTAAACCATTCTATATTTACTAAACTGACATTGCCACTTGGAAATGTTTCATGGAATCAGCTATGAAAAATTAGAATTTTCCTTTAGCTGAACTTAAACTTCTTCACTTGCTTAGAGCTGTTCCATATATCCCTGTGCAGCTTTATTTTATGCTTTACAGGCAATATGCCCTTCAGGTATTTATCCAGATAAAGAATATTTGCTGAACATCAATGAGTTGCTCTTGATTATGGCAAATGCCAAATCAGATACAAGTTTGATTCATTAGAACCTAACCACTTGGGTGTTTTATCCAGTAGTTAGGTGCTGGAATGTTTCACAGAATTAACCAGGTTGGAAAAGACCTTTGTGACCACTAAGCCCAACCTTTGAGACCATTGAGTTCAGCTCTTATCAACCAGGGTATTTAGTTGTGGGTCATTGGTGTCTTTGGAAATCAGTTCTCTTGAATTTTATCATGACTATTTAGAAACTCAGCTTCAAGCATCAGGCATTCATTTTGTTCTGAATGTAATTCAAATATCATGAAACAAAACTTGCTTTTCAGATGAGTTGCAGACATTACCTAGGGCAGAAACCACAGCTGCCTGTTGCCCATTCTGCTAGTGAACAGATTGTTCCTGGATGCTTTTTCTCCCTTGAGATGAAAACTGATTACACAGGTCAGAGCACATTTCAGTATCCTGAGTTCTCTTTTCTCCCAATCCCTTCTTCCCCGCCCCCCCCCACCCCATACTGCATATTTTATTTGGTTGTTTTCTTCCTCATTGTAGGTCTTCCACTGCTCCTGTAAGCTGTTCATCTAACATTTTCTCTCAGTTTTGTCTTCAAATTAGTATTCTGGGTATTTTGGACATACAGTAATGTTGTCAAGAGCTTTCTGAATGCATCTCTGAAGGCAGAGGAAAGCAGTTGTCATCTGTTGAGTTAGCTTAGTGGTCTTTGTCCCGTTTTCCGTTGGATACCCAGCACACCAGAAGGACATGGACCTAATGGAGCTGGTCCAGAGGAGGGCCACAAAGATGATCAGGGGCTGGAGCACCTCTCCTATAAGGATAGGCTGAGGGAGCTGGGGTTATTCATCCTGGAGAAGAGAAGGCTCCAGGGAGACCGAAGAGCAGCCTGCCAGTACCTGAAGGGGGCTACAAGAAGGCTGCAGAGAGACTATTTGCAAAGGCCTGCAGGGACATGATGAGAGGCAGTGGTTTGAAGCTGGAGAAGTGAAACAGGTTGCCCAGGAAGGTAGTTGAGATCCTGACTCAAGGCCAGGCTCAACAGGGTTCTGGGTAGCCTGATCTAGTGGAGGATGTCACTGCTCACAGCACGGCAGTTGGACTAGATGACCTTTGGAGGTCCCTTCCAAGCCAGATCGTTGATTCCAAGTTAATGTGAACCTGTATTGTTATTGATAGGATCAATAGAAAAACTGGAGAGCAGCCAGGCAGAAAGGGACCTGGGGGTATTGGTCAACAGCCAACTGAACATGAGCCAGCAGTGTGCCCAGGTGGTCAATGGCATCCTGGCCTGTATCAGGAATAGTGTGGCCAGCAGGAGCAGGGAAGTCCTTCTGCTCGTGTACTCAGCACTGCTCAGGCCACACCTTGAGTGCTGTGTACAGTTCTGGGCTCCTAAACTTAAGAGAAATGTTGAGGTGCCTGAACGTGTCCAGAGAAGGGCACTGTGGCTGGTAAGGGCCTGGAGCACAGCCCTGTGAGGAGAGGCTGAGGGAGCTGGGGGTGTGCAGCCTGCAGAAGAGGAGGCTCAGGGCAGAGCTCATTGCTAGTCTGGTAGTCTACAACTACCTGGAGGGAGGTTGTAGCCACGTGGGGTTGGTCTCTTCTCCTAGGCACCCAGAAACAGAACTAGATGACACAGCCTCAAGCTGTGCCAGGGCAGATTTAGGCTGGACATGAGGAAGAAGTTCTTCACATAAAGAGTGACAGGCATTGGAATGGGCTGCAACTCAAAACTCTACTCCATAATTACTCATTCCTTTTAGATCACAGCCAAGCCAAAGCTGTGGTTGATGTCCCTGTGGTTGATGTCCCTGTGGTTGATGTCCCTAAAACTCTTCTCCATATTTACTCATTCCTTTTAGATCACAGCCAAGCCAAAGCTCTAGTGAATGTACCTCTCAATGTGGATGATACACTGAAATGTTTCAGAGAAACTCTACACAAGTCTAAGTACCACAGCAGAGCACTGAGACACAGCAGAAAGATGCTTTCATTGTTTCTTGCACACACACAAGGTGAGTTATAAGCTGAAATGTTTCTCACTTAAAGTAGAAATACAGGTGGAATGGGAAAGGGTGGAAGGAGTAGGGCTTTAGAAATGAAGGATCATCAGACACTGGCAGAGGTTGCCTGGGGAGGTTGTGGCTGTCTCTTCCCTGGAGTTGTTCAGAGCCAGGATGGATGAAGCTTTGAGCAGCCTGATTTTAGTGCAAAATGTCACAGATCAGAAAATCACAGAATTTCTTAGATTGGAAGAGACCTTCAAGCTCCTCGAGTCCAATCATTAGTTGCACATTGACAACTCCTTCACTAAACCAAAGCCCTCAGCACAACATTTAATCACTATGAATTGCTATGGTTGGAAGGGACCACCAGGATCAGCCAGTCCAACCTTCATCCCAGCATCCTTCATCACTATGCCATAGCCTTAAGTGTCACATCCTCTTAAACACCTCCAGGGATGGTGACTCCACCACCTCCCTGGGCAGCCTGTTCCAGTGCCTGACCACCTGCTCAGTAAAGAACTTCCTCCCAACAGCCAACTTAAACCTCCCCTGATGTAACTTGAGGCCATATCCTCTTGTCCTAGCATTATCAATTCAGGAGAAGAGACCAGCTCCAGCCTCACTGCAACCTCCTTTTAGGTCATTGTAGAGGGCAATAAGGTCCCGTCTCAGCCTCCTCTTCTCCAGACTAAACACCCCCAGCTCTCTCAGCTGCTCCTCATAGGTCATGTTTGCCAGACCTCTCCCCAGCCTCATCGCCCTTCTCTGCACCTGCTCCAGCACCTCAGTGTCCCTCCTGTACTGTGGTGACCAAAACTGGGCACAGTACTCCATGTCCCTGCCCATAGCAAGGAGTTGGAACTAGATGATCTGTAAGGTCCCTTCCAACCCAAATCACTCTCTGAATCTATGAAGTTACTAATAGTTAAACATAAGATATGAATTCCCAAATGAAGTTCTGTAAGCACAAGCTTTAAATCTGCTTTCCTATGATTTATATCCTGTGGTTAGATGATTCATTCTCTTTTTCTGCAGCTGTCTCTTGTCTGTCTGCAACCAGACCTCTGCCAGAGGACTGACTGGCAGATCTTCCCAAGTTTATTTTCTCTAACAGCACATATTTTCATTTGATTGTTCTGACCACTGAGGTTTAGGCTGGATGTTAGGAAGAAGTTCTTCTCAGAAAGAGAATGGGCTGCCCAGGCAGGTGGTGGACTCCCCTGGAAGTACTTAAAAAAGAGACTGGATGTGGCACTTGGTGCATTGATTTATTTGATTAGATAATGTTGGGTGATTGGTTGGAGTTGATGATCTTGAAGGTCTTAGAATCATAGAATCAGTCAGGGTTGGAAGGAACTACAAGCATCATCTAGTTCCATCCCTTCTGCCATGGGTAGGGACACCCTACCCTAGATCAGGCTGGCCACAGCCTCATCCAGCCTGGCCTTAAACACCTCCAGGGATGGGGCCTCAACCACCTCCCTGAGCAACCCATTCCAGGCTCTCACCACTCTCATGATGAACAACTTCCCTCCCGCATCCAGTCTGAATCTCTCCACCTCCAGCTTTGCTCCATTCCCCCAGTCCTGTCGCTCCCTGAGAGCCTAAAAAGTCCCTCTCCAGCTTTTTTTGTAGCCCCCTTCAGATCCTGAAAGGCCACAAGAAGGTCACCTGGGAGTCTCCTCTTCTCCAGACTGCACAGCCTCAACTCTTTCAGTCTGTCCTCATAGCAAAACTGCTGCAGCCCTCTGAGCACCCTCGTGGCCTTTCTCTGGACACACATTTCCAACCTGAAAAGACATTTATTTTCCAGCCTGATTGATTCTGAGAAAGAAGATAGACACAGGGTACACAGGAGCTGCATATTTGTTGGAGCAATGTGGCATGAAAGTCTTTGTGGTGCTGAAATTAGTATTGTGCTTTTCCAACCTGGTCATAGAACTCATTTCTCTGGTTTAGAAAACTCTGGCAGAGCCATCAGGAGTCACACCTCTTCAAAGAGAAGGCTGGAATTTAATGTGGGAGCTGAACTGTTGCTTGTACCAACTCCACGTGACCTCTGGGAAGAAAAATTTCACTTCCCCACTGTAGTTGAGAGAAAACCAATCCCACACTCACACCTGCCACAAATTATCACTTCCTATGAACAAACTATTGGTAATTATGTCTTTTTTTTTTTTTTTTCCCCATACATATCTGTTTGCAGCTAAGATGTAAAATTATTCTGCATATCTGTGTTCAAAGATGTCTATTCCCAGTGGTCTCAAGTATCATCCAGGTCCAACCCCTTGCCATAGGCAGGGACACCTCCCACTAGAGCAGGTTGCTCAAGACCTCATCCAACCTGGTCATTGAACATCTCCAGGGAGGTTGTGGAGCACAGAATCATGGCTATTTGAGACCATGGATCCACTTTAAGGCAGTACAAGCACAGAGGGACTCTAGAATGACCTCAGAGCTGCCTACCAATAGCTGAAGGGATCCTACAGGAAGACTGGAGTGAGGCTTTTCGTAAGGGTGTCTAGCAACAGGGCAAGGGAAATGGTTTTAAGCTGAGGGACAGGAGGTTTAGATTGGATCTGAGCAAGAAAATCTCCAGTATGAGGGTGGTGAGACTCTGGAATTGGCTGCCCAGGGAGGCTGTGGATGCCTCCTTTGTGTTCAAGGCCAGATTGGATGAGGTCTGGAGAAGCCAAGTCTAGCTGACAGGTGTCCCTGCCCATGGGTGTGGAGCTTGGAGTAGATGATTGCTGAGGTNTCAGGTAGCTGTAGCCAGCAATGAGGTCTGCCCTCAGCCTTCTCTTCTCCAGGCTAAACAACCCCAGCTCCCTCAGCCTCTCCTCATAGGGTTTGTGTTCCAGGCCCCTTACCAGCTTTGTTGCCCTTCTCTGGACATGTTCCAGCACCTCAACATCTCTCTTGGCTCTCTAGGTCCCTTCCAACCTAAGTAATTCTGTGATTTTCCTCTGTCAGAGTGCTCTGTCTGAGAGCTGTTTTCCAGAAATATGCAACTTTCTTTCTGTTGATTCAGAAAATCAGCATTAGATCCTAAACCACACCACCAGTAGTTGGTTCTAAACCTCTGCAGTTAGCTCAGTAAAGAGCTTCATTAGGGGGGTGGAGTCACTGGCCCCTGGAGGTGTTCAGGAAAAGCCTGGATGAGGCACTTAGTGCCATGGTCTGGTTGACTGGCTAGGGCTGGATGCTAGGGTGGACTGGCTGAGCTTGGAGGTCTCTTTCAATCTGGTTGATTCTATGATTAGCATGTTAAAAATAAAACCCCAACCTTGATCTCCAGTTAAAAATCTGCTGTAATGTTCAGCTGATTCATTTTCATTCCAGGATAGTTCTTTTTTCCTAGCAGACCTTCTGGATGCTGTGTGTTTGAACACGAGGCTTAGTTGCTCAGTTTCCATCTTACATTCTAGTAGAGCTTTACTCATGCAGTAACATCTCAGCACTGCTCATGGGATCACAGATCATAGGATCACAGGGTGTTAGAGGTTGGAAGGGACCCAAAGAGATCGTCGAGTCCAACCCACCTGCTGGAGCAGGACACTACTAACATAGATCACACAGGACCACATCCAGACAGGCCTTGAAAGTCTCCAGAGAAGGAGACTTCATGACCTCCCTGGGGAACCTGTGCCAGTGCTCTGGGACCCTTACAATAAAGAAGTTCCCCCTGCTGGCTGGGTTTGGCTGTATGAAGAAAATAGATGAAGTGTAGCAGGTCAAATGGTGCTCTGAGTGGGTTTATTTCAGGTAAAGGATCCACAAATGTGCCAGGGATGGTGCAGGGGTCATGGCTTCAAACTGGCAGAAGTTCACTTGAGATTAGACATTAGGAAGCAATTTGTGAGGGTCTGGAACAGGTTGCCCAGAGACATCACAGTCTCACAGTATCACCAAGGATGGAAGAGACCTCACAGATCATCAAGTCCAACCCTTCACCACAGAGCTCAAGGCTAGACCATGGCACCAAGTGCCACGTCCAATCCTGCCTTGAACAGCCCCAGGGACGGCGACTCCACCACCTCCCTGGGCAGCCCATTCCAGTAGCCAATGACTCTCTCAGTGAAGAACTTTCTCATCACCTCAAGCCTAAACGTCCCCCGGCACAGCCTGAGGCTGTGTCCTCTTGTTCTGGTGCTGGCCACCTGAGAGAAGAGAGCAACCTCCTCCTGGCCACAACCACCCTTCAGGTAGTTGTAGACAGCAATAAGGTCTGCCCTGAGCCTCCTCTTCTCCAGGCTAAACAATCCCAGCTCCAATGTACTAGACCACAGCCTGATCTAGCAGGAGGTGTCCCTGCCCATAGCAGGGTAGATGGAGTTAGATGATATTTAAGATGCTTCCCAACCCACTCTAAGACTCTCTGATTCTGTGAGCCTGCTGTGCTGCATGCAGGCAAGGTTGTGTAGCAGCCCAGTGGTCTGCTTCAGTTTCACTCTTGGAGAGGAAGAAACTTGAGAGGTCTGAAAAACAACTAAAATACAAAAGCTGATGTAAACAGGTCCACAAATACATCCTACTCTTGTCTTTAAAGTTAGTAAAAATAAGAAGAGGTACACATGAAGGTAACAATGTATATGCCCAATAATTAGAGCAAAAATACTCATGAACTGAATTTGCATCGTGTAAAATGTGTCCAAGATACAGGAACTGATTTCTTGATGTGCCTATTTTTTAACTGCTAAAAAAATAACAGGAATCCTTGAAATAAATGAACTGAGAGAGCTCAAGGTGCAGGCTTTACATGAACTTGGAAATCTTCACTTCTGTGCTGGAGACAAAAGGTATGTAGATATTGGGTTAAAAAAGGACATTGCTGTCTACAGCTACCTGAAGGAAGGCTGTAGCCAGGTGGGGTTGGGCTGTACTCCCAGGCAAGTAGCAACAGAACAAGGGGACACAGTGTCAAGTTGTGCCAGGGGAGGTCTAGGCTGGATGTTAGGAGGAAGTTGTTGGCAGAGAGAGTGATTGGCATTGGAATGGGCTGCCCAGGGAGGTGGTGGAGTCACCATGCCTGGAGGTGCTCAAGAGAGACTGGATGAGGCATTTAGTGCCATGGTCTGTTTGATTGGCTAGGGCTGGGTGCTAGGTTGGCCTGGATGTTCTTGGAGGTCTCTTCCAACCTGGTTGATTGTATCATTCTATGATAGACCATTCTATGATTCTAGGATGACTTTAAGGGGTCCTTCCAACCTGAGGTATTCTCTGATTCTTGTGCTGTCCTCAAGTCATAGAATAGAATCATAGAATGGTTTAGGGCACTGAAGTACCTTGAAGAGCTAACCACTTCATCCCAAAGGCAGCTGCTGAAGGTAAGGATACTAAAAAATCTATGGTGGGAGTTCTTTATCACAGTTGTTCATGTTCTGTACCATTAAGACTGGGATTACTCTTTCGTAGAATCATAGAATGGTTTAGGTTGGAAGGGACCTCAAAGATCATCCAGTTCCAACCTTCTGTCATAGGCAGGGACACCTCCCACTAGAGCAGGTTGCTCAAGGCCTCATCCAACCTGCTCCCTGAATATTTCCAAGGATCAAAGATCACATTCTGTCATTCTGTGCTGGGCATCCTGTGCCAGTGTCTCACCATCCTCACTGCAAAGAACATTCTGACATCTAGTTTGAATCTCCCTTCTACCAGTTTAAGTCCATTCCTCCTCATCCTGTCATTACAAGATCTTGTCAATAGTCCCTCACCAACCCTGCTGTAGCCCCCTTCAGATACTGGAAGGCCACTTCAAGGCTTTATCAAAGCCTTCTTTTCTTCAGGCTGCAGAGCCCCAACTCTCTCAGCCTGTCCTCAGAGCAGAGCTGCTGCAGCCCTCTCAGCATCTTGGTGGCCTCCTCTGGACTGGCTCCAACAGTTTCATGTCTCTCTTGTGTTGGGGCTCCAGAACTGCAGCCAGGACTGCAGGTGGGGTCTGAGGAGAGCAGAGCCAAGGGGCAGAATCCCCTCCCTTGCCCTGCTGCCCACACTGCTCTTGCTGCAGCCCAGCACAGGGTTGCTGTCTGGGCTGCATGTGCACACTGCAGGCTCCTGTTGAGCTTTTCATCACCCCAGACCCCTAGATCCTTTTCCTCAGGGCTGCTCTCAGCCATTCCCTACCCAGCCTGGAGCTGTGCTTGGGGTTACAACGATCCATTTCCTATAACTTCTGTAACTAACTCTCTCATAGTGAATAGCTAAATGGCTTTAGTTTGACAGGCTTGGACATTGAGTATTTTTCTTAGCTAGCTAATTGTATCTAAGCAGATGACTTAAACAAGTCCATGTGTTTTTAAGAAGTAATATCAGCTGCTTGACAACTTAATTTTAGTAGGAATCCCACTGACCAGGAATGGTATCTTTTTGTGTTGTAGAAACTGCCTTTCAGTTTTTGACCCACACAAAATTAACTCTATCTCTGGCCATAAAGGTAAAATGCAGTGAGTCTTATCTTCCCCTTTGGAAAATGTCAGCAATATGATGAGGATATTTCTTATGTGTTCCAGAGCTGCTTTTAAATGCTGGTGTCAAGCCCTTGATGAAACACTCAACGTTGCTGATGCTCTTAACAACTGGCAAGAGTTGGGTGTTCCAGAAAATGCTACAGACTGCTTTGCAGTTAGGAGATGGACTGATGTGAGCCAGAAATTTCTTTCTCAGGCTGGAGTTTGGGGATGTCTGCATGCAGCAGTCTTAGTTGCTAAGATAGCACAGTAAGTATTTTATTTATATATGTATTTCATGGAATCAAGCAGGTTGGAAGAGACC